>CM040924.1:17036551-17636551 GCA_023029165.1 Gobiocypris rarus | reverse complement strand
CTTAGGCTAGTGCGAATAGCTGCTGCTGCTGCCAAAAAAAGTCTGCGGAGTAACATCCTGCATCTGGTGCTCTCCACAGCTAGATCTGGTCTGCTGCAAAACCAACAGAACGGACTGTAAACATCCCCTGTGCAATGCCAAACCATCTCTCCAAACGCAGATGCTGCAAAGAGCTAAAGGTGTTAAAGGGACAGTTCACCAAAATATGAAAATTTCTCACCCGTTTGTGATTCCAAAGCATTTTGAAATATTCTTATAAATATCATATTTTAACCTACATTATACTACATATCATGTAACAATCATCATTCTCATTAAAATGGTCAGTTACAATGATTCAATTGTAAACTAACAACAATCAACACTGTAGTTAAATTATAGCAGTTTCCTCTCAAACTGAAGCAAAATAGTGAAGTTAAAGTGAAATATTTGAAAGAAATTTTATTTAATTGTTTTAGATAAATTGGTAAGACTTTAAAATAAGGTTAATTAGTTAACATTAATACATTACTTAACATGAACTAATAATGAGCTGTACTTTTAAAGCTTTTATTAATCTTTGTTAGTGTTAATTTCAACATTTACTTATACTTTATTAAAATCATGTTAACGTTAGTTAATGCAATGTGAACTAGCATGAACAAAACAAGAACAGCTGTATTTTTAATAACTGATGTTAACAAAGATGAAAAAATACAGAAACAAATGTATTGCTCATGGTTAGTTCAGTTAATACATTAACTAATGTTAACTAATGGAACCTCGTTGTAAAGTGTTACAGATAAATAATACTTTACAATGAGGCCATTAGTTAAGGGTAGTTAATGCATTAAGTAACAAAGAGCAATACATTTGACACAGATTTTATTAATCTTAATGTTATTTAATAAAAAATGCAGATGTTAGCTCAGGTCCATTAACAAGATAACTGTTTACAGTAAGGTCTTTGGTTTACATTAGTTCACCCAAAAATGAATAGCCCATGATTTACTCACCCTCAAATCATCCTATGTGTACATGGAATTCTTCTTTTAGACGAATAAAATCAGAGTTATATTAAAAAAAGTCCTGGCTAATTCAAGCTTTATATGGCAGTGATTGTGTCCATAAAAGTGCATCTATCCATCATATAACATGCTCCACATGGCTCCGCCGGGGTTAGTAAAGGCCTTCTGAATGATGCACTTGTGTAAGAAAAATCTCCATATTTAAAACTTATGAAGTAAATTATCTAGCTTGCCTTCTTCCCATAGTGCATCCTGGTGCCATGTGTTCCCCAGGTAAGCGGCTCAAACGCACCTGGCCATCCACGTGATGTAAAAGAAAACGTGATTCATCAGACCAGGCCACCTTCTTCAATAGCTCCGTGGTCCAAATTTGATGCTCACGTGCCCTCTGTTGGCACTTTTGTGCACCCTGACTGGTCTGCGGCTATACAGCCCCATACACAACAAACTGTGATGCACTGAGTATTCTGACACCTTTCTATCAGAACCAGCATTAACTTCTTGAGAAATGTTGAGCTACAGTAGTTTGTCTGTTTGATCGAAAAACACGGGCCAGCCTTTGCTCAATAGTCTCAATGTGCATCAATGAGCCTTGGCCGTCCATGACCATGTCGCAGGTTCACCACTGTTCCTTCCTTGGACGACTTTTGATAGATACTGACTACTGCAGACCAGGACAAGTCTTCTAGCCATCACAATTTGGCCCTTGTCAAACTCACTCAATTCCTTACACTTGCCCATTTTTCCTGCTTCTTACACATCAACTTTGAGGACAAAATGTTCACTTGCTACCTAATATATCCCACCCACTAACAGGTGCCGTGATGAAGAGATAATCAGTGTTATTCACTTTACCTGGTCATAATGTTATGCCTGATCGGTGTATATCTGTATCTATGTAACATACGTTGCCTTAATTATAAATGTTCATTAACTTCAGCATTGTGTGATACTATTTCAAAGTGATTTCCGTTTTTTTGACAGATAATAAATTCTATTTACCTGTGAAAACAAACCTGGAAAGAGACATGAGGATTTAAGGAGTAAAACGAGAGATTCTTTGTGCATTCCAGTGAATTATTAATGGGATATATCATAAATTAAATCAGGAGAACAGACCACAAATGTGCAGTAGATTTTGTCCTTTTTCATACCATTACAGCGGAATGCAAAGGGAATAATTTTTAATAATCATGAGTTATAACATGCCACGATAAAATACCAAGTGTTACGTTATTCTCATGATGTCTGAAAATAAAACATGAAGGAAAATTGACAGCTCATTCAGTCAAACTGACAGATAAGCTGTAGGGCAACCTTATAATTTGAAATGATTAGTTTCAGTCTTTTTGAATTGAAGTTCCCCAAACCGGAAGTACCACTCATAATTTAAAAACACAGTAGGCTTGTCAGGAATAAGGTGGATACATTAGTCTAGAGTTAAGGATGGGAGTAACTTAACAACCTGTGTCCGACCCACCACCTTACACACCCTAGTCCTAACTCAAGGTGTTGACTTGGTGTGAGCTGCCAGCTTTCCCGAAATATCCAACTTGCCAAAATGTGTGCAGAGTGCGCTGTTGCTCCATTGCTACAACTGACTGCGCTATGGGGGCACAAAGTCGGTCAGTCCCACCCAGAGTGATGCACCAGAGCTAGGAGACGATACAACAAAATGGCCAAATCAGTCAGAATTGAATTAAGATGAAAAGTCGCAATTACCTTTTTATTTCTTATTTTAATTCTGTGGCGGAAACAAGCTTCCATAGAAAAGTCAGGACACGCTCTATTAAAATATAAATAAGGCCCTCCTTGGTCCACATGCCCTCCCAACTATTCAGAAAGATTTCCAGTGCTTTCCTGCTGTGAAATCATTACCTGTGTTGGTTGGAATGAACACATATACAGATTTGTACTTCTACTTGTACATTTATCATACATCTCATTAGAATCTCAGTATGCATGCATGACAACAGATCTCTGTTTTGGAATTGTGCATTGCATTGTTTTATTGACTCGTGCAGAACCTCCCTGGCACCACTCATCATGGGTGTGAACATAAGGATTTAAAGGGCCACTCCTCTCTTGTCCCTCTGCAAATTTAGCATAAGTCATCAAATTAAGTGCTTTCCTTTCTTTCTTACTTGTATAGTGCTTTCTAAAAAATATTTGGCTGCATAGTGCAGACCTGACAAATAACTTCATTAATGCAATTTATTATTGGCTTGTTGTATCCCGCTCCATTAAAATGTGTTGCACCAGGCTTTTACATCTAAAAGCGTTGAATGGTTAGCATAGTGGAGCTGCATTTGGACAAAAATGAGATAAGATGGCCATCTTCTGGTGATGCATCACACATGCAGCCAATAAAAAAAACAAAGTACTCTTTGTATTCAAAGAGTCAATATTTACAGTGTTGACACTTTTTTTCATAACCTCTGCAATTCTCTGGCATGCTGGATATCCCTTTCTGGACCAAATCCTGACTGATAGTGATCCATTCTTGTCTCATTAGTGCTCTGAGTTTACATATGGACCTCTGCAATTCTCTGGCTTGCTGGATTGACAGCAGGTTCTATAAGTTGCTTGCATGGCCACGGATCCAAAATGTTAATGTAATGATCTCCGAGCCACTTGGTTATCACTCTTGCCTTGTGACATGGTGGAAATCATGGGTCGTTGGGAGAAGTTGCTCTCGCAGAATGTTTTGATGCCGCTCTTTATTCATGGCAGTAGAGCTGCACAATTCATCCTTGAAATATCTCGATTCAAACACCCTGATCGTATTCCTAAATTACACTGATTTGGCTATGTCTATTAAACTTTTGAGTATATGATCACAGTGGAACATTTACTAAACCTGCACAGGCGCTGACCCAGAGAGAGCAGTTGTATAGGGATTATACTGGGATAAAAGTTTATAGTTCAGAAAAAAACACTGATGTCTACGGCAGCAATCACATTAGATTATTATTACACTACATGGGTTATGGTTAGGATTAGGGTATGTTCAGGGTTAGTATATAACCCAATTACAGTTAATGCTATAAGTTTGTAGGCCTACATGCGGAACAGGACTGTAAAATAAAATGCTACCTGTTTTTGTAATAGATCTTTTTTTTTTTTTGGGCCAATGAAGCATATGCAATTATTTAAATGTGTAAATGGTTATAATGGTACTACTATTAAAATAAAAACATTATTGTAATACACTTGAGCCTGATAGAAGTAACAATTTTGCTCCTGATGATCACGTTTTGTAGCATAATTTGAAAAAGATCCAAACGAAAGCAAGAAAATGTGACTTTTTGTACAAAGGAATTCACGTGATCAGTTTCACAAATTAGCTTGTTTGATTAGTGACCTTGTGTACAATCTTATACTTAAAGGCATAGTTCACCAAAAATGGAAAATTACCCCATGATTTACCCACCCTCAAGTCATCCTAGGCGTATATGACATTCTTCTTTCAGACGAATACATTCAGAGTTATATATATATATATATAACTACATCTTATAATTTTGAAATAGTATGTACATTTTGTAAACAATATGTAAATGGTTATAAATGTATCAAAGCCAGAAAAAAAAACATTTTTATGGTGATACACTGGTACAAGTAACAGCATATGATTGTGCTATGTGTAGGTATAATTCAACCTAGAAAACGGCAGAGGGAGACATTGAGCTGGTTATCGGTCTTTTCTGGGTTCATTCAGTTTATTGAGAAGTAAAAATAACCAGACACTAACTTAAATTCTTATATGTCTCATCAGCCTTAAAGTAAACTCGGGAAGGAAGGGGGATTTGGCTGTTCAACAGAGAGCCAAATAAGAAAAAAGTGCAAACAGACTTCAACTGGGAAGAACCAACTTGTAGGCCTACTGCCAAATTTATTTTCTATGAACAACATATTTACAGAGTTTCCCCACAGGATTTTGTGATACTGTGGTCGATGGAAGAAAAATGTGTACATTTTAAATTTAAATTCATCAATCTGGTGCACTCTCAAAATGAAAGGAATAGTTCCATAGTATTTTTTTCTTACTATAGACGTCAGTGGGTGCTGTGAACTGTCTGGTTGTTACCAATTTTTTTTTAAATAACTTCTTTGGGATGAACTATCCTTTTAAGAGCTCCAACCAATATTCAGTGTACAAATTTAACAAAGAAAAAGACAAAGAGTGCATTGACTGAACTAGGGGACTCAAACCTCTTTTTAGTTGTGATCATAGGTTGTGATCTAGTGTCTCAGACGATATTACACTACATAATGATTATACATATTAATAATAATAATATATAATGATAATAATAATGTTATAATATTATTCCTACAAAAGGAATAGCCATATTGTAAAACAAATGCACTTAAAAGTAAATTAAACTTTCACTTTCAACTTTTTTTGTTTTGTCTTCATTTCTATAAATGCTAGAGATAAACCTGTGAGCTTTTATTTTGGCTGAAAAACTAGTTAAATGCTGAAAATCGTCAACTATGCAGATGTGAAAATAATGGGTATCTGGTGCCCGCTACATTAGCAAATGCACTCTAAACTCAACACGGATGGGCTGTGTCCAAAACCTGGAAAATGCTGCCATTCAGAGGGCACATTTCAAGGCAGGAAGGCATCAAGGCACGTCCAAATCTAATGTTAGCTTTACTTCCTGTCTCCTGAGATACCTTCATCTGATCGATTTTTGAAGGCAACATATATGGCCCTGTCCCACATGGCACACTTCATGTGCACTTTCGGTCTTGTGGACTTACAATAGCCGCTGCGTGTGCGTGTGCGTGTCCGTTAAGTCCACAAGACCGTAGGGTGTCCCATTCATCATTTAGGATTAAAGAAGGGTGCTCGTGAGAGCTCCCATTGCAGCTGTGCTCTTGAAATGCGCACCTCAGCTGAGCCCGCAAGTTCGCGAGCTACGCCGAGGACACAGAGGAAGACCTGTGGGGTTTAGGGTGCCATTTGGGACAGGGCCTAAACCCTCACGGTCTTCCTCTGAGTCCGAAAAGACCGAAAGTGCACATGAAGTGTGCCATTTGGGACAGGGCCAGAGGCATTTGGGACAGGGCCTATGTATCCATCGCTGCCTTTGATATCCCAGAATTATGTGCGTTCCATTCTGTGACAGTTGAGCTAGGAAAAAAGATAGCGTCCAAAAGTTGCGTTTGCTGGTTAGTTTAAGTGTAAATTTATGTTTTTTACCAACAATTTTCACTTATGTCATTTCTAGAGATAAATTACTAATGTAGTAATTCAATAACTCTTTAGTTCTCACCAAAGCTCTCTCTATTTTGCTGTAGACCATTAAACTGTTACACAAAATTTTAGTTTTGTGAGGTGCTTTCATGCAAAAACGCTGCCTTACAAGCCATTGTCTGATAAGGCAACGAGTCAGCTGCCTAGGTTTTCGGAAGCATCCATGGAGTTCACTGAATTCACCCCCGGAGCTGATCACGTGCTGATTGCATGAGCGAAGTCGCTTCTCGCAGGATACAAAGGGATGGGCCCTATTTTAACAAAACGCATGGTCTGAAGCAAATGGCGCAGATGCACTTAGGGCGTGTCGAATACGCTTTTGTAGGCACATGGTCCAAAAGGGTTGTACCTAGTCTACAAATCATGGGTGTGTTTTGGGTGTAACATGGAATAAACTAATCAGTCTCATCTCCCATTCCCTCTAAAGAATTAGTTCACTCAAATGAAAATTTCCTGGTAATTTATTCACCCCCATCTCATCCAAGATGTTCATGTCTTTCTTTCTTCAGTCTGAAAGACATTACATTTTTTGAGGAAAACATTTCATGATTTTTCTCCATATAATGGACTTCTGTGGCATCCAATGGGCTGAAGGTCCAAATCAATGCAGTTTCAAAGTGCTTCAGAGGCTCTGCACGGTCCCAGGCATGGAATAGGGTCTTATCTAACGAAACGATTGGTTATTTTCAAAGAAAAAGAAAAATGTATATACTTTTTAACCTAAATTGCTCATCTTGCGCCATGGATTACATCATAACGTAGGAAAGGTCACGCTAGACGTAGGCGGAAGTACCGCCCCCCTGGTTTACATAACGGACTTGCGAAGACTTATACAAACGCCCTTTAACAAAAAAGGTAAAACAATGATGTCTGACAATTTGGAAGTTAAAGACTTTTTGGGGGAATTTGATGGGTTGCCATTAAAAGTCTATTAAAACTTTCAACTCTTTCTTTCGACAGAAGAAAGAAAGATACGAACACCTTGGATGAGATGGGGTTGAGTAAAATATCAGGAAATGTTCGAAGTGAACTCATCCTTTAAAAGCTGCGCTTGCACCATGTCGGATTTGCTATTTACATGGGGGAGTTTGCGAGCGGAAAGACTGAACACTTCTCTTTTATTTTGAATATTTAAAAATGTTTGTGTGTGTGCTGCTGTGCCTCCCTGTGTGTGTAATACGCAGAGCGTACGCGCGTTGTGCACCCGCCTATATTACTATTGCGCCCTGTAAATAACAAAAAATACTGCCTCAAACTGAAAACACCCATGGGCACGAGTACATTTGCTATTTAAACAACGTGGCGCTGGACGTGAAAATGATAACTGCGTCGGGCTGAAAGTAGCAAAAAACACCTCTGGGTTTTTAATAGGGCCCAAAGCCTTATCGCACTTTTTCAATTTTAGTTTGTTTGACAGCAATGGCTCAAAACACAACATTAAAGACCTTTAATATTATTATAAGAAGTTTAAATATATTTATGGGGCGCCACCATCTAATGAATGTCAATATTGAGGCGGGCAGCCACAAATAAATCATTTATAGGATTCTGGGAAACATCTGAATATAATGTAAAAAACATCATTTTTGAGCTTATGTTGAATATTCAATGAAAAGTTCAATTATTAATAAATTACAAAAACATGTGAGTGTATATAACATTTAAATCTCTTCCCCCATTTTAAACTGTATGAGTCATTTCATGTACCATGTCTAATAAACATAGCCTATTTTGTTTTTGTTTTGTTTTTTTCTGATTGAAGTTTTATGTCTTAACAGCCAATGTATTTTAAATGCGGAGCAGCTGTCACTCTATACTGTGGCTTATGAATTATTGCAGTGTTTTGTGGTGGGCTCCTGCTGGCACACAAAGCACTTTAGCATTTCTATTTCAGTTGTGGACAGTCCCGGTCTCTTCACACAGCTAACCATTCTGATGGCTGCGGTCGCGGCCCCACACCACTGACCTACACAACCAGCCGCAAACTCTGGTTCATTGCTGTTTCAGATCATGCTGTAGAGGCTCATCATAACATTAAGTGCAAAGTAAAGTTGTACTCCAAAAATCACAGCTACTGGTTTGGACAGGACAGAGATGCTAAATATAAATTTGAGAGTCAGCAATAAAACTGGATTGAGTTCAAATGTATGCGCATGATGTATATCAGATAGAACAGTGATTTACATTAAGATAAATACAGTGTGAGCTTTGCATGCAGAATATAGCAAATAGGGAAAAGTCATATTCTGGCAAGTTCATTTGCCAAATATCTAAATATAAATCACAATGTTGGTTAGATAAAATTATGATGGTCATGTTATGATTTGGGAAATGTTATCAGATAAATATTTTTATAGTTTATTTTTAAAATGCAGTGGGTCCAAAAGTCTAAATTAAATGCAAGTCAAATATTTCAGAGGGAAAAGTTTAATTAAAATGAAGATGAATTTCTCTAAGTTTGGTTAGAGAGAAAACTAAAGCACCATGGTACAACAGTGCTACACATGTTATCAAGAGAGAAACTCGTAACTTAGAGCTTAAATGGAAACAAACTAATTTAGAGGTCTTTAGAATCGCGTGGAAAGATAGTATGTCACGTTATAAAAAGGCCCTAAAAGCAGCCAGGGCTGAGCATCTCCGCAAACTAATAGAAAATAACCAAAATAATCCAAGGTTTTTATTTAACACCGTGGCTAGATTGACAAATAAACAAGCATCGCCTGAGCAAAATATTCCGTTACAGTTTAGTAGTAACGATTTTATGAATTTCTTCACTGAGAAAATAGAAAGCATCAGAAACAGAATTGTAAATGTACAACCTTTAATGATGTCTTATGATTCAACCTCAATTATCTTCCTCAAGAACTACTACACAGCTTTACAACTATAGGACAGGAAGAGCTAAATAAACTTATCATTGCATCTAAACCAACAACATGTTTATTAGATCCAATACCCACTAAACTACTAAAAGAGCTGTTACTTGTAGTGGAAGAGCATCTTCTCAATATTGTTAACTCGTCTTTATCTTTAGGTCATGTTCCAAGAATATTCAAGTTGGCAGTCATAAAACCTCTCATTAAGAAGCCACAATTAGATCATAATAACCTAGCAAATTACAGACCCATTTCAAATCTTCCATTTTTGTCTAAAATACTAGAAAAAGTTGTCTGCTCAATTGTGCTCTTTCTTGCAAGAAAATGATATCTATGAAAAATTTCAATCCGGATTCAGGCCGCATCATAGCACAGAAACTGGGCTCGTTAAAATCACAAATGATTTATTTCTAGCTTCTGACCAAGGCTGTATCTCAATACTAGTTCTACTCGATCTTAGTGCTGCGTCGATACTATAGATCATAAAATACTCTTAGATCGACTTCAAAATTACACTGGTGTTCAGGGACAGGCATTAAACTGGTTTAGATCAGATTTATCAGACCGCTACCATTTTGTCTGTCTAAATGGGGAAAAATCAAAGATAACGCCAGTAGACTATGGGGTGCCGCAAGGATCTGTGTTAGGCCCTGCTGCTATTCTCAATATATATGCTGCCACTTGGTAATATTATAAGAAAACATGGAATTAATTTCCACTGTTATGCTGATGACACTCAATTATATATTTCATCACGACCAGATGAAAACGCTAAATTATCTAAACTGACAGCGTGTGTTGAAGATATTAAATACTGGATGACGTGTAATTTTCTGCTATTAAATTCAGATAAAACAGAGGTATTACTTATTGGTCCAAAAACTGCCCACAAAACCTCTCACAATACAACTTTAACTTGGAAGGACGTCCTGTCACTTTATCCACTACAGTAAAAGACCTGGGTGTTATATTAGACCGCAACTTGTTTTTCAAAATCATATTTCATATGTTACAAGAACGTCATTTTTCCACCTTAGAAACATTGCTAAGCTACGTAACATGCTATCTATTTCTGATGCAGAAAAGTTAGTTCATGCATTCATGACCTCGAGACTAGATTACTGTAATGCTTTATTAGCTGGTTGTCCTGCATCCTCAATAAACAAGTTAGTCCAAAACGCAGCTGCTATAGTTCTTACTAGGTCAAGAAAATATGATCATATAACACCAATTTATCATCTCTACACTGGTTACCTATTAAGTTTCGTATCAATTACAAAGTATTGCTACTGACCTATAAAGCCCTAAATGGTTTAGCTCCAGTGTATTTAACGGATCTTCTATCGCCTACAATCCATCGCGCTCTTTAAGATCACTAAACTCGAGGCTTCTGGTCGTTCCTAGGATATCTAAGTCCACTAAAGGGCATTTTCACATTTAGCTCCTAAACTCTGGAATAGTCTTCCTGATATTGTTCGAGGTTCAGACTCGCTGTCCCAGTTTAAAACTAGATTAAAGACGCATCTCTTTAGCCAAGCATTCACATTATAATTACCTTTTATACTACAGTTAAATCGGATCAAAAGCATTAATATTCTGAACAGCAGCTATGCTAATTATTTCCCATCTGCTTTTCTGTTATTATCTCGGGACACACAGCTCCAGTTTGTATCCAGCCTCTCATGGAGACTTCAGATGCCCCAACACCTGTGATGAGACGACTCAATGTTATGGCCTAAAATAATACATGATTGATTAACTTTTTCTAACATTTTTCAATGTACATTTATAAAATGCACTTTCTGTAAAACTGCTTTGAAACAATGTGTATTGTGAAAAGCGCTATACAAATATATTTGAATTGAATTGAATTAAGTTTGTTTAAGACCTGATGATCGTGCTATTCAGCGTAATTTCTGAATCAAAATGGAAGCAAGAAAACATAACTTGTTGTGCAAAAGGAATTCACATGGTCAGTCAAAAATTTGCTTATTTGATTAGTGACCTAGAGCACAATCTTCATTTTATGTCATACATTTAATAATACACTAATAATAATACACAATAAAATAAATGGGGCATACCCAAACACTAAGCTTTTAATTGTCTTAACCACAAATTATTTGGTGAGGAAATGAGCTCAATTTAAGACAGTTGTGATGAGTTGCATGGTGATTCTCCAGACTGGCATCTTCAGACATCTGGTGAGAAATATAATAATAAATTCATCTCTACCACATGAAGCATGAAGGAAGAGGAGTCATTGTGCGGGGAGCCTTTTTAGCGGCTCATATTGGTGAGCTACTTCACAGTGAACAGTCATTTAATGCTTTGGAGTACAGGAGAATACTGCAGAATGGCTTGCTTCCCGCAGATGAAAAGTTATCTAAAGAGAAATGATCAGATGTTATTTTTCAACAATACAATGCACCTGCCCAAATTTCAAAGACGACCAAGAAGTGGCTTGAGAACAAGTCCATCAGGCTCATGTTTTGGCCTAGTCGGAGTCCAGATTTGAAGCCTATAGTGAATATTTGGTCTCATTAAACTCAAACTTACTGGGAAACATTTTTTTTTCATCCACTCATGAACTGTGATGTCATCAACACTGAGTGGAACAACACTGACTCTTTTTCCTGCAAAAAGCTGTCTGCAAGTTTACCCACACGGCTTTTAAAGAAAACAAAAGGGAATGCTATTCTGTGCTAAGTTACTTATGCAATATTGGTGCATTTCTTGCCAATTTTGTGATTTAGATTTTTGATTAAAATGGTTAAGACCACTAAATATTTACATCTGTACACTATTAATGCATGCAGATAATGAAAAATGGGGAAGAAATTTGATGGGACTTTAACCACTGAATTATTTATATTGTTGCACATGGTTTTTCTGGGATTTTCATGCTCAGCAGATTATAGAGGATAGTGTAGACATAACTAGTAGGTGGGTGGGGTGCTTTATTTTATTAATGAGAGAGGTGAGAGAAGAATGACCAGGCTGGTGCAATCTGACAGAAAGGCAGCAGTGTGTAAAATAGCCACATGTTACAACAGTGCTGTGCTAAAGAACATCTCTGAACACGTGTCGAACGTTTAAGTAAAATACATTAGACAGCAGCAGAAAACTAGTTCTTTCAAGGTTCCTAAACCCTGGTACCATGGGGCACCTGCTGAAAACCTGCTAGACGATTGATGTTTCCTTGTATTTGATACAAATGATGCCATCATGTCATGGTCAGGAATGTTTCTAGGACTACATGGCTCTGAACGTTTATGCATACTTAACTGGAATGACACAGTTTACACAGTTTGTAAATATCATTCCCCTGAATCCATGTTTAACGGGTGGGTTGACTGAAACACGGGAGGCGTGGTTTGCAAAGAAATTCGATTCTGTTCATGAAGTTTGGATTTAAAGAGATGTCGCAGTCTGTCCCACATAGGGGAACCGAGTCTCCTGGGCACATTGATGATCGTTAAATTGCATTTATGAGCATGCTTTCAGATGCTTTGGGATCTATGGATGAGCATTCACTAAACTTTACTGTCACAAAACTAGCAGTTCTCAATAGCCTGCTGAAACTTACAGCAAGTCTGCAGAAAAGCTGAGTGAACGTTCATTCGCTGGATACAGCAGTTCAGGTAATCAGCATTCAAATATCTTTTCACGAAAACACTTGGTTCAATGGTCTAATTGATGATTGCTTTATTATTGTGACAGTGTCAAATCGTATCAAAGACTATACATGACTACAGCTACTTTTGTGTCTTAATTTATTTTATGCAAAGCAGCAGCAAAATAATTTACTATTTTATATTTTGTAAAGCCTAATGTTTTGTGTTTGTCATGGTATGTAGGCTAAGTCACATCTTATAACGCGCATTTACCATGTTGTCGCTATTTTAGTTATTGTGGCATATGTCATTCAGAAATCTATGTAGTTGCGTTTTAAGATAAAAATAGTTTTCAATCTTTTCTAAAGCGTCCAGTTTTATTCCGTTGCTTTCCGTTGAAACTTTTTAAATAGCGCTGTCTATTCGTGAACAAACAGTTTTTTAGTCGAATCTTTTGAATGACTCAGATGAACCGGTTCAAAGAACCGATTGAACCATTCGTTCACGCGGGCTGACTCGGTAGTCGAATCAACAAGTCGCCGAAAAGTAAGTTGCTTTAAAAGCCATGTTACAAATAAAACATAGTGGAACTTTAATGTATTTTTACAGAACATACGAAACATATCATGAAGTCAAATATCTAGGTTTGAGTTAAACTTTTATTAGCTGAATCTGGCTGCAACAAACGGATAACATCCTTAAAAATAAAACATAACTCAAAGAAACATTGTGAACAGCAATATAGGCTACAATATAGGATGCCAGGGTCCATGACAACGTAATTACATGATGTAAAATAAGCTGTGAATTAATTCAGTTCTTTGAAAATAATTTTGTTAATTAGAATTCCCTTTAATAGTATTTTAAATATAAGAACACAACCTAAAACATTAATCAGCAAAATGATGCATACTGATGATGTTGAATATGTAAACAAATCTTGGTTGAATTTTCACTCTTCACAAGCCCTTCACCAATGCTTTATTTCTCAGCTTTGTTACCTGAAAGCTCTTCCTCTCCTCAACAGTTACTTGAAGCCCCTCAGACGTCATCATCACGTCATCATTAGAACTCATCCACCATGAGTCACTTAACCTCTGCATTACTGAGGGGGCTTTCTCTCCTGCTGGTGACCCAGAGTGTGTTTGCTATGGTGCTGTTTAATGCCACTGATCTTGGGATTCTCTTGGATAAGTACCTGGATGATGATGGAGACTGGATGGTGGAGAGACAGCGAGGCAAGAGGGCCATTACTGCCAGTGACATGCAGGCCATCCTGGACCTTCACAACAAACTTCGGGGGCAGGTCTACCCATCAGCTTCAAATATGGAATACATGGTAAAACAATGAATGATAAGATATGGCGAATAACTCATATTAGGAAGAATTATCCACTCAAATTGTTCTTTGGTTTAGTGGTAATTGTACACAATACAACTTTGTCATAAATTATGCATTAATCTTCATGGTTTTGGTATTTCACAGGTTCATCATGACCAAAAAAGTTTTTCTGTAGCCCTTTCAACATATCACAAAAGTACTTGAGAATGTATAATCTTGTTATATTGACTATAGAGCAACATGAAATTTCTTTTTTATTTTATGTGACGAGCAAGTGGTAGATTTTAATAAGCAGTCATAACTCGTATTTATGATTAAAATGCACAGTATAGTCTGTAAAATATTGTGAATAGAGTCTCCATATATTTTCTGTCTGCCTTTCTGAGAAAAACCTTGAAAAAGCTGAGTAACTCTGTAAAGCCTCTGTAAATTAAGTAATAGTCTGAAAAATATATATTTTTTTATGGATTTTTTTTTTAACCTTTAGACAAAATATAAAAGAAAAGCTTCAAAATTTTTTTCATGTTTTTAATGCTTTGTATCATTGATTGATACATCAGGCTCTTATGGTCTATATAGTGAGAATATGGAGCTCACACTTAAGGAGGGAAAAACATATTCAGAGACCTAATCTGAGTAAAAACATGCAATTTGGTGCAGATGTTATATATTTGGCTAAAAAGCAGAGGTGTAAGGAGTACCTGAAAACCATACTTTAATAAAAGTTTTGATAATTGTGAATTATTAAAATTCACTAAATGAACATGTTGATCATTTAGTGGCTTTAGAAATCATGTATTGAATATGATACAGAAAGCTTTCAGGGTTAAGAAATAACTTGAAATGAAATGTGACTGAAGAACAGTTTATGGCTTCCATCTGCTTTTTGTTTACACAGGTTAAAGGGATAGTTCACCCGAAAATGAAATTTCTGTCATCATTTAACATCTAAACCGTGTTTCTTTGCTCTGTTGTACAAAAGTGAAGATATTTTGAAGAACGTTTTTTTCATTTTCATTCTATCAATGTGGACCCAAAAATGTTTGAGCACCAATAGGGACCAACAACTCATACAGGTACAGAACCTGTTGGGGACGACTACATTTTAATTTGTGGGTTATCTATCCCGATTCCCTTTAAGTACCTGGTCTTTGTTTGCAAAGAGTATTGTGGGACTCAGGAGGGTTATGTGGGGTAAGAAGGAATGCACGATTATTACACACAGTTGGTGTCATTGCAGAATAGAAATAATGTAACAAAATAACAACATTAATACATTTGTACAGCATCACAGAACTTATCGCTTTGTCTAAAGTTTGATGCTAATGGCATGATTACTTTTGCTGAATGTGTTTGCTGAAGTACTGAAGGCTACACACTTGCAGACACTCACCATCAACCTTACTTTAGTCTGCATTTATACTACTAGGCAGCTGAATGCTTGAATCTGATTGGTTGTCGAATGTTTTAAAGGTGTGCAATTATTTTCAGGGAAACATACGGTTAAAGTAGTTCCAGGCATGTCTTGACCGCATTACAGTTCAATATCACTTCGCTAAATGATTTCAGTTATTTAAAACGTCTTTACAGCCTACAACAGCAAAATAACCAAAATCCCATAGCAACGTTGACCAAGCAAATAAATATAAAAAACAATTGGATAAAAAACAACAAATTATTTCTATGTTTTTTGCCACAAAATTATGTCTTATAAAAGTGCATCCGAAAAGGATTCACAGCGCTTCACTTTTTCCACATTTTGTTATGTTGCAGCCTTATTCCAAAACGGATTAAATGTATTATTTTCCTCAGAATTCTACAAACAATAACAATGTATTATGTATTAAAATAAAAAATGAAAAAAATCACATGCACATAAGTATTCACAGCCTTTGCTCAATACTTTGTTGAAGTACCTTTGGCACCAATTACAGCCTCCAGTCTTTTTGAGTATGATGCTACAATCTTGGTCCACCTATTTTTGGGCAGTTTCTCCAATTCTTCTTTTCAGGACCTCTCAAGCACCATCGGGTGCACAGCCATTTTCAGATCTCTCCAGAGATGTTCAATCAGGTTCAAGTCTGGGCTCTGGCTGGGCCACTCAGGGACATTTACAGAGTTGTCCCATAGCCACTCCTTTGTTATCTTGGCTGTGTGCTTAGGGTCGTTGTCCTGTTGGAAGATGATCTTCGCCCCAGTCTGAGGTCCAGAGTGCTCTGGAGCAGGTTTTCATCAAGGATGTCTCTGTACATTACAGCATTCATCTTTCCCTCGATCCTGACTAGTCTCCCAGTTCCTGCCACTGAAAAACATCCCCACAGCATGATGCTGCCACCAACCTGCTTCATTGTAGGGATGGTATTGGCCAGGTGATGAGCGGTGCCTGGTTTCCTCCAGACATGATGCTTGCCATTCAGGCCAAAGAGTTCAATCTTTGTTTAATCAGACCAGAGAATTTCGTTTGATTGGTGGAATGCTGCAGAGATGGTTGTTCTTCTGGAAGGTTCTACTCTCTCCACAGATAAACGCTTGAGGCCTGTCCAAATGACCATCGGGTTCTTGGTCACCTTCCTGACTAAGGCCCTTCTCCCCCGATCGCTCAATTTGGCCGGGCGGCCAGGAAAAGTCCTGGACGTTCCAAACTTTTTCAAGTTATGGATGATGGAGGCCACTCTGCTCATTGGGACCTACAATGCTAGAGACATTTTCTGTACCCTTCCCCAGATCTGTGTCTCCATACAATCCTGTCTCGGATGTCTACAGAAAATTCCTTGGACTTCATGGCTTGGTTGGTGCTCTGACATGCACTGTTAACTGTGGGACCTTTTATAGACAGGTGTGTGCCTTTCCAAATCATGTCCAATCAACTGAATTTACCACAGGTGGACTCCAGTCAAGTTGTAGACACATCTCAAGGATGATCAGTGGAAACAGGATGCACCTGAGCTCAATTTTGAGTGTCATGGCAAAGGCTGTGAATACTTATGTACATAGTATTTTTTTTATTTTTTAATACATTTGCAAAGATTTCATACAAACTCACATTGTCATTATGGGTTATTGTCTGTAGAATTTTAAGGAAAAAAATGAATTCAATCCATTTTGGAATAAATCTGTAACATAACAAAATGTGGAAAAAGTGAAGCGCTGTGAATACTTTCCAGATGCACTGTACAAATAGCACATACTCTCATTTTTCTAATAATTCAATGGCTCGTCATTTATTCCTTTACATAAGGCACATATATTTTGTTCTGTCTGAAGGATCATTGTCGAGATGGAAGATAAATTATTATTCCCATTGTTCTTCCAGTCTGTCTGTGAAACTGACAAGTAACCCTTCAGCAGAATGTTGACTCATGGATATAAATCAGCAGAATGTCAGTATCTGAAGTGTTGTAAAACAAATGCAGTTAAATATAGTTTCAGAAGCAGTGTTTCCTCATACTTCTTCAGGCTGGCTTAGCACAAAACATTTAATCTCCCTTGTAGTATTAAAGGGATAGTTCAAAAACGTTGTGGCATCATTTACGCCCTGATGTTGTTTGCACGTTTTTCAAAATATCTTCTTTTGTGCTCCCCAGAAAAAAGAAAACAACAACAACATGACAGAATTTTCATGTTTGGAGGAACTATCCCTCTAAGATGTGTCTTTTTGCTTTGTTTTACACTACTGGTCAAAAGTTAGGAATCATTAAAAGAACACGCTGACTTTTTTGGACTTTTTTTGAGCTTATTCACCGTATCCCCCAGAGTTAGATAAGTCTATACATACCATTCTCATCTGTGCGTGCCATAACTCTGTCTGATGCACCCACCCTTAGCTTAGCACAAAGACTGACGGTAAACAGCTCCATCTAGCCTACTGCTCAATAAGTGACAAAATAACACCAACATTTTCCTATTTACATGTTGTGATGTGTATAGTTACATCGTGTACTAAGACTGACAGAAAATGAAAAGTTGCAATTTTTTAGACCGATATGGCTAGGAACTATACTCTCATTCTTGCGTAATAATCAGGGGTCTTTGTTTTATTTGAATGATATTACGCAGAATAAAGTCCCCAGCACACTCTCTGTGCAAGCAGGTTGTCACGTTGGTTATGTTGACAGAAGTTAGCCTATTTTCAGGCGCTTTGTAATATCATTGCAGCTGCTGCATCCATGGTATGGCAGCAAAGTTCCTGGATTATTAAGCAAGAATGAGAGTGTAGTTCCTAGCCATATCCCCCCTCAAGGATTCATGAGTGTTTAGAAAGTTTATAAGAACAGCATATATATATATATATATATATATATATATATATATATATATATATATATATATATATATATATATATATATATATATATATATATATAAACAAACTTTTGGTAACATTTATTCATTTCATGTCTTAATTGTAATCTTTATCAATTGAATCGGCCTTTGCTTAATGAAAGTATTTTTTAAAATCTTACTAACCCCAAACTTATTATCAAACAGCGTATCATGATTTCCACAAAAATAAAATATTAAGCAAAAACGTTTATATAATGTTGATAATATAAAAAAATTATCTTAGAGATGTTCATGTGACACTGAAGACTGGACTAATGGCTGCTGAAAATTCAGCTTTGATATTAAAGGTATAAATTACATTTTATATTATATTCAGCTATAAAACTGTTATTTTAAACTGTAATAAAATTTGACAATATTTCTGTTTTTACTGGGTTTTTTTGTTTTTTTTTATCAAATAAATGCAGCCTTGGTGAGATTAAGAGAGTTTTAAAACCTAAAACATTTGAATGATTCCAAACCTTTGACTGGTAGTGTAGAAGAACCAAACTAAAATTAGGATCGAATTTGAAGCTGGGTGTCCTTGCATGCTAAACAAAACAGTACCAAAAGTTTAGAACTTTACTTCAGAATAAATAAATGAATAAATAAATAGGTGCATGCAGCATGACCATCTTGAACAGTAAGACTCCATTTATATTGCAGCTTTTCAGAAAGATGGGCAGCGTTTTGAGAGATTGTTAACTGGATGTCAGGAGTGGAGTTTGGGCTGCTCAGCAGAGTGAGAGTAATAGGAAAGGTGTGATGGATGTGGAGACATGGAATGTGATGATGCGCTGTTCCAGCCCTCCACAGCCTCTTACAATAACCAGTTCTGAATTCTAGGCAAAACAGCAGAATTCCAAAACTGCAGCAGGGAAATCCAGTAATCAACAAACCCTCATTTCAACAGGAACCCACTCATATTCCCACACACATTGACTCTACGGTTCTCATTTAATACATTCAGTGTGGCTCTTTTGCCACTCAAAAGAAAAAAAATGCGCTCCTAAGGGACGTTGGAAATTTTTCATTTTCTAGGAATGTAACCAGATGACAAAAAACGTGCAGCTGATGAGGTGTCAAATGAAGTAAACAATGGTGTGTGAAAGAATGTGAGTGTCTGCACTGACGGGACGTGTTTTCCTTTACTAGTCCTGTCTAAGTGCGGTCGGATTCTTTGGGGCCTCCCCTGCCGAGAACGCTGTGTAAACAGAATCAATTTACCCTTCTTTTTTTCAGTTGACAGATTTTTCAGGATAGACCATTCACTGCAAGAAATACAGTACCAGCTGGCATTCAGTTTTGGACTGGGGATTTTGTTGGTACACCATAACACCTTGGATCATTAATATACACATGCTAAATGGAGTACTGAAATGAATCTCTCTAATGAAGTCAGTTGGTTAATATAGATAGACACCTTTCCTTCTGCTTAAAGGAATATTCTGTTCAAAATAAGTTAAGCTCAGTTGACAGTACTTGTAGCATGATGTTGATTACCACAAAAATACATTTTGACCTTTCAATTCTGAGATCCAGTGAGGTACTTAGGTTACACTTTATTTTACAGTGAAAGTTACATTTGTTACATCTACTTACCATAGTAAAATTATGCATAACTATAAATTATTAGGGCTTTATCATATCATTAACTGTTCTCTGAAGCAGGCAAGTCTCAATAGAAGCCAGGTTATACCAGGATACTTTTTTGTTGATATGAAAAGCTGGGTACATTTAGCAATATAGCGGGTGAATTATGTATATGATGTATATTACAATGATGTGATGAACTTTATGCCGTTCTCCACTGATTGTTCAAAGTGTTTCTAAGGATACTGATTTTTAGAAGGCAGCTTTCTGACTATGGGATTGTGAACGGGAACATGGTTTGTGTAACATTAGCAACACATTATTAGCCGTTTGATAATGAAGTCAAGCCAGTCATATGAATTACTATTATGTGTCCAACATTATAGAGGGCGATACAAACACATTACCATTCTGATATATTGACTTGTAGACAAGCATGAGTGAGTGGAGACGGGGTCATTTGCATATTCATGTATCTGCGCATACTAAATGAAGCAAGGGTGTAGAGTTACATTCAAGCTATTTTAAGGCATTAATTCATTTTTTTTCACAGGAGAAAAAAACGTTTAAATATGTCATTTTGGCAATCAAAGATTAGTTTTACGAGATACAAATATTGACTACAGGGGGACTTTAAAATAAAGAAATTGTTGGTTTTGGTTTCTTTCAATAGGACAGACACAGGACATATAAAACATAATTTAAAAGTGAAAACGTTGCTTATAACCTGTTTTTCTTTCTCTAAAAGAAAGCCAAAAATGTAAGGTTTTTAATGTAACGCTTTTGATACTCCATTTTAGACATCCTACTAACTAAGTACATATCAACTACCAGTCATTGAGTATTCGTAGACTGTCTGCTTAATATCTACTACTGCTAATTATACTACTAATTATTCTGTATGTAACTTTACAAGCACTGCATTTTCTTGTACTATTTAAAGATTATTATTATATTATTAACCTTTTCTCTGTAAAGTTGTATCCAATTTTACAACTTTTACCATGACAACATAATGCCTAAAACTGAAATGACAAGAACAACTTTACTGCTTCTTGTATTAAATGCAGAATATACCTTTAACTCAAGAGTATAAAGGCCCACTTCGATGGGTGGCTTAGCAAACCAAGCAGACATCCAGTTGGCAGGTGCTCACTTCAAGGATTAATGTCTCAGGCAATTGTTTCAGCTATTTTGGGGACCTTTTTGGGCCAGCTTTACCACTGGACTGTGCTTTGGGACTTCCTAGGGAAAAAGTGTAACATGCATGGGCTGTGACGGGGCAGATAACTCCCCCGTCACCCCCGCCTCAATTCTGGCTCAGATTTCTCTCCAACCTTGAGATTTGTATACTTTCCATTCAAGGTGAAAGTGCCGTTTTGCGTCTCCAGAATAATGAGATGTTTTTATTAAAATGTGGGTCAGATAGAAAACGCTTAGATTTGTGAGTGGCCTTGAATGGTGTAGCGTGCAACCAAAACTAGGAACGCAGAGCAGGAAATACAGAAGACATATGGAGAACATTACTGTATCCCAGAGGTTCTCAAACTTTTTTGGTCATGCCCCCCCTTTAAACCCCCTGCAGTACCCGTGCGCCCAACCCCCTGGCAGGAGTGAGCACAATTTGAGAGCCACTGCTGAATCCAAAAATGATTGTGCCTTTTGAATAAGTGTACAAGAAAAATAAACCAAGAGGTAGACCAGAGAGAAACCTGGTTCTTTGTTTGGCCTGCAAGCACTCATTGTATTGAAGGCCAGCTAAAGTTAACTGAATCTGCAAAAACGGTTTAGTAGTATTATATAATATATATAAAAAATAATACATATATATATATTTTAACCACCTTATAACCAGGTCATAATTACAATGGCACATACAAAAGAGTAGGGATTTGTTTCTGTAATGCTCTGCTTGCCAACTATTTCCGTTTGAATCTCAGCCCTGTCTCTGTATTTCTTTTAGGTGTGGGACACTGAACTAGAGCGGAGCGCTGAAGAATGGGCCGAGACCTGCTTGTGGGAACATGGCCCAGCTGGCCTGCTGCCTCAGATTGGTCAGAACCTGGGAGTGCACTGGGGGAGGTCTGATTTTGCTTTGTTGCTTTATAGCAATATGAGCTTAATAGTCAATACATTGTGACATCTGAACTACTATACAGCTAGAATTCAGCTTTATTACACTAACACTTAAGATTCGAAAGTTTGGGGTCAGGAAGATTTTTTTTTTATTTTTGAAAGAAGTATCTTGTTCTCACAAAAGGCTGCATTTTTAAAAATCAAAATATCGAGTTTAAACTGTATTGTGAATATTATTACAATTTAAAAGGACTGTATTGCATACATATTTTTAGTCTTCAGTGCCACATGATTCTTCAGAAATCATTTTAATATGCTGGTTTGGTGCTCAAGAAAAATGTGTTATTATGAATGTAAAAAACATTTGTGCTGTTTAATATTTTTGTTACAGTGAGCAGTTTTGAAAAACTTTTGAAGTCTTGAAGTCTTTTACCTACGTATAGATATCCAAGTATATTCTGTTTTTTTAATTTTTTATTTGAGTTAAATCTTACAGTTCCCAAATTCTTCAATGGTAAAGTAAATGTCAGTTGGACAATCTTCCTGTATGTGGGGACTGTTCTTTGCTAGAGTACATTGTGGACCACCAGACCATATGATGTTTTGTCAAAGACCTGGCTATGCATGGCTATGTATTCATGTTTGCAATAATCTAACTGTTGGTTTTATTCTGCAATAGACAAAGCATGAATTTTAAGTTATTATTAATGATGCTTTTTTTGTTCACCCCAGGTATCGTCCACCTACTTCTCATGTACAAGCCTGGTATGATGAGGTCAAAGACTACTCGTTCCCATACTCCCAGGAATGTAACCCTCACTGTCCTTTTAGGTGCAGCGGTCCAGTCTGTACCCACTACACTCAGGTAGATATAATGACTGGAAAATACATAAGCATTTCACGTGTGTATTTAGGTGCAAACCCATTGATGGATTTGACAGATCTGAAAATAATTCTGAAATTTATGAGAAGGCAGTGAAGGAATTTTTAAACCAATGCAATATGTGCTCTCATTCTGGTTGTCACCACTTCAGCTGCAGCATTTTAAAATAGTTTAGAGTTTAACCAGAGCTTTTGTAGAGCACCAGACAGGAGCGCTTCAGTCTGCTACCAGTGAATATGAGTGCCAATATTTGTTTGCCTCTTTGACAGTGATTTTTAGATGTTATAAGGCAGTTGTAGCAACTGTGAATTTTGAAATGGCATATTAACAACATGTCTTCCAACCAATATGCCTATATAGGTTGTTTGTCACTTCCCTGAAATACGTTAACTAAAGTTTTTCAAAAACCTGTAAGACCCGTGAACCCTTTGTTCATCTTAGGAACACAAATTAAGATATTCTTGATAATATCCGAGAGCTTTCTGATTCCCTCCATAGACTGCAACGTAATTCCCACTTTCAAGGCCCAGAAAGGTATTAAAAACATTGTTAAATTGGTCCATGTGACTCCAGTGGTTCAACCTTAATTTTGTGATGCGCAGAGAATACTTTTTGTGTGCAATTAAACAGCATCAGAGGCTGACATGGAAGAGAAGAAATGGTTGAATTAAGTCGTTATTTATTTATTTTTATTTTTTTTTTTGCACAAGTATTCTCGTCGATTTATAAAATTAAGGTTGAACCTCTGTAGAACCACTGTAGTACGTTGCAGTCTATAGGAGAGTCAGAGAGCTCTCGGATTTCATCAAAAATATCTTAATTTGTGTTCCTATAATGAACAAACATGAGGGTGAGTAATTAATAACAGAATTTTCAGTTATCGTTTTTGAAGATAATTTTTGAAGAACCCAACTCTTTTCCATATAATAACAATTAATGGCAACAATGATCTGAGTCTGTTAAACTCCAAATAGAACAAAACACAGTGAAAACCATAATATAGCTTTGTTTCAAAATGGACAGTGATACAGTAGGTTAAACGGCAACCTAAATTTAATATTTTTCTCACACAAAGTAAAATACGTATAGTGAGAAATATAGCAAATCATATGGATATAAAAGCAATAGACAGCTTGTATAGCAACATGTCCTCCGACCAATACGCCTAATATAGGTAGTTTGTAATTTCCCTGAAATACGACCCATATGAGCGTTTACTAAAGTAACGCCCCTATGACAACAGGACACTTTCATTTTAATTCATGAAATATGACCTATAGGAGCGTTTTCTAAAGTTGTTCCCCTATCGACAACAGGACACTTTAATTTTAATGCATTGTTCCCTTTTATCTGTGTAATATTTCAGGTTTTGCGTAGCTCAATTGATAGAGCTTTGCAATATACAACAACATGTGATCATGTGATCATGCATTCGTTTGGATCCCAGGGAACACGTGCTCATAAAGTGTGTATGCACTGTAAATCACTGGGAAGGTTTAAGGGATGGGGTGGTTGTAGTTGTTAATAAAAATATATATTTTTGCTAAATGGAAATATGCAAATGGTGGTTAAAGACCCTGTCCCAAATGGCACCCTAAACCCTCACGGTCTTCATCTGGGTCCGCACTTTCATGACGTAATGGCGCTTTGACTGCCGGGTAAATGTCCTCTGCGTAGCTCGCGAACTTGTGGGCTCAGCTGAAGTGCGCATCGAGGGCTCACGAGCACCCTTCTTTAAGCTTAAATGACGAATAGGACACCCTATGATCTTGTCGGTCACAAGACCGAAAGTGCACATGATGTGTGCCATTTGGGACAGGGCCAAAAAGTCCACACATTGCATTAAAATGAACACGCATTTTGATTGGTAACGACAGTCATACGTCATTTTATGTCAGACGTAACACGACACTGTCATTTATTTAACGCCAGCTAGAAGGCACATGACTTTAAAACGTAAATAAAGGTCACAATAAGGTGTTTGAAAAATTACTTATAGAGACGTTTTTTTTGGGAGGACAGTCTGTGTATAGACAAGAGGGGTCACCCATGCAAATAGACTTTAAGATAGAACAATTTCCATGTGCTAAAAGAGAATGCCTAAGTACATTAAATGATAGCAGCCAGATTGCTTATAGTCAGATATAATTGATTGACTGTTTTGCTTCCTTGTTCATTCCAGCTTGTTTGGGCAACTAGTAGTCGAATTGGCTGCGCAATCAATGTGTGCTACAACATGAATGTGTGGGGCCAGATTTGGGCAAAAGCTGTTTATCTTGTGTGCAACTACTCACCAAAGTGAGTTACTTATTCATTATTCTTCATTTATTATTAAATACCGTACTCATTCTCTGTCATTTGTTTTATGATAGCTTGCCAGCGTTGTCTCTCCTTCTCTGTGTTTTGTTCTGTGCAGAGGTAACTGGTGGGGATATGCTCCATATAAACATGGCAGCCCTTGCTCTGCCTGCCCACCTAGCTATGGAGGAGTTTGCAGAGAAAACCTCTGTTATAAAGGTTTGGAGATTATATTGTAGTAGCTTCCAACTTTGTCCATACATACACTACTGTTCAAAACATTAAAATTGGTACAAAAATTGGAAAGAATAATTTCTCTGTTTCATTTTCAGGTGATGGAACAAATAGACAAAGCCCACGTGAGGAAGCAGACGAAAGAAATTCTATAGAACCTGAGGCCCCTCATAGCCCTGGACCCCGTTTACAGGCCCCAAGTCCAACCAGACGGCCAAATGCAGTTGTGAGCAAAGAGCAGATGTGTAAGCTGCGGTTCACTGATTATACTTTTCAGAGTCATGGGGGAACCACTTTCAGAAATAAAAGTTGTGCTTGAAAAACAATTTCTGTATCATCTAAAAAATAAATTTTCTGAAAGTGTCTGTACGCAAAAAAAAAAAAAAAATGCTGGCTCTTAAACGTATTCCTGTTTAACTCAGATTGTTTTGATGTTCACCAGGCATGGATCTGTCAATGAGTTTTTTTTTGTTGTTTTTTTCAAACGTATATTTAATGTTGCAAGTGCAGCAGGAGGTTTTTTTGTTCTCATAATGGTGATCTCCCTGCTGAGTATGTTTGCTTTGGGGACGATGAATACTTGTGGGTTTTAAATTGCTTCCTTTGCTGAAAGGGGGTTTGGACTGAAAGCTGAGATCTCCTGCTGTTGGCCACCATGAGCTCCTGCTGGAATTCCACAGCATGCTTTTACAGAACTTCAGGAACAGAGCTGTGCATTTCTGCAGTGCTGCTAAACTATACAGCATGTCTTAACATAAATGAACCACCTGTGTTTCTTTTCTCCTTTGTGCAGCACAGATTGTGACATGTGACACAAAGCTAAGGGACCAGTGTAAAGGCACCACATGTAATAGGTGAGATAAAACATTTCATAAAAAAAAAAAAAAATTGCCAAATTTATTGGGACACCCCTCCAAATAATTGAATTCAAGTGTTCTAATCACTTCCATGGCCACAGGTGTATAAAATCAAGCAACATGCAGACTGCTTCTACAAACATTTGTGAAAGATTGGGTCGCTCTCAGGAGCTCAGTGAATTCAAGTGTGGTACCGTGAAAGGTTGCCACCTGTGCAATAAATTCATTAGTGAAATTTCCTCACTACTAAATATTCTGCGGTCAACTGTTAGTTGTATTATAACACAGTAGAAACAATTGGAAACAACAGCACCTCAGTCACGAAGTAGTAGGCCACGTAAAATCACAGAGCGGGGTCAGCGCATGCTGAGGCGCATAGTGCGACGAAATCGGCAACTTTCTGCTGAGTCAATAGCTACAGACCTCCTAACTTCGTGTGGCCTATATAACACCTATATAACAATTTAACACCTTTGGGATGAATTAGAGTGGAGACTGCGAGCCAGCCTTCTCGTCCAACATCAGTGCCTGACCTCACAAATGCGCTTCCCATTAACACAATCCTAAACCTTGTGGAAACCCATTCCTTGAAGCTGGTATAGCTGCAAAGGGTGGGCCAACTGCATAGGAAACCTTATGGATTAAGAATTGGATGTCATTAAGTTCATGGGCATGTAAAGACAGATGTCCCAAAACCTTTGGCAATATATATATATATATATATATATATATATATATATATATATATATATATATATATATATATATATATATATATATATATATATATATATATATATATATATATATATATATATATATATATATATATATATATATATATATATTGTCTTAAAGGTGCACTAGTAGTATTTTTGCAGTAAAATATCCAAAAACCACTAGGCCAGTGTTATATATTTTGCTCAGTTAAGTACTTACAATATCCCAAATGTATCCAACTATTTGTAAATTGTGATAAAATTGCTATTTTAACCAAGGAACCTGGACGTCTGAGCATAGCGTCTTAGGGAGTCGCCTGTCATTTGCATCATATCTGCGTAGCCCTCCGTTTCCGGTTTTATTTGGCAGAAGCGCTTTACTCTCACTGCAGTGTGCAACAAGTGTCACAGCAGCCGCTGAGCGAACGCACAGAATAACGTCATAACATCCCGCTACTGCAGGGCGTGTGTTGTTCCTCTCATTAACAATCTCTCCAGTGGTCTTGCTCGGCTCCACAACTCTCGGTCCTGCTCTGCTTCATACTACAGTAATGTTAATAACCGCATCCATGAACATGATTTCTGCCCGAGTCCTATCCCGATTCTTTTCCACCAGCTGTGAGGTGAAGACCACATGTCCCAAGATGCGTTAAAACTTGCCGTCATGAAACTACGCCTTTGTTTCGAACAGGTGCCCTCTAGCGGACGGAAAAGTTGCATAGTGCACCTTTAACATAATAATAATTCCTGACTACATGATCTATGTGCCATAATTATATAAATTGTTTTTCCATTTATTGTTTGGCCTCTATAAAGGTACGAGTGTCCTGCTGGTTGTTTAGACAGCATGGTGAAAGTGGTCGGAACAGTGTATTATGACATGGTAAGTGTTGCATTAAGATTTTTTTTTCATATTATCATATCATGTGTAGTTTGAACTTCATGCTGACAACATCTTCGCCCTTAGCAATCCAGTATTTGCCGCGCAGGCATTCATTACGGTGTCATTGACAATGATGGAGGCTGGATGGATGTCACAAGACAGGGCAGAAAGGACTTCTTCATCAAATCATACAAAAATGGACTTCAGTCCTTTGGGTAAGAAATCTGTTTAAGATTGACTTTTCATGGGCATTAGAAACAATTCCATCTAATATAATGAAAATGTTACAGGAAGTACCAGAGTGCCAATGCCTTCACAGTATCCAAAGTCACAAGTAAGTTTTAAATGAGTTTTTTAGTTTTTCTAATGAAATATATTAGAACCATATTATTACACTCTGCGATGCTTAATTTTGATTGGTCAGCTGCAGCATTCAGAAGTTAATTATGTGATATGGCTTCGGTCTTATTTTTTATTCATTAATTTTTTTTCTTCAGCAGTTATTACTCTAGTCCTTAGTATCATATGATCCTTCAGAAATCATTTTAATATGCTGATTTGGTTCTTGTGGCGAGGTTGGCGAGCAAGAGACGTGGGAAGAGCCAGCGAGACCGGTGCGTGACTGAGAATGAGCGTCGCCTGCGAGGCACACCGGGTCCTCTCGAGTCCCCTCATGAGGGAGCTCAGAGGCATATAAGGACGAGTGATGCAAGTGAAGGACGAGAGAGGACCAGGCCTGGACTTTACGTTGTGTTTTGTTTATGTTTTATTATGTGTGTGCCTCGCAGGTGACGCTCATTCTCAATCATGCAACTGTCTTGCTCGCTTCTTCCACGTCTCTCGCTCGTCCACCTCGCCACAGTGCTCAAGAAAAAATTATATTATTATTGTCAATGTTATAAACAAATATTTTTGTGGACTTTTTTTGCCCAGGGCACCATAGACTTCCAAAGTATGAAAAAAAAATGCTATGGAAGTCAATGGGGCCCATCACATTTTTTTTTTTTTTCAAGATTCTTTGATGAACAAAGTTCAAAAGGATAGCATTTATTTGAACTAGAAATCTTTGGTTACATTATAAATGTCTTTACTTTCACTTTCGACCAATGCATCCTTGCTAAATAAAAGTATTAACTTATTTAAAAAATATAGTCAGTCCAGACTTTTAACCAGTAGTATAAATATGTTCTTAGCTGACTAAGAAGCATAACAATGTACAGCCAGTCATTATTAGTTATTATCACAAAATAAAGGATCAGGACCTCTGGGGGTCTTGTATCATCTTGAAAGGGTTACATAAAGTATCTTTACTATTAATTTCGTAATGTTTTCTCTGTTTCAGTAAAAGTTATCACATGTGAGACTACAGTTTCTGTGCTGTGCCCTTACCACAAGCCTGCAAGACACTGTCCTAGGTAAAAATCTGTAATGAACCAAAACTCCAGCTGAAATGTTGTTGCCAATAGCATTTGAAACTGTTATTATTATTACAGTGTCAAAAAATAAAACTCTCTGACGCTTGTTGTCTTTCCACAAGGATTTACTGTCCCCGCAACTGCCTGCAAGAAAATCCCCACTTTTCTCGAGTCATTGGCACCGGAATTTATTCAGATGTAGGCTTTTTTTATTTTATTTTTTTTAATCAAACTTCAAGGGATAGTTCCCCCAAAAATGAATATTCTGTCCCACTAAAGACTATGCATATGTTTTTCAGAAATCTAGTATATGCAGGTCTGCAATTCATGCTGGTGTATTAAGCAACAGGTCAGGTGGTTACGTTGACGTGATGCCCACAGACAACAGGAAGCTGTACATTTCTTCATACCAGAACGGCATAGTTTCAGAAAGGTAGGTTTTATCCCTAAACTGCTCCATGTGCACTCAGTGTAAGGCAGAGTATGGGGCAGCCTGTCTCTCCTTAAGCTTTTAAAATCACAGGCCTTTTTTGAGAAAGCTGATTAGGGTAGAGCTGTACCAGTGGTTCCACTCCAAGCGTGGTAGAGTAAACTTTGTAAGTCACTTTGAAGGTAGGCTTGCGAATGCTAAGCAAAATCATGGAAGAATGGACATGTGCTACAATTATGCTACTTCACAATGGTTTGTAGTGACAAAATTAACATATCCATCCCATCATCACAAAGGATATGTCACAATATCATAAACATCTTCTTAAACTAAATAAGCTTTTCACCAAATGTCGTCATTATGAACACAATTATGTTTAAGGGTTGAGAAACACTGCTTATTTAACCTCTGTGTTCTTTCGCAGCCTACAGAACCCCGCGGGAGGCAAAGCATTCAGAGTATTCACAGTTGTTTGAGCGTGTGCTGAAATCTCGGCCATTCATCAACTCGTTCTGTTGATTTGGCCGTAATAGTGGCAAAGGTGAGGCTGTTTCTGCTCTTACCAGCCTATACTGTATTTTCTTTCACACAAATGTTGACTGAACTTAGAATTTGCTGTATAAATGGAGAAATGCATCAAACTGATTAGCCATTGTATTGCCTAAAAAGCATGTCATAAGAGGATCATTCAGGGAATATGGTGTCTGTATTGCAGAGAAAAAGCACTTAAGTTGAGTTTTAATCTTACATTATTTTCATAAAGAACATTTCAGAGACTGTTATAGCATATGTACGATATATTTTAGAAACATGTTTAGTACATTGTGTGTGTGTGTATATATGCAGTATATAAATAAGGTTCAAGAAAGGACTGCTGATAAGGTTTTAAGATTTTTGCATATTTTTGAATGTGGATATAATCCTGCAGCGCAGGAGTTTACATCTAAAAACATCCAACAGTACGTTATATGAAATGTCCACATAATTAAACACAGTAAATAGCTTGTTTTGAATAGCTTGTCTTAATAGTATTAATTGTAATGAGGTGCTGTATTCATGTGTGTTGTGTACTGTATCATAAAACAACTTTATTATCATTTAATGATTTTTATAGGTTACTAAAAAATATGAGGTGCTTTTTCGTTTGTAATTTTTTTCGAGCATTTATATTTCTTTAAAGTCGCCATTAAACAGAAGTTGCGATTGTCTTTTCTTCCCTATTTTGACGTATATCCAAGTGAAACAGCTGCTTCTTCCCAATTAAGAGGCTGCTGCCTTTGAAGGCCACATAGCTGGTCATAAGGCTTGACAGTACATTCTTAGATCAGTTTGTCTTTATCATGTCCATCGCATGTACATCGTAACATTTTAAACATTTTAGGGATCCAGCAGTCATAAGCAAGCACAAGTCTATCAAGTCTCTACCAGTAATTCCCAACGACTATAGTCCATTACCGGATAGACCATAGAGAAGTCCTCTGTTCGTTATTATTACTTGGAGATAGAAGTGTTCGAATTGAGCCACTCTTTGATTGTGGTCATATTTGTTGGAGAGCAATATTTCTCGATTTTCACTCGCCATGACTCCATCATACTCCCTGCTACCACTGAAACATACAGGATCATCAAAGCCCAGTTAATTTCGACCAGCAGGTCAGGTTTGATGAATGATTGTGGTGTTTGTACTATAGGCTCCATCCAAGTTTTCAGGGTGATTCTCCTCAGTTTCTTTTCCAGCAGTCTCAACACCCTGTTGTGATGGGCACACTTGGCGTTGTGAGTTATTTAGCATTTTTGAAAGATGTGGTTCAGGGTTCCCTTCATATGGCATGCACTCTGGCATAGTATATCCCCCTCCAGATGTTGTATACTGCGTGCCTTTCTGGTTTTAGTGGAAAGCCCCCGTCTTCTCAGTTGGATCCCCCGGAGGTGTATATGGGGAGATACTCTGTCAGGATTTTTGAACCATAAGTGGCTTGCCGACATCATCATGGGCCAACTCTAGGCCGCCAACAGCCCGGTGTGGCTGCGCCGCCTATTGGTCCCAGGCCTCACCCTTGGTAGTCACAGTCTCCACATGGCAGGTTGACTCATCGACAATTTTCTTGAAGCAAGCACTTTATCTTGACTGGTAAGCACTGTATCAATTGGGCTACTGCTAGCCAACAACCTCTCAAACCTTGCCTTGCAATAGGGGAATCAAAATTTCAAAATTTGGGATACATAGGCCGTCTGATGGAATCGCGCATCCAGGTATGGTGAATGGTGTATCCTTGGGCAAGTGCAACCAACTTCGGACCACAGATCTTACTAATTTGTCCATGGCCTTCAACGTGATCTGATGGGCATTGCCCAAGACTAGTTCATGGGTTAACCTCGGGATGAGAAAAGTCCTCAAGGTGATTTTGTCCTCATTCATGGTCATTCTCACTCTCTCCAATGCTCTGCACAGGCCATTAAGCTTTCTCTGCAGTCCCTCTGGATGTTCCACCAGCAGAATTAGATCATCGGCGTAGGCATTTGAGTTGCAGCCTTAACTATCCATCTCCACTCCAACATCTGGCACAGCTGCCTGAATCACCTTATCCATCACAAGGATAAAGAGTAGCGGGGAGAGGGGAACACCCTGCCTTATTCCTCTTCTGCAATTGGGGAGGGTATTCTGGATTTTGCCACTGGATTTAGAATAGAACTGTGCAAGACGGTGTCAAAGTTAAGTCCAGGAACAGTGCAGCCAATAGGCGAGTTCCATCATGTTCTCTTCTAAGGAGGGCATAAAGCAGGGAGCTGGCTTCCAGGCAGCCGTCTCTCCTTAGGAAGGTGAAAATTGGATTGTCTCTATCCTCCTCCTGGCCAAGATTTTATGAAGGGCAAGGGTCAGTATAGATGAAATCGAAATTGGTCGAAAATCCTGGGGTCTTGTGGAGTGTCCACTTTTGGTATAAATGTCACATGAGCGCCAGCGAGCATTGAAGGGAAGGTCTCCACCACCATGATTAGATTCAACAGACTTGCCAGGAAGGGATGATGCCATAAGAGTAACTCATTAGCAGTGTTTTTGTCCATTCCCAAGGCGGAGTTCTTCAGTCCACGTAATGCTTGAGTCACCTAACCTGCCTCTGTAGGTGTTTCCTTCTTCTGTTATCGTTTTTAATTCACTTTGCGCTCTTGCTTCAAATGTTCTAGCCCAGAACTCCTTCAGGCCATCCACCTTTTAATTTGCCTCCAGGTATGTTTCCCTCCATTGCTCTTCAAGGACGGTGGTTGCCACATCTTTCTGACGTAGCTTATATGTATTTTGGATGTTGGCACACCTTGCTCTTCTTATTTTCTTAGAGGCCCGGAGTACATGCTTGGTTGGGCACTTTGGTGGAGTGAATTACCACTTTTGAGGGAATTAAGTGCGTGGGATTCTATTTTTGTGGCAGCTTCTCTGATCAATATGCAATCTTCTAGCAGGTCTTTCGCAATTTTCTGCAGATGCTCCGCAGATCCGCCCATCCATGTTTCTTCCAATTTGTCACACACTCTCTCTAAGATGGATTTTCTCCACTGTGTATATATATCGTCTGTTGATCATCCTCCGATGATATATCCTTAGGTTCCTGTAGTGGTATGGTGCATTTGCTGGTGGGGTCAATGTTATTAATTTCCTTCTCTCTCATTGATTTTTGTGGAGCCCATCCCAATTTCTGGAGTCTCTTCCCGATCGATCGATGAACACCATACCAAAGAGCGTTTACTAGCTCCTTCTTTAGTCCTTTAGTAAAGAGAGTCATAGTAACTCCACATTCAGAGCACTGGGCAGAAACCACATTACGTCAACACCCGCCGCGGGCATTCGCAATGAATTGTTTTAATTAAACAGTTGGATTCCACCTAGCTTGGGCCCAGCCCTGTTTTACACCTCAGCCTGACCAGCCCAGCCCTTAGAGCCAATCCATGGTGAACATATTTTTGACAGTTTGTGAACACTGTTTTGTTTTCAGACATTTTAATATAACTTTTAAAAGTTCAGTACAAACGTTACTGCCACTCATCAACGGCAACTTCACAGTTGCTTGGCGGCTAGGACAGTCCTCCATGGGCTAGACTGTCCCATTTAAAAATGCTTATTCCAACCTTCACGGCCTTCAAAGTATGCAGCTTCTGAATTGGGATACAGCTAGCTTCTTGAACAAGAAAAAATGTAGGACAGGTCTTCATTTTGTCCCATGGGAATAAATTGGATCGTTGTGGTTTATTATTGCTGTAATGTGAGTGACAGGTTGTGCCATCCTCACGCCAGTAAACACAATGTCATTGCAAGAGAATTGTTGTAATTTGTCAAATTTGATTTCATTGTGACTTTAATGCACTGGTTATCAACTGGTGGGTCGCAACACAACAATTTGTAGGTCCATTCCAATGGAGAAAAAAAAGATTTTAACAAAGAACTACATGCTCCTGAATCAACATCTTTGTTGATCCTGGAACAACATTCCAATCAACCAATCAGATTTGAGGACAAGTTTAGGCATACAACCAGGGTTAATAATAATAATTTGTTACATTTATATAGCGGTTTTCTAGGCACTCAAAGCACTTTACATATATAATAGGGGGGAATCTCCTTAACCACCACCAATGTGCAGCATCCACCTGGATGATGCAACGGCAGCCATATTGCGCCAGAACGCCCACCACACTCCAGCTGATTGAAGCCAATGGTGTATATATATATATATATATATATATATATATATATATATATATATATATATATATATATATATAAATATATATATATATATATATATATATATATATATATATATATATATATATATATATATATATATATATATATATATATATATATATATATGGGGATGATTAGGAGGCCATGATGGACCGGGGCCAATGGGGCAAATTTGGCCAGGATTCCGGGTTACACCCCTACTCTTTATCAAAGGACATTGTGGGATTTTTAATGACCACAGAGAGTCAGGACCTCGGTTTAACGTCTCATCCAAAGGACGGTTAGGTTAGGTGCTTCTACATCAGTGTTATTCACCTATCATTTTCATCTGATTTTAGAGATAACTTATGGATAGGTTTAGGGGTATGGATATGGTTCGGATAGGAATATTGTTCCAGGATCAAAAAAAAAAATGTTGATCCAGGAACGTGTCTTACTTGGAAAAATCACGGCAAGTCCATTCACTCGGTGGTCATTTTGATAACGTCCCCTGGCAGCTATTTCAAGTACAACTCTTTTCTGCTTGAATGGGAAACGCGAAATCTCCAAAATGATTGGATTGGTACTTTTTTATATCATCCTCCCCTTACAAAGTCTGTAATAATGGCCTTGTATAATGTATGCATATGGTTGTACAAATTATTTGTTTTCTACCTCACATTGTTTAAGAAATGTTTTACAATAAACTTAATCAGTTTCTTTAATGCCTTTTTAACTGAAAATATAGTGATTTCAGCTCACAATGTGATTTTTTGAAGGGGGTTTTAAACCCTGGACTGGCACAATGCATAGAATAGAGAAATGATTGAGGCCATCTGTCTGTAATGAAAACCAGATGGAATAATTTTCAGTGTTTACTGCTCTCTCACCCTCAAAGTAACAGCTGAAACAATTCTCTTATGGATTATAGAATCATTTTATTGAGGAACACACTTCCACATTACTTTCATTCATTCAGGTTGATAGATGCTGTAGATTTAATTTGGTAGAAGAATGAAATGTCTTTTCAGTTAGAAGGATGGTAAATATGGGTAAATCACTATTAAACCGGGTGCTGCTAACACCTGCAGACAACTCAAGTTTCTTTTAAATAACTTGTTTATTAGTTAGAAGTCCACTTTGTCAAAATGCTGCCTGACTATTTTCAGACCTGTCACAGTCGCAATCTGCTGTGCCATAGAAACCCAATATTTATGGCTAATGTCCAAAACATCATTCTCCATCCAGGTTGCGTTTTGCCTGGATGCCTGCAGTCCAGAAACACAACTCAAGTGTAATTACCAGTCACCACACTGACATCATAACAAAACAGAGTAATGCAGGGTGACTGCCACACTAACATATGTTTATAATATAAAGTGCCACTAACATATAATGACATGATTTCAACACCTTGATAAATAACTTGTTGTTGTGCCTGTTTATTGGAGTTAGGTGCCTTTGGATGGAAATCACTCAAAAAATAAATAATGTAGGACATGGAAATATTAGTGTTACCACTGCTTTCTTACATCATAATTGACTGAAAATATATATATAAAACAGATACCCACTCTAAGGAAAATTAAATACGTAAAGTTTAATTGCTCAACTGCTCTTTTTCAGCTAAATGAGAACAGACAAAGAACAACACTGCGAGCATGTCAGAATTGAACCAAATGAAGCTTTATTTGAATGACGAGTTCTCAAGAATTCTTATGTATTAATAAATATTAATTTACATGTCAACTGTATCATTTAGCTTGTAAAGTTAAATGTGTGAACTGTGCCATATTTATTTACAATCAAATGTTGCTTAGAAGGGTTGTGAACAAACTAATGACTCTGTTTGTTTATTTGGTGCTATTTCTGTCTTTTTTGTATTTGTGGGTTTTATTCCATGTCTATTAGATTTAAAGCCTCTATATACAGTATAATGTAGGAAAATGTGACAAATCAATTGATGACTCATCCTGCACTACACAGAAATGTGTCCAATCAAGCAGTAGCTAGTATAAGAATGCCCCGTCCCCCACATAAAATTTGCAGTCAGCTAGCAATTAGGTTCATAGCTCTGATTTAAAGGATCAGTTCACTTCAAAATGAAAATTTCCTGATATTTTATTTACCCCCTTTTCAACCAAGATGTTCATGTCTTTCTTTCTTCAGTCGAAAAGAAAATACCTTTTTTTTTTAGGAAAACATTCCAGGATTTTTCTTCACACCATTGACTTCCAGGACAACCAAAATGTCGAAGGTCCAAATCAATGCAGTTTCAAAGAGCTTCAGAGGCTCTGCACGATCCCAGAGGAATAGGGTCTTATCTAACGAAGCGGTTATTTTAAAAAACTTCTGCCCACGTCTAGTGTGATGTTTTTGACATGATTGCGCAATCACTGGCGAGCCGCAGAGCAGCGTAAGATTAGCAATTTAGGTTAAAAAGTATATTCATTTTTAATTTTTTAAAGAAAATTACAGATAGTTTCGCTATATAAGACCCTATTCCTCTGGGATTGTGCAGAGCCTCTGAAGCCCTTTGAAACTGCATTGATTTGGACCTTCAACATTTTGGTTGTCATGGAAGTCAATGGTGTGAAGAAAAATACAGGAATATTTTCCTAAAAAAAAAAACGTATTTACTTTTTGACTGAAGAAAGAAAGACATAAACATCTTTCAAGAAATGAAAATGCCTTGCGTTTTAACCGCCAGCTGCGCCTAGCGTTTTTGAAGGAGCGCTCAGAGCGCATGATGTTGGAAGAAAAAGAACTCTGAGCGGAAAAAGCGCCCAATGTCCTTGTGTTTTTTTCTGTTGTCCAATCCAATGAATGGAGAGGTGGGCCTTCTGTTGTGTTGACCGTTACCTTGATTTGACTGACAGGACACAGAACACAGAACATGTTTTTCAGATTTGAAAATGCAAGGCGCACCGCACTGCCTTTTTTGGTTGACGTTTTTTAATTTAGAAAATAGCAGTGCACTGCGTTTAAAAAAAAAATGTTTCTAGGCAACCCCCGAATCAGCGTTCCTGTCAGTCAAATCAAGGCCCTAAAGGTGCATATTCTTTACCTCCAAAGAAAAGGTCTTCTTTAGCTGGTAGATGTCTCGCACCAAACTCAAACTCCTCATATAAGCCCAAACAGAAGGTTGTTTGAAATAGAAAGTAGTTCATTTGACTAAATAGAGCATAAAGGACTGTCTTTGGACAGCAAAGCAGCAGAGGTTCATGCAGGACAAACGAGGCCGGGAGTTGCCGCGACTTTCCATTGACACGTGCAGCGGTTGGCAGCAGCAGATTGAAGACTGAAGATGTTTGTGCGTATGATGAAAGACAAACCTTAGGGTTTAATGTTTTCTGAGAGTCATTTGAAATAACAGTCACCATTAATAACTTTCTAAGCTGCAGTTTGATGAACTGAACTGAAAGCGGCATATATTCACAGCCTGGCAAGGAAATGTTAGCCTTTTCTCTTTCAGTCCTTTGGAACATCTTCAACAATCTTACTCATTCGTTTTTCTATTTACATGTGGCATTTTCCTAAACCTTTAAAAACGGTTCAGTCTGGCAACCACAAGGTTGTTGACGATGAATTGAAATATTATGGTGACCAGAGGTAATGTCTGCCTTTCTACGCCCACCTTTTCCTTGGCATCGGAATTGAATTTACAGATGAAGGAAAGCGCTAAAAATATGACACAAATTGAATACATTTTGAGTGGAAGGAGCTTTTTAGACTTCTCTTGACCTGCCAAGTGAGTCTTAAAATGAGAGCTATTTCAGTTCTTTAGATACAAACCCTATATAAGTGATTTTAAATATCATTGAATTACTATCTGAGCTACAGAAATGCATGTTTTGGATGGATATGAATGTGATATGCACTTGAGTGGTTTGATTTATTACTTCTGTCACATTAACAGGTCTCACTCTAAGCACAGTCAGCATCCCATTTGTTCATAAAAAAATGATGTCTGTTTCAATTTACACCAAATTTCGACATTTGTTGTTCTTGAGTGACCGTCAGTCATGATAGAAAAACAGAAAACACTTCAAATTGCACAAAAGAGAGCAAATCTGAACATTAGACAGAGCAGATGAGATGTCAGATGGATCTGGAACATGTGCGCCAGTATACAGGCAATATTGAATAAATAAAGCTGTCTTGTTTCCACACTAATGTAGTCATTTTGTGCTGAGTGAAACTTTTCCTTTAAACATGCATTCTGTGCCATGGTTAGATTTTGGACGGCATTTTGCACAAATATACTATCACTGGTTGAAATAACAAGATTGCTATTGTTATCTTCATATAAACAAGAATTTTTGCTTGAAATTTGCACCTCGAAAAGAAAATGTAATTGCTGCCATTCATTGTATTGCACACATGCCAAAACTCCATCAACAAAAGCCCAAGAAAAACATTTGCTCATTTTGAGTTACAGTAAAACCAATGTAACATTCTCTTCTGAGATGTCAGGGAAACCATAACAAAGATTTTCTGCAGGTGTGTACCATATGTAGAAGGTTTTTTAAAGCAAGCTCACAAGTATCAAGAACTTCCAATTTGCAAGATCTCCTCCAGAGATTGAGTTACTGAAATGCTGCTGGTATTCGTGTGTTAATAATCCAATTCGAGGAAAGATTTATGATGAAAGTCTTGGAATATGCATGGTGTACTTTTCTAATATGTATACGGATTATTATTATGACCCTGCAAGTCCCACTGTTTTAGTTTACTGAAAAAACAGCACATTAGTGAAATGAGGAAATACCTTTAAATTGCCACAGACATTAGAGCGCTGTCTATTTTGGCGTTCCTTAGAGAAGGAATCTAGGTCAAATAGGATGATGAAGAATACTGGTATTTTTTCTAATCAAATGTAGAACGAACTAAGCTGAGAATCCAAAAGATTAATTTTTGAAGGAAATATGGGATCTTGTCAGGTATCTATCTATCTATGAATCTTTCTATCTATCTATCTATCTATCTATCTATCTATCTATCTATCTATCTATCTATCTATCTATCTATATCTATCTATCTATCTATCTATCAATCTATCTATCTATCTATCTATCTATCTATCTATCTATCTATCTATCTATCTATCTATCTATCTATCTATCTATCTATCTATCTATCTATCTATCTATCTATCTATCTATCTATCTATCTATCTATCTATCTATCTATCTATCTATCTATCTATCTATCTATCTATCAGTCTGTCTGTCTGTCTGTCTATCTATCTATCTATCTATCTATCTATCTATCTATCTATCTATCTATCTATCTATCTATCTATCTATCTATCTATCTATCAGTCTGTCTGTCTGTCTGTCTATCTATCTATCTGTCTGTCTGTCTGTCTGTCTGTCTGTCTGTCTGTCTGTCTGTCTTTCTGTCTGTCTGTCTGTCTGTCTGTCTGTCTGTCTGTCTGTCTGTCTGTCTGTCTATCTATCTATCTATCTATCTATCTATCTATCTATCTATCTATCACACACAGTTGCTGCATCTGTTTTATCATGTCATCCTTTGGCTAGCGTTACAATATAATTACACTCTTATTCATGCAAATGCTTTTAAACCATTCAAGCGCAATAAGACACTAAAGAGAATGCAGTACTGCTGCACATCTGTAAATCTCCTGTCTGTGTGACACCATAGACTGTAAAAAAAATATGGACGTAGTGTCCGTGACGTCACCCATATGGATTCTGAAGAGCAGTTTTGAAGCGTAGCGAGCTGGCCGCATCATATCATCACTTCGAATAACAGAAAATGGGCAGAGGCGGGACGAGGGCAGAGCTGAGGTGACGTGGTGACTAAATTAGCCCTGATTATTAATGGGTTTATGTGAAATTGTTTTAAGTTCACAATTAAAAGTTGTTTTATTATTTTAAACATAATTAAGCCTATAATTAATGGCAAAAATTAAGAAAAAAATACTTTTAATAGAGACATCAGCAGCATTGATATACGGAAATACTGGCATTCTTTCATAAAAAAATGTCATTAAAAACAAATATTTAAAATATACAGTATGTTGTTTCTACATTAATAAAAAATATATTAAAAACTTTAATGTTAGGTTTTATTAATTGCGATAAATTGCTATTAATTAGAGAAAAAGTGTGATTCTTAACTTTTTTGATCAATTGACAGCACTAATATATATATATATATATATATATAGAGAGAGAGAGAGAGAGAGAGAGAGAGAGAGAGAGAGAGAGAGAGAAAGAAAGAAAGAAAGAAAGAAAGAAAGAAAGAAAGAAAGAAAGAAAGAAAATGGTCAGTTTACATGGTTCACATCTGTTACAGCAACATCCAGGACGCAGTTAAAGTCACAAACTGTGGTAAGCACTAGGGGTTGTGCTACTCATCCACGTCACCACTGACCTTTCCCTGTTTATAAAATGGATTTCATTTCTCTTCTTTTTCCATGTTCACACATGAGCCGTTGTCAGCACCCATGGGGAGGTAAAAGAGTCGCTTTGTCTTAATGAAATGGCAGCAGCGGCCACACATGTTTCTGCCAAAACCGGCCAAGATTCAGAGCTCCACAAACTTCTCCTGCTTTATATTAAACCTGTCGGATTAAATGAGTGAGCCGATAAACTTCTGTGAATACAGTGTGAGCCAAGATACACGCCTCTACCCCCTCATTGGCCCTAGTTTCCAGCAGATCACATGAATGATTCTGTACAGCTCACTTGACATCTTGTGTAATGAAATCTGGTCTGAAGTCAGCAACAGTTGCTTGTTAATCAATTCATTTCCCTTTGAATAACTTATCTTATCAGTATTAACTTATAATCAGTATTTCACTGAGTCTCACAATCACTTGTTGCATGCACAAAAACGATGAATAAATTGCAACAGTAAATCAAATGAACTCAAATAATATTAAAAAAACAATACCCAAATGCTATTCGACTATATAATTTATTTTCACTTTAAAACCAACACTGAATGAAAACTCTTGATTCTTTTAAGACACATAAAAGCATCAGTGCAGCCTTATATTTTATATAATATTTATTTATGATTTAATGTGTTCAAAAATATTCAAAACGTTAGAGGAATAATTCAAGCTCATAAGCTAAATTAATGTCATCCTGTCCTTTTAAATCCATTTTGTCTGTCGTTTGCTCTTTTTCACGCGATTACAGTGAATAAGGATTAAAAAAGTATTTAAAAAGATTGCAAAAACACCATAAAATTACACAACTAGTGCATTATGTTCCAAGAAATCTGGTCACAATCGTTTTGTTTGAGGTGCAGAACTGAATTTAAAGGCACAATATGTAATATTTATTTATTAAAACCACAATAGAACAATGTATTTTGTTGACTTGTGTACTTACATTATCCCAAATGTTTCCAAGAATGTTTAAATCCAAAGAAATAAGCAATTTTATTGACAGAGTCCATATGTCGCCTATCAATGACATCATACCCACGTTACCCTCGATTTATTTTGTAAAAACCATGGAAACACCAAAGACGCTTTAACATATTATGTATTTTATCAGAAAGCTGAGTTTGGATACATTCATCTACAGAACTCTATTGTTTTATAGCTCATCACAGTTAGTCTTATTGTTTAAATTATGCGAGTACCATGTTTTACCATGCCTAATATCGATCTAGCTTACTGTAGTGTACAACAAGTGTCTCATATTAGCTGCCAGGCGAACGCACAGAGTAGCATTATAACATAACTTTCAACACACTCAAATGTATGTAATATGATAAAACAGTGCTGCGTTACCCCACATACATATGACCGGAAGAAGCGGAAGCGGTCGTCTCTGGCATAATAAAAGCTCCACTGCTCTCGAGCATGTGTCACGCTTGTCTCTCATTAGCAATCACTCCAGTGGCCTCGTTCTGCTCCAACAGCTTTCAGCCCCACCCTGCTCCATACTACAGTAACGTTAATAAATCTTTAATACATTAGCTCATGCATGAATATGATTTCTGCCCCAGTCCCATCAGATTCTTTTTTACCGGCTGTAGAGATAAAGACAACAACTTCCCAGTGACTTCTAGTGTTGAAAATTACATATTGAGCCTGTAGGAGCCATACAATGTTTGATTGGTCTTTTATGGTATTTCCTCTTTTTCTATGTGTGTGCATGCGCTAAGTGACGTCATCGGTTGCTGTGGGTGGCACTGGGGGCGTGGTGTCTGTATTAGTGTGTGTGTGGGTTCACCTGAGAGGAAATGGTATTTGGGAATCATGGCGGCAGGGTGAGCATGAGGAGAAACTTTCTGTTGAGCGTCAACGTCAACATCACCGTACTCATCAACATTTGCGAATGCACTGTTTCAGGTATCTTTGCACGGTATATGAAGCACCTATCAAAGTAAGTGTCTGTTCCTTACGAAATAGTGCAATAAAGACTTTCCATCAAGTGCAATGGTTCAGCGTGACACGTCTTCAGTGTTAAATCCCACATGTCTTAGCCTGCCGCGGCGTTTGAATTGATTTTGAGTTTATTCGCCGCAATACAGCCTTTACATTTTTATTCGCTGAAAATCTTGTCATTGTGGCCAAAATCAGTATGTATTACAATAAGGTTTTCAGCCCTGGTTTGGAGGCTGTCTCCTGCCACGCTCTGGTTTTATGGGTGTGCCGCACTGAAGAATTGGAAGTAAAAACACACAGCTAGGATTGTAAAAGATTTGCATATTTAATGAGCTTCGGCTCCCCCGCGAGTACACGTGAGGGATTGTTTTGAAGCATGTGGGGAAACGGCAACCAGAATAATTCGTCCCACGGGGCTCGCAAAACGTCTTTATCAAACAAACACAATGATTTCTCTCATCACCCACATTTGATTGGAATGTAATTTTTTTATTACTTGGCCTGCCCGATCGGTGGATATAAGCACGAACCGTGCATCACACACACACAGCGCGTGCGCGACAAGTATGTTGCAGACATCATGATCAAAACTTCTAGCGATTGTAGAAATTAAGGAACAAACGCGCGGAAAGTGTAAATGTCTTGAGCTGGGTCTTCATTAAAAATAAAGTTCATCCATGCATTCATTGGAATCCGAATTAAGTTTATGGTGCATTTTAATTGCTTAGAAGTTGGATCCGGTTTAGCTCTATGTAGGCCTGTGTCATGTCAGTGGCATGAGTCGGCGGGCGTGGCTACAGAATCAGAGTTGTTCATCTTATGTTGAGGCAGTGTTTCACCACACTCTGACGTCACAGCCTGGCATATTCTGAGATCGATCGTTTTCTGGGATTGGTGTCAATAAAAGCTTTTCTTTGACTAACAAGGAATTTTTCAGCTCTGAAACTTACAGGATATCCTTAAATTACCATGACCTTTAATATCAAAAGCTCAAGGGAAAGTAGATTTTTTACCCCTCTTTAAAAAAAATCTAAATATAAACTGAAGTCCAGACATATTCTGGTCTAAACAAAATGAAGATCTGGGGAGACTATATAATCACCCAATACCTCTTTGGCAAGTTATATAAGTCATAAATTCTTCCACTTTGTTTCCCAGTATTGAGAATGCACCATCCAGCCTTTGAGAGAATAATTGATTAAGCAAATGAAAGAATTGACGTCATAAATGCTCTGTCCTTGGCTAAAAGCATGATTGTTTGTTGAATACAAGGGGAGTAGAGTATAAAGGCAATTGATGAATTTTGATTCTTGTCTGAGGCCCATAAGGACCAAACTCTCCACAGGCCCAGCAGAATAAAACAGCCCAGCATCATCCTTAAAGGGATAGTTCACCCAAAAATGAAAATTACTCTATGATTTACTCACCCTTTAGTCATCCTAGGTGTATATGACATTCTTCTTTCAGACGAATACATTCAGAGTTATATTAAAAAATGTCCTGGCTAATCCAAGCATATGGATGGCGGTCCTCCGGAAGCTATATTTACATTATAACGTGTTAAATAGGGATATTATTCTTACCAAAAATGTTCCGTTTGCTTCAGAAGGCCTTTATTAAATTTTGGGCTCCCATTCACTGCCATTATAATGCTTGGAAGACCCAGGACATTTTTTTTTATATAACTCAGATTGTTTTAGTCGGAAAGAAGAAAGTCATATACACCTAGGATGACATTTTTGGGTGAACTATCCCTAACAAAGGGCAGCAGAGAAACGATTAAGAGAATCACTAGCAGTTCTCCATATCACACCACCTGCAAGACGCTTGCCTGTGATGACGTCAGACGCCGAAACTGAGAACAGCAGAACTTGTGTGTGATAGCGGATGATGCCGGTAAGCGTGTTTCTATAATTAGCACAGGCATTGCAGCATTAATACCCTGATGGTATATTCTTGCATGACTTATTTTGATGACCAATTTTGAAGCCTTACTGTTTAAATTCAAAACTGATTCCAGTCTTCAAACAATTCATTAGGCAGAGCATTGTTAATTGCATATTAATATTTATGACTCCAAAAAAAACCTTAAAACAAATTGCGTCTCTGGAGAGGGTTGTTTTTGAAATGACATGGCACTCTCTGAACACTCTCGGTTTCCCTGCTACAGTGTTGCGTTTATATAGAGTTTGGATTTGTGTTTCAAGGTCGAACATTACTGTGCAAAGGGAACAGATGTAATTATTGTTACATTGGATTTCATCTACTAACTATGCATACACCCATACTGTAATTCTGTATAAAATCTGCACACAAACAACTTCAAGCAAAAATCCAGATTCATCAAAAGGTTGGCATGTTGTTTTATGTAAATTACTAGCTGTGGATGAGCAATCCCTAATTAAAAATATGGATTCATCAACCATTAGAAAGAGGGTTAGTGCAAATTTAAGTGCGCATATGCACATATGGAAACAATTTTCGTGCAAATTTGCCTGTGCACAATAAATATGCAAATTGCACTATAAATATGAGGCTCATTTTCACATGAAAATAATTTATAACTGATAATATAATGTAGTAGTTTCATATATTTACACAAATCTAATATCATAGTATTATTGAGATACTATTATTGTTTTTAAATAATTTTAATTATTCCAATTTTGCATTTGAATTTTAGTTCGTTTTAGTAATTTTGTTGTGTTTTTGTCTTTTTTTATAGTAAAAATAAATAAATAAAAAGATTATAATAATTTATATGGGTCATTTTCAATTTCAGTTTTAGTTATTTTAGTACATCAAGTAAAAACTGTATAGCTTGGAAACTAACTGAAATAAGTATATGTTTTATTTCAGTTTATGTAATTTCAAGTATGAAAATCTGATTTTTAATAATTTCAGTTTTAGTTAACTATATAAATAAAACTGTGTGGTAGCCAACATTTTGCTCTTGGTTCTGAAAACAAGCATCAGGAAACAATTCACGAAAGTAAAATGATCAAGAAACAAGCTTTAAAATAGGCCTACATTTGTTTTATCAAAGCATTTCTTTTTTCATTTGTAAGAGACTCAAGCATATAAAGTGAGCATCCAAATTATAGCCTATGAAATGTACTCAGGTATAAATTATCAGGTGATCCAAGGGAAGGACTGGCATGCACTAACCGGACCCTTCGGTTTCTTACTACATGCATCAAATGTAACATTGCCATCTAATGGACAATAGCTGCTGTGACAGCTGACAGTGCAGGTGTTTGCCATCTCTGTCATGTTTCTAGAGCACAGGCAAATTAACTCATTTTATGATTTATGATATTTTGACTTAAGAATGTTTCATGTAGATGTAATCAGCAGGTGTTAAATAACAATTAAAGGCATGAAACAGAAGTTGCGATAGTTTTTTCTTCCCTATTGATACAAATGGCTTCTTGATCAAGAAAAATAAAATGTAGAGCAGGATTTGATTCTGTCCATGGGGAATTGATTGGATTGTTGGATCATTGGGGTTTCCTATTGCTGTGATGTCATGTGAGTGACGGGTCATCAGTAAACACATCATCTGAGAAGAGAAGGGATGACGCTGCAAGAAGAAGGGGAGGTTATTTTGATTAAAGATTATGTTTTGCACGGATAAATCATTTATAATAAATACTGCAATATTCCATTAAAAACAAAAATTGTCCATTTTGATTGCATGGTGACTTTAAAGGGATATTTCACCCAAAAATGAAAATAGAGTCACCATTTAGTCGCCCTCACGTTGTTCTAAACCTGTATGAGTTTCTTTCCTCGGTTGAATACAAAATAAGATATTTTCAAGAATGTTGGTAACCAGTATTTTTTTTTTCAGCTTTGGAAGTCAATGGTTTCCATCAACTGTCTGGTTAAAAGCATAGTATGTAAGTTTCGCCTCTAGAGGTCGCTTATTCAAAACAAAGGCGTAGCTTGATGATGCCATGAATGAGTGTGGAATCATGGGAAAGGAATCTGACGGACTCGTGCAGAAATCATGCTCATGAATGAGCGAATGTATTGAAGTTTTTTTTAACGTTATGAAGCAGGATGCACCGAGAGCCCTTGGGAGTGAATGCTAATGAGAGAGACATGCGCGAAACACTGGCCTCTTTTTTACTGAGCTTTTATTATTTTATTATTTCCATTCTTTATACTCGCAAATTATATAAAGTCACAATTCTGAGATATAAACTCGCAATTGCGTGAAATTAAGTCACAATTCTGAGATATAAACTTGCAATTGCGTGATATAAAGTCACAATTCTGAGATGTAAAGTCACAATTGGGTGATATAAAGTCACAATTCTAAGATATAAACTCACAATTGCGGGATAAAGTCACAATTCTGAGATATAAACTCGCAATTGCGTGAAATAAAGTCACAATTCTGAGATATAAACTCGCAATTGCGTGATATATAGTCACAATTTTGACTTTTTTTTCTCAGTCAGAATTGTGACTTTATATCACGCAATTGCGAGTTTATATCTCAGAATTGTGACTTTATAAATCTTACATATTGTGCATTTAACAACATTCTTCAACAGAAGAAAGAAATACAGGTTTGGAAAAACATAAGGGTGAGTAAATGATGACATAAGGGTGAGCTAACCCTTCAATGGCCTTCATATACAGCAAGAAATCGTTTAAGAACAAAAAACAAAACAAAACAAACTAGACATTGAAAATAGTCATCTCTTTAGAATGTGCTTTCAGCTGAGTTATCAAGCATGATCAAACATGCAGTGGCAGCGAGATTGTGACATTTCACATGCACAGTGTGTATTTGTGTGCATGTGTGAAGGAGTGTGACGGTTAGAAGTGTGACAAGGCACACATTTTTTGACAATAAATCTCAATATAGCACAGCCAGCCTGATTAATAGTTTGGAGTTCACACTTCACACACTGCACAATGAAATGTGTGATGTTTCCTCCAGTGGAAAGCTTTGTTCAATCTTTGACTGAAGCCTTTACTGTCAACTTCAGTGACAGCACTCAGACTCCTTATACATCGAGGGTTACATTGTGTGGAGCTTTCGTTTATTGGTGAGTTACGTCATCAGCAGGGGTAAATTACTTCAAAGGCAGCTGGGCTGCTAAAGTATGTTACCTCAAAAGTGAAGGTCAAAGAAGCCCTCAAACCATTTCCTATTTAACAGTTATGAATAAATCATAACTATGACACCACTCCTCAGGGTGGACAGTGAAGATTTCATTTTTTATGCATTACAGTAAGTGGAGGGCTTGCAAATAAAGTTGCTGTGAAAGGTGCTTCATCTGAGGGTTGCATGTCTGTTTAAAAAAAAAAAAGATGAAATGTTGGCTGTGAGACTTGAATGCAAATCAATATGCTTTCTCAACACATAATGAATAACCTGAAGTTTTGTTGAGGTCAAGGTATCGTTGCTCACTGGAGGCACACCTGTTCAACTGCTCATTAACACAAATATCTAATCAGCCAATCACATGGCAGCCACTCAATGGCTGAATACGAAATCGCCCCCTAAACCCTCATTCACTATTCCCTCCGTTAGTCCACTAATAGCCTACAGTTCACTTGATGGAGTGAATGAAAACGAGTGAGTGAATTCAGACAGCCATTGTTTATAGGCTGTACACTCGTTATTGCGGTGCATTGTGGGATTGAATGAGTGCACTCAATAACGTCCACTATGGTTTCGGAAACCACTACAAATGGCTGTTCCCTCAAGTAATGCCCTATTTGAGGGTTTATGGGGCGATTTCGGATTCAGCCAATGCATTTAGGCATGTAGACGTTGGGTGTGTCTCAATCGGCTCAGTAGTCAGGGCACTGATCAGGGAGTCGGACATTTAAGGGCTGTCTCAATCGCAGAATCCTTCCAGCACTGATAAAAATGATTATGTGGTAAATACTACAGAAAAAAAACAAACAAATGTAATTTCTACATGAAAAGGTTAGTTCAGGCAATTATATATGCTCAATTCAAGCTTTTAGAAATTAAAGCATAAATATCAACGATATAAAATTAAGTAAAACCTACTCAACTTTTCTGATATTGGTGTTCCCATCATGCACTGGGGCTTGAATAATTAATTGGTAGATTTTTTTCCCACACTGTTTTCCAGCTGTAAAAATTATCTATCAAAGATAGATATCGAATGTTCTATCGAAAGTTACCATCATTGTGTACCAAGTATTGAATTCTCTGTGTTTGGCTGGCTATTGCATTATTTATTTAGATAGTTTCTGTAAACCATACAATTTAAAAGCTTGATTTAAAGGGGTCACATGATGGTTCTAAAAGAATATAATTTTGTGTATTTGGTTTAATGCAAAGTGTTTACATGGTTTTAGGTTAAAAATATATATATTTTACACATACTGTACATTATTGTTGCTTCTCTATGTCCGACCTTTCTGAAACGCTTCAATATTTAGAAAAGCTCATCAATCTGAAAAGCGCGGTGTGCTCTGATTGGCCAGCAATCCAGTGCATTGTGATTGGCCCGAATACCATAAGCATCTGATGGAAATGTCACACTTACCATATTTGGAACATCAGCTATATTGACAGATGATAATATCGGTCCTATTTGATCAATTTGAGCCTGAATCTGATCCGGATGATGCAGATGACCAAGCTGATCGATCAACTTAGTTACTTAGTTAAGTACCTTTTATTTAATTCTATATGTCAAATTAAATATAATAATTAAGTAATATTTACTTAATTTCTTTATGAATGTTAAGTTCATTAGTAAGTCGATTTTACTTGATAATAATGTGTAAGTTGCACAGAGCAGTGGCAGTAAACATCCTGATTTCCTGATTTTTACAGTGCATCTTAGACAGGTAATGAATACAATCTAGTTCAAATGTATAATTTATTTAGTTGCACATATGCAGTATGTAACAAGCATAGTATTTATTATAATGTACATTGGTACTGTCATAGAGATATCAGCTCTGCTGTTGTTCATAAATACCAGTAATGAAATTGTACAATGAGGACGTTGTCACGTCGCCGGAAATAGAGTCATCAGTTTCCCAATGTGTTGCTCGTAATTTTGTTGCACGTATACAGTATGTAGCAAGCAAAGTATTTATCATAATGTACTTTAAATAAGATTAGTAATGTCATAGAGATATCAGCCCTGCTGTTGTTCATAATGATGTTGTACAATGAGGATGTTGTCACGTCACCGGAAATAGAGTCATCAATGTGTAGTGAGCCATCGTCAGGTACACTGATTGAGACGCACCCATGGTCAAGATGATCTGCTTAAGCTAAAACCGAGCATCAGAATGGGGATGAAAGTTGATTTAAGTGACTTTGAACATTACAGGGTTGTTGTTGCCAGACTTGCAGGTCTGAGTATTTCAGAAACTGCTGATCTACTGGGATTTTCAAACACAACCATCCATAGGGTTTACAGAGAATGGTCCAAAAAAGAAGAAATATCCAGTGAGCGGCAGGCGAAAACACCTTGTTGATGCCAGAGTTCAGAGGATAAAGACCAGGCTGGTTCGAGCTGATAGAAAGGCCACAGTAACTCAAATAACAACCAAGGTCTGCAGAAGAGCATCTCTGAAAGCACAATACGTCAAACCTTTAGGCAGATGGGCAACAACAGCAGAAGAACACACAGGTGCCACTCCTGTCAGCTAAGAATAGGAAACTGATGCTACAATTCGCATTGGCTAACCAAAATTGGACAATAGAAGATTGGGAAAACGTTGCCTGTTCTCGATGAGCCTCGATTTCTGCTGCGACATTAAGATGGTAGGGTCAGAATTTGGCGTAAACAACGTGAAAGCATTGATCCATTCTGCCTTGTATCCACGGTTCAGGCATGCACATGCATTGGACAAATTTTCGGTTTATGCATTTTTGGAAAGGTTTTATACCATTTTCAGCAAAAGTTTATTTTTTTATTTTTTTATTTTTGACTAGCCTGATATTATAACAATCAAGCTGAAAGTAGGATACTTACATGCGTTCCTAACATGTTGGATTCATGTCAGTGTACACATCTTAATCATTATTCACATTAACATTTTGAATATTTCTTAAGGTAATATATTACATTGCTGACCTCAAAAATATCAAAATGACTTTAATTCAGAAAGGTTAAGCATGTTCTTCAAGAGGTGTTTTCAACAAGTCATTGTATATGCATGAAATGTTTAATGTTTTATAAATGCTTAATGATTTAATTAAAAAAGATGTTTTATAATTCAATAATAGTTCAAAAATGAGGGTCATGTCATTGGACAACTTTTGTTTCACTCATTGTTTTATATAAAATGTGGCGCCACTGAGTAACAGACATTTGTATTCTCAGCTATGTTTATGTCTTTCATTTTAATGAAATGTTTTAATGTATTTAATGTAATTTTCATAGCCAAGAGAAATGGAAAAATAATTGAGAAACAGTGGTTCTAATGTTATATCTCAGAACAAAATAAACTAATGAAAAATGACACTTCTCAGATGAACTATAGTTTTTTACTCATGTGTTAGTTGAATGGATGTATGACAAGATGGTAAGATTCAGAGAGACAAACTAATAAATATTGAGAGGCTGTTGTGCGGTTTTTCAGCATCAGTGCCTTTTTGTGCCTGCGCTCTAATATATGAATATAATATACAGTATGTAGCAAGCAAAGTATTTATCATAATGTACTTTTTTAGTAATGTCATAGAGATATCAGCTTTTGTCTGCTTGATCTTTTACAATGAGGATGTTGTCAATCACAAATAGAGTCATCAATGTGTAGTGAGCCATCGTCAGGTACACTGATTGAGTCATTGTCATTGCATGATTAAGTCATTGTAAATGCAAAATGTTTAATGTTTTATAAATGCTTAATGATTTAATTAAAAGATGTTTTATAATTCAATAATAGTTCAAAACATGAGGTCATGTCATTGGACAACTTTTGTTTCACTCATTGTTTTATATCTGTCACTGATAACAGACATTTGTATTCTCAGCTATGTTTATGTCTATAATGAAATGTTTTAATGTATTTAACAATGCTTATAATATTTCACCAAAAAAAAAATATTAGAATTCATGTTATAGCTCAGAACAATATAATGCAATTCATTTAATGACATAATTTAAAATACCATTCTTTTAAATAATGAATGGATGAATGGATGAATGGATGGATGGATCAATGGATGAATGGATGAATGGATGAATGGATGGATGGATCAATGGATGGATGTATAGATGAATGGAAGAATTAATGGATGGATGAATTGGTGGATGATGGATAGATGAATGAATGGATGGATAGATGAATGGAAGAATGAATGGATGGATGAATTGGTGGATGATGGATAGATGAATGAATGGATGGATAGATGAATGGAAGAATGAATGGATGGATGAATGAATAAATGAATGGATGGATAGATGGATAGATGAATGGATGAATGGATGAATGGATGGATGATACATGGATTGATGAATGGATGAATAAATGAATGGATGAATGAATGAATGGATGATGCATGGATGGATTAATGAATGGATGAATGGATGAATGGATGAATGGATGAATGGATGAATGGATGAATGGATGAATGGATGATGCATGGATGGATTAATGAATGGATGAATGGATGAATGGATGAATGGATGGGTGGATGGATGATGGATGGATGGATGGATGTATAGATGAATGAATGAATTAATGAATGGATATATTAATGAATGAATGGATGGATGGATGGATGAATAAATGAATGGATGGATAGATGGATAGATGAATGGATGAATGGATGAATGGATGAATGGATGAATGAATGAATGAATGAATGAATGAATGAATGGATGGATGGATGGATGAATGGATGCATGGATGCATGGATGATGGATAGATGAATGAATAAATGAATGAATGAATGGATGGATGGATGGATGGATAGATGAATGGATGGATGGATGAATAAATTAATGGATGGATAGATGGATAGACGAATGGATGACTGAATGAATGAATATATGGATGATGCATGGATGGATGGATGAATGGATGAATGGATAGATGAATGGATGGATGGATGATAGATGGACGAATGAATGAATGGAAGGATCAATCGATGGATAGATTAATGGGTGGATGGATGGATGGATGGATGATGGATGGATGGATGGATGAATGAATTAATGAATGGTAGATGAATGAATGAATGAATGAATGGATGAATGGATGGATGGATGGATGGATGGATGGATGGATGGATAGATGAATGAATGAATGAATGGATGGATGGATAGATGAATGAATGAATGAATGAATGAATGAATGGATGGATGATAGATGAATGAATGAAAGAATGAATGGATGGATGGATGGATGGATGGATAGATGAATGGATGGATGGATGGATGGATGAATAAATGAATGGATGAATAGATGGATAGACGAATGGATGACTGAATGAATGAATGGATGGATGATGCATGGATGGATGGATAAATGGATGAATGGATGAATGAATGGATGAATGGATGAATGGATAGATGAATGGATGGATGATGGATGGATGGATGGATGGATGGATGGATGGATGGATGGATGGATGGATGGATGGATGGATGGATGGATGAATGAATGAATGAATGGATGTATGGATGGATCAATCGATGGATAGATGAATGGGTGGATGGATGGATGGATGGATGGATGGATGGATGGATGGATGGATGGATGGATGGATGGATGGATGGATGGATGGATGAATGAATGAATGATAGATGAATGAATGAATGAATGAATGAATGGATGGATGATAGATGAATGAATGAAAGAATGAATGGATGGATGGATGGATGGATGGATGGATAGATGAATGGATGGATGGATGGATGGATGAATAAATGAATGGATGGATAGATGGATAGACGAATGGATGACTGAATGAATGAATGAATGGATGGATGATGCATGGATGGATGGATAAATGGATGAATGAATGGATGAATGGATGAACGGATAGATGAATGGATGGATGGATGGATGGATGGATGGATGGATGATGGAGGGATGGATGGATGGATGGATGGATGGATGATGGATGGATGGATGGTGGATGGATGAATGAATAAATGATAGATGAATGAATGAATGAATGAATGAATGAATGAATGAATGAATGAATGAATGAATGGATGGATGGATGATAGATGAATGAATGAAAGAATGAATGGATGGATGATAGATGAATGAATGAAAGAATGAATGGATGGATGAATGGATGGATGGATGGATTGATGGATTGATGGATCAATCAATCAATCAATCAATCAATTGAATAATGAATGGATGGATGATGCATGGATGGATGGATACATGGATGAATGGATGAATGAATGGATGAATGGATGAATGGATAGATGAATGGATGGATGATGGATGGATGGATGGATGGATGGATGGATGATGGATGGATGGATGGATGGATGGATGGATGGATGGATGGATGGATGGATGGAATGGAATGGATGGATGGATGGATCAATAAATGAATAAATAATAAATAAATGATGGATGGATGATGGATGGATGGATGGATGATGGATGGATGGATGGATGGTGGATGGATGGATGGATGAATGAATGAATGATAGATGAATGAATGAATGAATGAATGAATGAATGAATGAATGGTATTGCTATTTAGAGTTCTGTTACATGGCTATTTTTTTGTTGATAAAAATAAATAATTTATATATATATATATATTTGTTTTCTTTTTTATAAAAAACTGAGAAACACAGATTTTTCTTTAGTAAATTACTTTTTTAATATACAGCTGTTTATTTCTGATATACACACCTAACGAAAATGTTCTGTGTGAAAATGAAATTTAACATATTCCCAAAAACTCCTAATACCAATAAATAAATAATAAACAAATAAATTCATCCATTTTACGCAAGTAAGTAGTTCACTGCATCCACCCCTCTGACAGCCCTCTCATGGTGCATTCCAGGAAGCTGCACTCTTCTTCACTGAATTAAATCATCTGACGCGCGCTGTCTCCCTATTCTCTTGTGGAATGAGCCGTTCGAGCCGGTTGCCCGAGCAGCAGCAGCGGCGGCGGCGGTACTTGCACTGGCACTGGCACTGACACTGGCACTGACACTGACACTGAGGCAGGTTGTTTGGGGACTGAATGTCGTAGTGACTTCTGAGGGGACTCACAGCCGAGACGGGGGACGAGGACAGAGAGGCTGTTAGGATGGCTTCAAACTTCAACGATATAGTGAAGCAGGGCTACGTGAGGATTCGGAGTAAGAAATTGGGGGTGAGTATAGTCAGTGTCTGCTGGACGTTACTGTTTGGTTAGTAATTTTGGGGCATATGTATTTAAAAAGGGCTTTAGGGAGCGCGCGCTGATCAAGAACATGCTTTAAATGTGCTCGAGTAACTCATGCTACTTTTTGTTTTATTCTTAATGACCAGTTATTTCTTTTTTTCATCATGTTTGTATTATTCAGTATAGCATATAGCTTACATCCTGCTCAGATGTTATCCATTTGAAGTAGATAATTAGGATACAATACTCATTTATTGGCTTATTACTTGTGCTTTGAGCAAATAAAGGTTGTTTAAACAAAACTTGTCACCTTGTTTAACCATAAACAGACACATTTGTTTTAAGCAATATTATTTATTTATTTAAATATGATTCATTTATAAAGTTATAATCACCTTGTCTGTTAAATATATGAAGTATATTACATTTTAAAAAGTGAATCAAGAATCTGCTGTCTTCATTAGTTTCTTTGCCTTTGAGAAGACGCATTAGTCAAGTTTACAGATGCAGCATCATCTGTTTATTGTCCTCGTGATTCTGCAGCTGTGAACAGAGCGAGTACTGTAGGTCATCAGGTCTGTGCGATACAGCAGGTGAATTCATCCAACCAAGAAAGATTCACTTTCTTATGCAATCGTATGATATGTTGAAAACTATGCCGATTATAGTTTTATAGCAGCATATGGGGTTTGATGAGGGCAGCTGAATATATAGTGTGTATTGAAGTTTATTGGCTAATTTCTCTCTTATGAAATTTGTTTTGTGAATCGCAATATTTAATGTAATACAATATAATTTTCAATATACAAGACAATGCAGTAGAGAACATTATACACAATATAGAAGCAGAATAAATAGTATAATATATATATATATATATATATATATATATATATATATATATATATATATATATATATATATATATATATATATATATATATATATTCATTTTTATTTGGTTACTCTTTACTATAAGGTTCCATTAGTTATGCATTAACTAACAATAAGCAATACATTCGTTACAGTACGTATTCATCTTTAACATTAATTAATAAAAATACAACTGTTCATTGATAGTTCAGGTTCATTAACTATTGTTGACAGATAAAACTTTTGGTTTTAATCACGTATCAGTAAATTTTGAGATTAACATTAACTGAGATTAATAAATGCTTTAGAAATATTTGTCATTGTTAGTTCATGATAACCAATGTATTTAACTAATGTTAACAAATGAAACCTTATTGTAAAGTGTTCCCATTTATTTTATTTTATTTAATAACTAAATGAAGTAATAATATATATAATTTCTTCAATTTTTATTATTTATTTATTTTACTTAAAAAATAATGGTAAAGTAGGTGGTAACAATTTTCATTCTGCTACTATATTGTATATATTTTTTTACATAATGCAATATTATACTCTAAATAAATTAACAAATAGTAAACAGTGTATTTGTCGTAAGTTTGAGTCTATTTTAGCAATACAATATAAATATAACTGAAAGTTCTAGTCAATGCTTAGTGTCTCAGGGATATTTAACCAATATGTTTTTTTTGACCCTATAGACATGGGATATGAGATGTGAGATAAAGTGTATTTCCACAGATATTGCTTCCATAGTGTGGGTTTACTCTAAACGCATTATTTGAAGTGCAGCTTCATATTGCGTTTTGATTTTTATTGGTCATATATAAACTTACCAGCTGCATTTCAGATTCACATTAGCCTGTAAATATACAATAGTGGTCACATCTCATTGAAACTAAAATAAAGGAAACTGCTCAGTATTGCCACATCTACTGCATTGTTCTTGCTTGCAGAGCATAGAATTAGCATCTAATAGTACTGTGAAGAAATATAACCCTCATTATTTTTCCATTATGTGCGGTACATCTTCATGGCTGCATTTGTCGTTAATTAAACGGAATGAATGTTAAAAAAGTGTAAAAGTTCCATGTAAACCCCTGCCTTATGAATTTACAGTTCAACGCACCTGATATTAACTGACCTTCTCACATAGACACAATGCCCTTTGAACTCACGGTCTTCTGCACCTCTGGCATTTTCCCATTTGACACACATCTGTGTAAAAATATAACCAAACCTTTAGCTATTATATGAATATTAGTATAAATGTTGCTGATAACCATCTGATAGAAAACAGCAGAAAAGTACGATTTAAAATGCTTTTACTCGTATTCAAAAAGCCTCTACTACTGGTCTTTATCAGCCATTTGTATCTATTTGAGTGTAATCTGTTCATCTGATAAAATATGCTGATGAAACGGGCAGCTGCTCTTTTGAAGACTGCTTTAGAGGGAAGGACTACTCGTCTCATCAGTGCTGGCACAGTCTTTTTTTTAGTGCGAGGATCATGTTTTGAACAGCAGGATCAGCTTAGGGTTTCCCTCTGATGTCTCTCTCTGTTCCTCTTGTTTTCCCTCTCCTCTCTTTCTCAATCTTCTGAGACTTAGAAATGTAATGCAAATTAAAAACTAAATGAGGTAAAAATTAAGTCACTTATTTGACGCTAAATTTAAAATAGGACCTGAAACATTTTTCAGTAAGGTGAAGAAATGGTTGATTGTACAACCACAGGAGGTCAATATTATATGAGCTGTGTTAATTATTTTATTCATCCAAATTAAGCTGTCACTCATTAGGGTTGAGCTGGGACCAAATATTTGTTCGATCTTTCTTTTTTCTTTTTTTTTTGCAATAACACGGGTAAAAGAGTTGACAAATACAGATTTTGCTACTACAGGTTAAAGTATTTTTTAATGAATTAAAGGTGCACTGTGTAAATGTTAGTGGCATCTAGTGGTGATGTTGCGAATTGCAAGCGCCCACTGCTCACCCCTCCCTTTCGAAAGCACTTAGAGAAGCTACGGTGGCTGACACAGGACAAAGATGTCGTCATTTAAGACAGCAGAGAGTAGCTAGCGCTCTGTAGAGCAGTTTGTCCGTTTAGGGCTACTGTAGAAACATGGCGGCACAAAATGGTGACTTCACTATAAGGGGACCCGCAGTGTATGGAGATAGAAATGGCTCATTCTAAGGTAATAAAAACATAACGGTTCATTATGTAGGGTCTTTATACACCACTGAAAACATAGTAATGTATATTATATTGCATTTTTGTCAATAGATCCTCATAAATATTACACACTGCACCTTTAATAAGCAATAAAAGTTTGGGGTCCGTCTTGCAAGAAGTATGTTATGCTCACCAATGCTGCATTTATTTGATCAAAAGTAAAACTAAATATGATTACCATTTAAAATAACAGTTTTCTATTTTAATCTATTTTAAAATAATACATTTTCCCTTTGATGGCAAAGCTGAATTGTATTATAGTCTTCAGTGTCACATGATGCTGATTTGGTGCTCAATAAATATTTTAATGATATTAATAATAATTCAACATAAGAATATTTTTATTATCAATGTTGAAAACCTTTGCTTAATATTTTTGTGTAAACCTTATACATTTTTCCAGGATTCTTTGAGGAATAGAAAGTCTAAAAAGAACAGCATTTATTTGAAATATAAATGTCCTTACAGTAATTTTTGATTAATTGAAGGCATCCTTGCTGAATCAAAGTATTACTTTCTTTAAAAAAATCTTAGATGGGATGGCCAACTTCATCATTTAGGCCTGGTTTCACAGACAGGGCTTAGAAACTAAATCACTTAGTTAAATTAGATAATTTAGTTAAATTAGGTAATTTGAGTAGCTTTTATGAATGTGCCTTATAAACATAAAATAAAACATTATGATGTTAATCTTGAGACAAAACAGTAGCACTGATATATTTTACGATATGCAAATTGCTTTCAGTTAAGACAAGTCAAACATGCATTTTAGAACTAGGCTTAAGCTTTGTCTGTGAAACCAGGCATTACTTTTCATGCTAGGTTAATTTTATAATATATAATAGTTTATTGGACATATCTTATTGTTCTCCCAACAAAACCATTGGGTTTGTGCCTAAAATGCTCTACAAAAAGCTATGCCATACCATATTTAGGAAAAGTGATTTTTACACCAACTATTTGTATGATTCAGTCAATTTAATTGATCTCTGCCCAGTAGACAGTGAATGGTATTACTTTACAGGCTGTGTCAACTCTGTCCTTACTGAAATGCCCTTTAACCTTGGATATTTTCACGTCATCTGTTTATGTTGTCTTTGTTGGCCTTGAAAGTCACTGTTTATGACACTTACAAATAGCCTTATAATGCATTGTGAATCCATAGAGAATCAACCAGGCTTACCCTGGAGCGGTCGACTTAAAGCGGCCTTCCTCTCAACACTACCAGCAGAAATGTAATCTTATTTAAGCTGTTGTTGCAAGCCAGTGCTTGACCCATATTTGATAACTGTGTTTTGTCATCTGTCTCTAAACGTACAGGCAGTTTAGTAATGCCAGAGATTAATGTTTAACGGAGATCAGCCTATAACACGAGGTTCTGGACAATGAAAGTGCTAGCAGTAAAGCCCATCTAACAGGTATACATGGTCTCACTGTTTAGACATGTCATGTCCAACTGCTGACATTTTGCAATGTGATACTTATTTTAAATATATATATATAAAAAAAAATTTCAATGATTATGATAGTAAATTTACTAGCAATTTGAGTAAAAATGATTCAACAAATCCTAATCCTACAACATCTAAAAAGGGGATTAATTTAAATTATTTAAAGTGTCCCTTTTCAGATATTACCTTTCATGTAGTGAGTAGTATAGCTGTTTGTGTGAATGTAATCAAAGTGTACAATAAATGGAGTTATTGTCTTCCAAAAGAAAGAACCGTCTGAAACAAGTCGTCAGTAATTCCAGTCTTTATATTAGGCTGCTGTCACTTTAAGACCTGATGCACAGATCCATTATATGGTTACACATGTGTTTTCTTTCTCAACTGTTTACATTCACTTACATAACTGAATGTAACCTCAACTGAATGTGACTCACTGTGGCCAGGATGTCTTTCGGAAAAAGAGTTGGGGTGTAACCCCGGCATCTTGGCCAAATTTACCCATTGGCCTCTGACTTTGAGTGTTAGCACAAAATCTGCAGGAATGAGTAAATTTATGAGCAATCCCGCCCCGAATTTTAAGCCCTGTAACAACAACAATATTCATCCAGAACAATTGAAACAAGTGAGTGAGGGGAGGCAGGTTTGTGTGTCAACACGCTGTCAGAGATATGAGAGAATGAGAACGCGCAGCTGGTATCATGTATCTAATCTGCGAAAAATGAGTATTGGAAGTGTTCAGATAATAAGTAAAACACTCACATTTGCGAATTAATCTTCACTCTGGGCGACTAAACAATGTCTATCATTAGCCATTGACTAATAAATGCTTAGATTTTATTCACTAAGAATAAGTTTAGCATATATATATTTTCCCTCGCTGAACACTCAGAGAAACAGTTTCGCTCTCCATCAAGCGATCTGTCTATTTCAGTTCAGCTCAACGGCAGTAGCACGGGAAGGGGAGTGCTGCGGGGGCTGCAGCCCCCCTCGTTATAGCATCAGCCCTCCCTGGTGGGGGGCTGTGGACAAAAATTATATTGTATTTAAAAACATTAAATGAAATAAATTAAAATAGACTGACATAACATACTGTGTTTGATATGGGATTAAAAATAATGGGCAGTTGATAAGATATAAACTAATGATTCATTATAATTCCTCAGGAAGTGCTTTCATCACCATCACGTCACCTCGCTCACACTCGTTTGGTCATGGCTAGCGATAAGCAGCAGAAACGCATTTATGACTTTTTAAAAAAAATAGTTACTACTAACACGGTTAAGAAAAGTAAAATTGAGAATTCTTCTCATATAAAGGATGTAAACAACAACGGCAACGAAACGGCAACTGAATTCACGCCAAATGCTGACCTTGACACCGACATAAACTCTGTTCAGACATCCGTGAGCAGCGAGGTTTGTGAGCTGGACGTTACCATGGACTCTCACCAGTCTGCTGAGGTCGGGACACATGATCGGATGGTTGCCAAACTTGCCATCAACACCATCGAGTATTTATAGTCCGGTCGCGGTATAAAATGGTTTTAAGTCAACAAAAGATTTTGAAATGTGTTATATTTAGCATTTTATATGAAGCTACAGGCTATCTCTACTAGCATAATCTGTGTATCATTCAGTCGTTTTTTATTTAATTTAACATTGAAAGCAGAAACATTTGAAAACGGTTCCTTTTTCATCGTTTTTTCGAAAATACCTAAAACAAGAATTCAGCTAGGGTTTTCGTTCTGAGGTTGAAAAATTAATAAACAGAAACAGCTGGATTCCAGCTTTTTCTACCTCAGAATGAAAAACAAAAAAATCAAGCTGAATTCTTGGTTTTCATATTAAAAAAAGAAAAAGGAACCGTTTTCTCATTTTTCTGCTTTCAATATTAAAAAAAAAAAAAACGACTGAAATGATACACGGATTTAGCATCCATACTGTAAACATTCCTTTTTCCTATAAAATAACAAAAATTGAAAGGAAATCACACACGCAAACCAGATATACTACTACTACAACACCTGTCTGGTCGCCAGCGACAACATAATGACGTCACTCATTTTCCGACCCAACTCTCAGCCCCCCTCGAATGAAACGGCTTCCAGCACGCCTGCTCAACGGATGCGCAGCGTACCTGTATTTGACGTACCGTAACTTCTAGTGTGAAGGCGCACAACTCGCCGCCGCTTTGAGGGAGCGCTATGTTTCTCTCTCTCTCTCACACACATGCGTGCGCAAATAGAGAGAGTCTTACATACCACGCAGAATCGACGCGCTACATGTAAACCATATTATTTGTTGTATTTTCATGTCATAACAACGGAGTTCATTTGGAATTATTCAACTTTTAAAAAGAAGCAGAAGATATGCGGTAGTGGGCGGGACTAATGCGCAAACGACAATCTCATTGGCTGGCGCTCATCTATTACCTTCACTTTTTTGATTTCAGCAAATCAGTTTGAGCAATGCTGACAAGGTGATTAATATTCATGAACCTAGCAGTTCATCAGTCTTTAGTGCATTGTATATTGTTATTAATTGTAGAATTAGTAGTAGTATCTTATTAATAATTAATATGATCTATTCTATTACTTTTTTTTTTTACAGAAACACTGAATGACCAACAATATCTTAAGCACCAGCACCAGTCTTAAATGAACACTCTACCATTTTTAGAAATAGGGCTTATTCAACTTCTTTCCTACATTTAGATATGTGGGCAAATGCATTTTTGTCTCAGTGCATGCATTGTTTTAGTTTGGCAGGGTCACCGCTAGCTTTAGCTTAGCATAATGAATGGAATCCTATGTTGCCAGCTAGCATGTCCCGAGTAAAAGTGATCCCCCCCCAAAAAACCCCACCTAATTACTTCTTGTGGCCTGCGTATTCACAACGAGTACAAATAGCGATGCAGATTAAGACTAGGCGATTTCCTAGGCAAATATTAACTTGGGACTATATTATGGGGAAACACAGGCGAAGCACTGCTATTTGGGTGCAGAGATATCACCCAACACATGAAATCCCCAAACTTACGTCAACATACGCCGGCACTGAGACAAAAATGCATTTGCCCACATATCTAAATGTAGGAAAGAAGTTGATTAATCCCTATTTCTAAAAATGGTGGAGTGTTCCTTTAAGTTCAGTTAAAATATCAAACCTGCATTCATACGTGTGTGTACTGTGTATAATTATTATGTATATATAATATAGTACATTATTATGTATATATAATTATTATGTACTATATAATAATTAATATAGTACATAATAATTATACACAGTACACACACGTATAAATGCAGGTTTGATATTTTAACTGAACTTAATGGAACACTCCACCGTTTTTAGAAATAGGGATTATTCAACTAATAATTATACACACACTACACCACATATATTATGTAAACACAAACTTTTATTTTGGATGCAGTTAATCGCGATAAATCGGTTTGGCAGCACTAAAATAAATAAAACTGAATTTCAGTCTGGCGAGTAAACTAAAAAATTTACTAGCTAATGGCAAATATATTGCCAAGGTGTGTGTAGAGGGTTGAAGAGTTTGGTTTGTGTTGATTTTCCACAATCGCTAATTCGAGTAAATGTGCATGGGCATTATAGGGTTAGTTCATCCAAAAATTTAAATTAGCCCATGATTTACTCACCCTCAAATCATCAGGTGTATATGACATTCGTCTTTCAGACAAATAAATTCGGAGTTTTAATAAAAAAGTCCTGGCTAATCCAAGCATTAAAACTTTATAGATTAAAATAACTAACTTTCGGCGGAATGCAGTACGCATCGATTTACGACGAAAGAGTAACCCTTGAACCCTTGACGCATGCGTATTGACGAACACAGAAGTGCAGAGGATAGAGCAAAACAAAACGTAGCATCGGGGGTTACTCTTTTAGCGCAAGTCAACTCTTGCACCAGTGCTGCGGTGGGCAAGGGATTTAGGTGTTGCGGTTGAACACCGCTGAACATCGACTATTGCAGCATGCCTCGTTTGGGCAATTTCAATAAGGAACTATACCTTAAACTTTTAACACTTTGCAAATATTTTATTTCAACTATGTGTTAAATAAACCTAGTGTTAACTGTGACCACTGATGTTGTGTATGAATGCATATTATCTGACAGCAGTTTTGCATAATTCTTTCTTGTGTCTGCTGTGCACACAGCTACGTTACATGTTACTATGCCATATACCAATTCTGTTTTCATGTTCATGCTAATAGTGTTTATCCAGCTTTCATCAAATTGATTCAAACAAAGAGCGGAAGACAAATTGGAGGCTCTTATTAGGGCTGATGAATTACCCCCCACAGCAGCAGAAGCAGCAAATGTTATTCAGAGTGAATAATGCTGCACTATTGTGCCATTTCTCTCGCAGATAAATCTCCTCTCAGTCTTCACTCCAACATTTCACATCATCGATCCCTGCTGTTTTTAATTACAAAACACACTTTTGTTTTGAACAGGAGCAAACATTACTATTAGCTGTCATGGATGTGTGTGACGTAACTGATTGTGTAGGTTCTTCAATATTGAGTGAGCCAGTGCTGTCTATGTCATTTTATGTTCTCGTTCATTCATTTTCTTATGCTTTGGATGCATTTTGTATCACAACACTCTGAGATGTTATGTATTTTATACTGTGTTCATACTTTGTGCTGTCTAGAAATAAAATAAAATTGAAAGAGCAAAAGGGCAAAAATTAGGAAACGCTTTACACTCTCCTGTTGATGATAGTCAGAAGTCTTTCATCCAAGGTCATTTGAGAGCTGCCATTGAGCCAATCTTCAGACTGAACAGTCATGTTGAATCTGAAAAGAGCCCTTTATCTTTGATTTTTGCCAACTTCTTAGCTGAGCGCAGACTACTAGACTGAAGCTTGTCACCTTTTCATGTTATAAAGGAAGAGTTCACACAAAGATTCTGTCAATATTTACTCACTCTCATGTCATTTCAAGCTTTCTTTTGTAGAAGTCAAAAGTGAATGTTTGAGGAATATCCTAGGCATTTTTTCCACTATAATGAAAGTGATTGAGAACTGGGGATGTCAAGCTCCAAAATGACAAAAATTCCCCATCATAAAAGTACTATAAAGTAGTCCATAACACTATATTTCAAGTCTTCTAAAGCTGTAGCTTTATATGAGAAACATTGAAATTTAAGTCACTATTATTCACCGAAAATCTTAACAACTCATTGACTATTTAACAACACACTGAAGGTGAAGTTTATCACTGAATGATGCATTTAATTTTGATCTGTTTGTTTCACAGCCATTATGACAAAAAGTACTGTATATGTTTTCACCTGCCACTTTATTAGATACACCTTGCTACTATCAGGTTAGACACCACCCTTTTGCTTTCAGAACTGCCTTCATTCTTCATGGGACCGATTCAACGAGGTGCTGGAAACATTCCTTTGAGATTTTGGTCCTGCACATCCATTATGCAAAGCTCTCATTCCAACACATCCTAAAGGTCTGGTGATTGCAGAGGCCATTTGAGTATAGTGAGTGAACTCATTGCCATGTTCAAGTAACCAGTTTAAGAAGTAGGTATCAGAAGATGGCTAAACTGTGGTCATTAAGGTATGGAAATGGTCAGCTTCAATACTCAGGTAGGCTGTGGTGTTTAAACAATGCTCAATTGGTGCTAAAGGGCTCAAAGTGTGCCAAGAAGATATCCCATTACTCCACCAGCAGCCTGAATTGTTGCTACAAGGCAGGATGGATCCATGCTTTCATGTTGTTTACACCAAGTTCTGACCCTACCATCTTAATGTTGCAGCCAAAATCAAGACTCATTGGACCAGGCAACATTTTCCCAATCTTCTATTGTCCTATTTTGGTAAGCCTGTGCAAATTGTAGGCTTAGTTTCCTGTTCTTAGCTGACAGGAGTGGCACCTGTGTGTACCTGCTGTAGCCCATCTGCCTAAAGGTTTGACATGTTGTGCATTCAGAGATGCTCTTCTGCAGACCTCGGTTGTATGGAGTGGTTATTTGGGTTACTCTTGCCTTTCTATATGCTCAAACCAGTCTGACCATTCTTCTCTGACCTCTGGCATCAACAAGGCAATCTCTGAGGAATGTTTCCAGCACATTGTTCAATCTATTCCATGAAGAAATCAGGCAGTTCTAAAGGCAGAAGGGGGTCCAACCCAGCACAAGCAAGGTATACCTAATAAAGGGAAAGTAAATGGCAAGTGAACATTTTGTCCTCAAAGTCGATATGTTAGAAGCAGGAAAAATGGGCAAGCGTAAGGATTTGAGTGAGTTTGAAAAGGGGCAAATTGTGATGTCTAGACGACTGGGCCAGAGCATCTCCAAAACTGCAGCTCTTGTGGGGTGTTCCTGGTCTGCAGTAGTGGTCCAAGGAAGGAACAGTGGTGAACCATCGACAGGGTCATGGGAGGCAAGGGTAATTAATGCACGTGGGGAGCAAAGACTGCCCCGTGTGGTCTGATCGGTCTGTTCAAACAGATGAGCTACTGTATTTGCTCATGAAGTTACTGCCTGTTCAGAATCTTGCTGAAAGTAGTTGGTCATCTGGGTACTTTTGACTACTCTTTAATGAGTACTGTGAATACCTTATAATATGGAAGAATGTGATTTTCGGATGGAGCCACTATATGCATGCATATAGTCATTATATATACACTATGTTGCCAAAAGTTTTAGGACGCCTGCCTTTACATGCACATGAATTTTAATAACATTCCATTCTTAATCCGTAGGGTTTAATATGGAGTTGGCCCACCCTTTGCAGCTATAACAGCTATAACAGCTTCAACTCTTCTGGGAAGGCTTTCCTCAAGGGTTAGGAGTGTGTTTATGGTAATCTTTGACCATTCTTCTAAAAGCACATTTGTAGTTCCTCCACACCAAACTCGCTCATCCATGTCTATATGGACCTTGCTTGGTAGGGGCCATCCCCAAACTGTTCCCACGAAGTTGGGAGCATGAAATTGTCCAAAATGTCTTGGTATGCTGAAGCATTAAGAGTTCTTTTCACTGGAACTAAGGGACCAAGCCCAATCCCTGAAAATCAACCCCACATCATAATCCCCCCTCCACCAAACTTTACACTTGGCACATTGCAGTCAGGCAAGAACTGTTATCCTGGCAACCGCCAAACCCAGACTTGTCCATCCGATTGCCAGAAGAGAAGCGTTATTCATCACTCTAGAGAACTTGTCTCCACTGCTCTAGAGTCCAGTGGCAGCATGCTTTACACCACTGCATCCGACACTTTGCATTGCATTGGAAGAAGCTGTTGTTGAGCTAATCTGAAGGCCGCACAAAGTTTGGAGGTCTTCGTGGCTCAGTTGCTGTTGTTCCCAATTGCTTCCACTTTGTTATAATACCACTAACAATTGACCGTAGGATATTTAGAAGTGAGGAAGTTTCACGAATGGACTTATGCAGGTGGCAACCTATCACGGTACCACGCTTGAATTCACTGAGCTCCTGAGAGCGACCCATTCTTTCACAAATGTTTGTAGAATCAGTCTGCACTCCTAGGTGCTTGATTTTATACACCTGTGGCCATGGAAGTGATTGGAACACCTGAATTTTATGATTTGGAGGGGTGTCCCAATACTTTTGGCAATATAGTGTATATTGTATAACTCTTCAACACTCTACGCACACCGTGGCAATATATTTGCCATAACTCAATATATGTATATTTTACTCATATGTATTTTAAGTAGTGGTGGGCATAGATTAATGTTTTTAATCTAGATTAATCTCACTGTGATCTTGAAATTAATCATTCAGAATATGTCTGCTACCCAAATAATGACTGGTGCTTTCACACTTGGTTCGATTGCCTGGACCGAACCCGAGTTGGATTGCTCCCACCTCCCCCTGCCCCCGCTATAATATGTTCATATTATATTATTTGGGTCCGAACCATACAGTCTATGGTCCGAACCGGGGTGCGTTTGCGTCATCAAAGGAGCAGCTGTTTACCCCGTTACTTGGTAACGACGTCGAGCGAGAAGGTGGCAGAATGAATAGCGTTGTTTACCTAACTTTTATATTTTTGTTTTTGAACCATTGATTTTGTTACCAAAGCTTCAGTACGTAATGACACTTGCGTCTATCTTCCACGAATGTAACTTACTGCAAATGCTCTAAAGAACGCTGACGACGACCAGAAATTAGATTTACAGCTCTCTGCTTACAGTAGGCTATGTCAGTCACGCTCGTCAGAACTCGAGTACAGTTCGCAGGTGCGCACCCGAGTTCGGAAGCCAGCGTTCACGTTTGATGTGGTAATTTCAAAGTAGGCATACACGCAGGTTCGAAGACTCGTTCTCGCTCCCTACAGTGCAATTCGGCTAGGTAGCTATACATCCGCGCTAAAATATCTTGGTGAAAGTCATCATAGCTTGCGTAGTATAGACCCAGTTCCCAACCCAACTTTGAGAATATTTTTACAATATTTTTTTTATTGCCAGCACGTTAACACCGATAACGACCCACCACTAATTTTAAGATTGGAAATCTATTTTCATGCCCCTTGAAGTACATCTTGTAATATATTTTTGCATTTGAAGGTTTGAAACATTCATTTCCCTAAGCTGTGTTTTGGTTTTTATTTTAAATAAAGTCTTGTATTTAGCATATTGTTCACTTAAGCTAAAAAGCTAAGATAAGTTACAAACTTTTCAGGTCTCTTTGTATAATTGCTTCCCAAGCTCTCCTTATCAAAATGTACCAGTCCTATCACATCTGTCCTAATCTGAGTGCTAAATCATATATTCTCAGAGAAGGAGAGATGGCGAAGTCACACTTAATGAGTAGCATACCCAGTAAAACACTGTTGTATGGTTTCTAAGCTTCTGAGACTCTTTCCATTTATATGGAAAATGTTCACCTCTGAATGAATGTACCATAGGTCCATTCACCCAGCCGCTGTCTCTTCTAATCATTTGGCACGCATTAATCATGTCTGTGTCTCCTGGGTCTTGCTCATCTCTAGTCATTTTGCTATCTAGTGTCTCTGAGCACAGAACAGTACAGTATGTGCTTTGGTTAAAGCAACAGCACCCAATCTGGCCAGCCCAGCCCCAGTCATGCTAGCATGGCCCATTGAACACACTTTTGGGGTTTTGTTTTCCACAGGGCAATTTTATTTCACTGTTCTATCACTCTCTTTCCCACAGAACATCTTGGTTTCCTTTTTATACCCCCTCCTTCTCTCTCAAGCTGAGAAAGTTCTTGATGCTTCAGGCCTCTGAGAATTTGCTATGTGGACATGCTATCTGCTTTCCTCTGCCAGAAGCGAAAATGTGTTTTTAATGCTACTTTGTACCCTCAGATAAACCACAATCCATAGTATAGCTAGACTTTATTCTTTTCCTTATAATTTCATAGCCCATGTACAGTTATGTCTAGTTATGACCCTAGTTTAAGGACACTACTAGCCTCTGGACTGCTTCAATGTTTATAATATGTCTCTGTATTACAAGATAAAATGCTGGCCAGTGATTATTTTTTTATTAATTTTGACTAAAATGTTTTAATGTGTCATATTCATAATTTATAGTCGGTTTTACACCAAATGAAATTTACAGACTAAGATTTCTGTTTCACATTGAAGCACTTCATCAGAGCTTGATTTGTTTTTTTCGCCAAAAGCATGTGATCTATGACATCCGAAGCTTGGTTCACCTTAGAACCATGTGAATGCTTCAATGTCTGGTTTAAAAGGAGCGAAACCCAGTGGGGTTTTCCTTCCTCTTATTTATTGGATTTTGTTTTTGTTTTGTTTTTAACAATAAGTACAATAATAGAATAATATTTGAACTGGGCTGGGTTATGGATCGCAGATTTCATTATCTGTTTTTGTTTATTGAAATTATTTATTTCTAGTAGACGGACACAAATTATTCACTTTGACAGTGACTTTTTCAATCAAATCAAATAAATTACAATTAAAATAATTAAATAGAATCTTAAATACAAGTTTAAATAAAATATATAAAAAATAAAATAAAATAAAAATATTAATAAAATAATAAAATAGAATATAAAATAAAACATAAAAAAATATATAAAATGAAATAATTAAATAATTAAAAAAATAAAGAAAGAGAGAAAGAAAGAATCTGCCACAGGCCACAATGTAGACTGGGCTGAAAAGCTTCGAGTAATTAACCTTTTCATGATTTTTGTCTTTTGACAAAAATTATCTTTATGAAAGTCATTGAATCATTCAATCAACCGATTTGTTCAAAAACACGGATTCATTCAGGAATTAAACAAGTGAGTGATTCATTGAATTGTTCACTTACCCCATTCATTCAATAGACCAGGGAAACAGGAACTAAAATAAACAAAACAATATCAAAATATAAGTCCATAACTGTGACAATTGAAGCAGTCATGCTGTTTTCCATGGTGATTTTCAGAAACAACAGCCCTTGATACTACTACACAAATTAAAGTGTTAGTTCACCCAAAAATAAAAAATTATGTCATTAATTACTCACCCTCATGCCGTTTGACACCATTTGTTCATCTTCAGAACACAAATGAAGACATTTTTGTTGAAATCGATGGCTCAGAAAGGTTTCCATTGACAACAATATAATTTCCTCTCTCAAGACCAATAAAAGGTACCTAAGATACGTCGCTACAAAGTCCATCTCACTACAGACGTTCTACAATAATTTTATGATCCGAACGATCCGAACCGCTGATTCGATACACTGATTTATAGCACTTTGAAGCTTCAGGAAGTGGTTCTAAAATTATATAGAACCGCTGTAGAGAGATGGACTTTGTAGCGACGTATCTTAGGTACCTTTTATGGGTCTTAAGAGAGGAAATGTCATTTCTGCCAATGGAGGCCTTTCTGAGCCATCGGATTTCAACAAAAATATCTTCATCTGTGTTCCGAAGATGAACAAAGGTCTTACGGGTGTCGAACAACATGAAGGTAAGTAATTAATGACAGAATTTTTGGGTGAACTAAGCATTTAACTTCTGTATTTTAGAGACATTTCATAGTTCAGTCAGTGGTCAAAATATAATTGAAATAATACTTGTTTTTAATCTATGAATTATATAAACATTTTCTAATTGTAAATATACTGTATACAGTAATTACAATTTGCACTGGCCAGCTGTAATTCTTTCTAAAAAAAAAATCCTTTTTACTTCTAAAAATCACATTGTTAATATCATGCTGTGTTAATGTTTGATGTCATATTTTTGTCAACAGTATGTTTTAGTTATTAGTATAATTATCATCACATAGACTTCATTTGATTTTAGTTTTTAATAACCTAACAAATAACACCTTTCATCATTAACTGCAGAAGGCTGATACTGTTTGTATCTTGCTCCAAGTGCAAAAGTCAGTTCAGCGAAATGTAGTTTAGCTGACCGAGTGTGTACGTGGGAGTTTTCATGCTCTGTTTTAATTGGAGAGCCACTCACTAAGCACCTGATCCCTGCACTAAGTTATACAAACAGCTTTCCACGAATCCATAATGCTGTCAGTCTTTGGTTTGAAATTTCTCTAAAGCTAAAGGCTTAGTAGAAGTCCAAATAATCTGTGAAGGTGTTGTCCGGCCTTTTAAAACAAGTTATTTACAAGCAGAAATTAGTTTTGTTACTCTTTTTTTTTTTTTTCAGATCCCACAAAGGCTTATTTTGGAGATTTGCTGCCCGCTCTGTACCATCAAATCCAGTGTTTACTTAATGGTTGCCCATTCAGGCTTTGTCATATCGGCCAGAATGATGAACAGTCCCTTACACATATATGCCATAGGCATTATGTTGAGAAATAGCAGTCACCCGCATATAAGTGCAATAGACTATAATGAGCAAAGAGATGGCTGCTGAGCCTAATCTTTTTTGATGAATATAAAGTGTTTCATCGCACAATAGAATGAATTCTGCCTTTTATTAGGCACAATTTTCATTTTGGCAAAAACATTTTTTTTTTTTCAGAGAAATTTATTGGTAGGAGATGCAGGGAAGACAAATGGCCTGGACAGTAAAGACAACATGTAATTTATGGGAACATTGCCTGGAACAAAATTATATGTCATGAATATGATGAAATATATTCCCTGGAATGGAGATTCATATAAGATTGTGAATTTGTAGGCTACTGTGGTTCTTCTTGATAAAAGCTTCCTTTCAGGTCTGCATGACCTTTCTATTCCATTAGGGGTTCTTGAGCCGCAAATTTCTGACCACAGTCCTCCATTTACAGTATGACAATTGAATGATTGCAGTGAATGATCTCCTTTTGTCATCCACTGTCTAGTTCGCAGAATGTTTTGTAGACACTTGGCTTTGATTTTCTTTTGAATCCAGGCTGCTTTGCATGGGTTATCCTGAATCATGAATCAAATTCATTCTTTTAGAGAAAAGCGAGTATAAAAATAAGCATGTAATGACACAGAATAGATATTTCCTGTGTGCACTGGTGCATTTAAGTGCTTCAGGTTTCTGATAATCTGTGTCACATACATACACAATATATATATATATATATAAGCATCCAGAAAGTATTCACAGCACTTCACTTTTTCCACATTTTATGTCACAGCCTTATTACAAAATTGATTAAATTCATAATTTTTTTCCCCTCAATTCTACAAACAATACCCCATAATGACAACGTGAAAGAAGTTTCTTTCAAATATTAGCAAATTTATAAAAAAATTAAAAACAAAGAAATCACATGTACATAAGTGTTCACAGCCTTTGTCATGACAAAATTGAGCTCAGGTTAGGCTTGCTACGATAGTCGGTGTTTCTGGTGTTACCGGTATTCAGGCTCAACACCAGTTAAAAAACTTGCACACCGTGGCCCACACTGTTGGTTTGATTTTTTTAAAATAGTAATACAATCATTTTGTTCAGTTAGAGAACAGACAGTACAAAAACTGAACATGTCTGCTTAATAAAGCATGTTCAGAACGAGTGTCGCAACACAAACGCAGCAGGAGTCAGTTTTCATTCATCACGAGAGCCAAGAGCAGAAAGACCAGATGATCGCAGAAGATTTGGTTTCAAAGCAAATGTAAAGGCGCCTAATTAAGCAAGCATAATGTCTGGAAGGAAACCAGGCACACTCATCACCTGGCCAGTACCATCCCTACAGTGAAGCATGGTGGTGGCAGCATCATGCTGTGGGGATGTTTTTCAGTGGCAGGAACTGGGAGACTAGTCAGGATTGAGGGAAAAATGAATGCAGCAATGTACCGAGTCATCCTTGATGAAAACCTGCTCCAGAGCGCTCTGGACCTCAGACTGGGGTGAAGGTTCATCTTCCAACAGGACAACGACCCTAAGCACACAGCCAAGATAACAAAGGAGTGGCTACGGACAACTCTGTAAATGTCCCTGAGTGGCCCAGCCAGAGCCCAGACTTGAACCTGATTGAACATCTCTGGAGAGATCTGAAAATGTCTGTTCACCGACATCCAACCTGATGGAGCTTGAGAGGTCCTGAAAAGAAGAATGGGAGAAACTGCCCAAAAAAACTGTGCCAAGCTTGTAGCATCATACTCAAAAAGACTTGAGGCTGTAATTGTTGCCAAAGGTGCTTCAACAAAGTATTGAGCAAAGGCTGTGAATACTCATGTACATGTGATTTTTTTTTCTTCCGTTTTTTATTTTTAATAAATTTGCAAAGATTTCAAACAAACTTCTTTGGGGTATTGTTTGTAAAATTAAGGGAGAAAATTATGAATTTTATCCATTTTGAAACAAGGCTGTAACATAACAAAATGTGGAAAAAGGGAAGCGCTGTGAATACTTTCCGGATGCACTGTATATATTAGATGTGCACCTGACTTTCTTGAAGGACCTCAGTGATTTCTTGGAATAGTCTTTAAACCATACCCCTGCATTAATCCTGGATGTTTACCAATGCAGGTGCTTGAGTGCACGTGCTTAGCCTTAGTGATTAGTCCAAAAATAGCAAACCAACAGTGTCCCCAAACTCCACTTCATTATTCTCCACTGATCGTGTTGTCATGTGGGAGATGGTTGTCACGGTGGCGTGAAGGTAAACAAGTTAAACTGACAGAAAATCAAAGCATCCTTGAGTTTCTCAACCATGTGTCTAAATAAGATAGAGCTTTGCTCATGAATAACTCACAGAGCCTTTGAAAATACAATCAGACACAAAACCAATTCTTTTATTTTGCTGAATTACAAACACTCATTCTATTTTAATCACTATTTTATTTCAAAACACTGACTCAAAAATTACTTGTATATGACATTTTCATGTAAGAAAATATACAAAATGAAATAAATATTTGAAATATGTTGTTTACACAAGTGCTTAGTTTCAGATAGGGTTGTGCAAAATGATATAATTAACTGGTCAGTGGGTTTTCTGAAAGACTAGCCAACTGAATAATAGGTCTTAAGCGTAGGGTGTCTGTTTATGGAAGTTTGAAATTGTGATTTTTTTTCAAGACCTAGAAAAGTCATAAAATCTCATAGAGTTCCCAAAGTTTCAGTAGCCTTCCGGAACAAAGGCACTTATCATAACTCCTCTTTCTCTTCTGCATTTTACTTCTGCTTTTTACTAGTCTAGCTCTTGAAACTTGAAACCTGACATTATGTAATGCAAATTACTGATGATGTTGCTCATTTGTAAACCACTTTGAAATAAACCATCTGCTCAATAAATGAAAGTCTACTTAACTATAAAGAGGCTTTCGCACCAGAGGAACCGTAGAACTAATGGCCGAATTACCCGTTTTTTTGTCGTGTTTGCACTGCAGGAACTTGGAACGATTTTTGGAACTCCTTTTGGGGGAACTAAATTAGCTCCTACTTCAGAGTATTGTCTAACCCAGCACAATAGGAACTATTGGCAGAACGCACGCGAAACACCGGCACCCAGATTATAGCTTATATTTACTCTACGAACATGGTAAACAGTGATAGATGGACCTCTCAATCTTTACGCTAAGGAGAAAGTACAACACAACTTTGAGGGTACCAAGATGGATACACATGATTGTGTATTTCTGCTCATCAACCACACTGCAAACGCTAATACTTTTTCATATACTGTCTACTTTCTTTGTATAACAGTTCTATCTAATAACGTATTAGACATAACTGTTAAACAGATAATGAACTAATGAAGACGGAGAATGTGAGCACTGTGTGCTCAGGCTCTGGCATTTTCCTCACCGTCAAAATAAAAGTCACAACAACGAGCGGTCTACGTCACTTCAGTGTTTCTACTGCCGGTGCGAATGCAACCAGGAAAATAGCCCTAGGCCTAGGGGAACATTTAGTTCTCTAGGAACCACCCTGGTGGCTAGTTCCTAAAACTACCCAGTGTGAAAGGGGCTTTCATTTGCTAGAAATTGCAATTTTTTGGGGGATTATATAGAAGGGAAAATATATATTTCAGGACTTTTGCGTTCTCTTGCAGAACTTTTGCGCTTGCTTGTATTGCCCCAACAAGAAACTTTGCATTTGATTGTACTTTTGTGTGTGTGTGTTCTTCCATGCAAGAAACTTTCTGTTTATTCACAATACTTATGCGTTCCCCAAAGAAACTTTGAGTTGTCTTGCAAAATGTTTGCATGCTCCCAAGGAACTTTTAATTTGCTCTCTAATTTTTGCATTCCTCTGAGAAATGTATTTTTTATTTTTGTTTCCCCAAGAAACTTTGCATTTGATTACAAAATGATTGCAACAAAAATACAAATATAAATTATTTGATGAATATAATGTATTTTACCAAACAAACTGACTAACAACTAAATTTCAGCAGCTTAAAATATCAACAATAGGCAAGTCTTGTTATTGATAAAGTGAATATGCATTAAAAAAAATTGCGAAATTTGCTGTCTTTAGCCCGTTTCTATCCAATCACTGAAAATCGCTCCCTCAGATGGAGCTTTCACCTAAACTTTTTATTTGGCAAATTAACTTTTAATTAATTAAAGTTTAAAATTAAACTCATAAATGTTAAGTTATTTAAACGCAATACAATAGTGTTTTGGTGGTAAAATAAATATATGAGTGTTATTTTAACAAAAAACATTTGGGTAAAATGAACAGTGCCACAATTTTTTTTGAGTGGAAAGCTGCTGTCTAAATTCTAATTCTAAAGTTTAGAGATTTTTGGATTCAACCCACTTTATTTGTCCTAATTTGTTTGAGTTAATTTGACTTATTTAGATACAGAAGTAACATGTTTATTTTACCTTTCTTTTTGTCAGTATTGGGAACTCCAAAAGCCTTCCTTCATCCCATTTTTATAAAAAAATTGTACTTCGTCATAGACTATTTCGATCAATAGCAATATTCAGAAACGGGCACAGTTAGCTATTATTTTTCTGAATTTTTATTAGATTGTAAAAAGCATAGACAAAATTACAAAAATAAGGATGAATGATGTTTGAGGGGTAACACGTCTTATTCTTACCAATAGTAATAAAATAATTGAATATACAATTTATTAATATAAATATTATAGATTTAATCCATCTTTGAACTGAGAAATAGTGCTTTAATGGGAGCAACGCCAACCTAGACGCTGTATAGGCCAATTCTGTCATGTGACACCACATTTATTTGCCTTAAAGCCCTTTTTCGCAACAAACTAGTTTGTCATGAACATTTGAAGTACTGTATCGACATATAATTTATAAGCTAAAGTTAAACTGAAAAATATTGTTTTGGAAAAAATTGCCATTGCCATCAGCTATATCGATAAACATTTCGATGCACTCAACCGTTTTTCTAAACAAAATCCTTGGATGGAAACCTGGCTAATGATTTGACCATTATGACCCAAAGACAACGTTCATTTTTCTTGCTTCATTTTTCAGACATTGCCTGTGGGTCATTATTATACTTTGTCAAAGTTTAGACATGCTGTCATGCAATTAATTTATTTTGGAGAAATAGCTTAATTTGTGTCCGTGCTTGATATGGTTCACGGATACGCCTTCACTTCCTCCTCAGCTACTGAACTCTTTAGCTCCTTCAAAGTGATTGTTGGCCTCTCTGTGGTGTCTCTCACAAATCTCCTACTTGTTCGGTTGGAGGGCTTTGACAGATAACCTTTTCTAGACGGTTTCTGGGTGGTTTGCTGCATCTTCCGTTTGATAATTGACAATTCAACCAACAGTGTCCACTGAAACTGGCGAAATCCTGTATGTGTCCCATCTCTAAAAAACAATTGAGGTGTGTTTGTTTGTTTGATTATTCCCTTGTTTATTATTTTATTATGGCGTATAGATAATCCAGCTTGACAGTTCTGTGCATAGTAGTGTTTCCTGCTCTGTATTTGTCCCTGGGCAGATTTATGGATTGCACAGCTTTTGTATGAGAGCCCCATTATAGAAGCAGTGGATAAAAAAAAAAGATTCCATATAGGCAAGCGACCGTGCATGATTAAAAAAATGAAATCCCCCATTAGAGAGATGGGATGAGAGTATATGGTAGTTATCCGGCTTATAGTCTCAGACGGCACACCCACAGACTGTTCACAGACTGTCTGATGCATCTTGCACACAAAAATACTTCCAACTGCCTGTAATAGTCTGATTGTCTGACTTCTATTCAGTTTCGGGGTGCACAAAGGAAATGGAAACAGTGATTTTTTTTTTTACAAGTTCCCAGACTCATACAGTGAATGCTTCTGAGAAAGAGCTATTGACTGGAAAGTTTGAGAGGTTTGCGGTATTGAATCTTTGGACTCGCAAGCAAAAATGTATTTATATTTTAAATACATTTTTGCTATCCTTGGCATGTTCATGAGCAAAGTAGCACTGTCCATTTCACAAGCAAATCGTTTGATTACAGTTCACAAAGTGATTCTCTCTAAATGATTCTTTCACAAATCCAGCTTTAATAATTCTTTCACAAATCAAGCTGATCTTTGGTTCAACTTACTGACTTTGATCCAGCTTCAGTAGTTAACAGCCCACTGGAGTGGAAAATCATCAGTGAAATATCATTTCAAATTTGGTTTCTCCATCATTTATATTGCTATTAATTCATAACGACTACTTTTATGGTGTTTTTGCATTCTTTTTGAAGCTTGAAAGCTCCAGTGTCCATTGTGATTGCATTAATAAACTTTTAAGGAAACTTTGTGGGACTTCTGCTGTTATTGATCAGATGTTTAGGATCAGTAAGATTTTTGACAGAAATGTGTACTTTTATTCAGCATGTATGCATTCAAAGTGGTAGTAAAGACATTTATGTCACAAAAGATCTTTAATTCAAATGCTGTTCTTTCTATTTAAGGTGCAGTGTGTGAATTTTAGCGGCATCTAGTGGTGAGGTTGTGAAGTGCATCCCCCAACGCTCACCCCTCCCTTTATAGAAGCTATGGGGGCTGACACAGCTGACAAAATTAACACTACTCAGATGACAACATTTTTGTCCTATTATTTCATTTAGTCTCAGTCTTAGTCCTGTGTCAAATGTACTTTTTAGTTTTTATCATATTGGTCAACCTTTGTCTTTTTTTGTTTAGTCAAGATTTAGTCGACTAAAACTTTATTCGTTCACACTTTTTTTCACGTGCAAGAGAGACCAGGAAAGGTCTGATTGGACGATTTAAATGATTGAAATCTGGCAACCACAAGCATGAATGTTCCTCTTTTTCCCCCTGATAAAAACATAGAGTGATTTTGGTCAAGTTAGATTTTTTTTAACTACATTTTAGTCTTGTCTTTTTTCATCAATGATATTGCACATTGATATAGTCCCAGTTATCGTTTAAGGACATTTGTGTCATCTTGTCTTCGTCTTGTACGAACATTTTCCGTCATATCGTTAACGAAAGCACTACATCAGAGAGAGCAGAGAGTGACTAGCTATCTGTAGAGCAGTTTGTCCGTTTAGGGCTACTGTAGAAACATGGCGGTACAAAATTTTTTGTTCAGGCAATTCGGTCTGGCCTCGATCCATAGAGGACTTATTATGCCGAACAGAAACTGTTCGGACCAATGAAATTGTCAGGGCGGGCTTTAGACGATGATGGACAGATGATAAACAGTAACGTAATCATCCACGTCATCAAAGGTGCTTGGGTTGAATTTGCTCTTATCCTAAACGGAGAACTTGTTCGTATATGCATTCACCTTCACTATTTCTCTCAGAAACAATGATCGTGTTGGTAAGTACTCTGTGTATCCTTAAATTCTTTTTTTACAACACTGGCAAAGATCGTTTACACTCATCTTTTTCTTGTAACGTTACTTAATCCAGCGCGCGCGCGCGTGCAGACAGGGTTGCCACATTTTTTTGCAATGTCGCGCACAGTTGCTACTCAAAACTATAGCCCAAAACAATAACTTTCTGGGGGGATCTCCGGAAAAAAATGGCGTTTGGTTGGCAAAATATGTTATTTTGGCAAGGTTGCCTGCTAAAATTCGCATTCCTGGGTTTATATAATCACATAATTGGGGTCGCTTCAACCCGCGGACATGGAGAAAAATACGGACTTGGCAACACAGTGCAGTTGAGTTCTGTTGACATTTGACAACTAACGTTATGCGTCGCTCCGTTGCTCTGATTGGTTGTAGGTCTATCCAATTGAGGTCTTTCCTGGCTCGGTTGAAACACGCCCCATAATCAAAGCCCAATGGAGCGGTACCAGACTCATATTCTGACTAGAATTGAGTATGGCCACGCCAGGCTAACACACTGCACCTTTAATCAAAGAATCCAAAAAAGAAAAGCAGCACAGCGGCTTTCAACATTGATAATAATAAGAAATGTTTCTTGATAAATAAATGTAGCCTTGGTGCATTACAGACTTTCAAAAACATTAAAAAGTCGTACCTACTTTTGAACGGTAGTGTACTTGAACTAAACCTTCTGGTAAACCAAAGTTATGGTACTCAAACTTGAAAATGAATTGAAAAGCTTCTAACATTAATATTTAATAACTGTAGATTTTAATACTTACATATGGAGGTTTTTAGTATCCGAATAATCCCCGCTGCCACTGCTTTCTAAAATGAGAAAACTTGACCTACATATTGTTTCAACATTATTTTGCAGCTATTTTGGTAATGTACTAGTATATGTGCAGAGCTCAGGCAGGCGGTTAGACCTGCCTCAAACCTGACATTTTAACTAATGTTCTTCACAAAAGGTTAGAGTGACCTACATGCTCCATGTGGAGTTTTCTCTCCCCCCTCCTGTTTCTCTTTGCACCTGAATGAAATGATACTTTTAGTGTTAGAACACACAAAAAAAGAAGTGTTAATTATTCAGGATTTAAATTAAGCGTCTGACGTTAAAGAGGATAGTAACTTGACGTTGATAGCAACAGCGTCATTTAACAGTATAATTAGTAGACTAGAGGGAACATACGAACTGCATTACAGAACTTTCTGTTCCTGATACGAAACGGGGATGTGGCGGCTCTGATAACCCAAATGTTTGTGAGTCATCTGCACCTGCTGAATGTCACCTGAATTCTATTTCCTCCTGCAGCTCTCAGATCTGTTGGCTGCAGTAACAGGGAAAGCGGCATGGGTGCTCTGCTGGACCGAATTTGTGCAAGAGAAATAAGTAAATAGACTGTTATGCTAATGCTATAAGCCAAGAATGTCTCTCTCTGCCCCTCCTGCGCTATGCTGGACGCTGGTTATTGCTGGCAGTGTTATCTTCCATGCAGATCTTTGAAAGGCTAGGCTTTGGATTAGCCCTATGCTGACACAGCTTGACCTTGTTGGGTTGTGTGTGCGCGCATCTCTTTGAAATTTGAAAGTGTGTGGCTCTCTGTGTGTGTGTGCGCCAGCGGTGCGTTCTTCTAGGAGGTAAGGAAGGCAGTGTAGATAAAAATCATAATTGTCGATTATTCCCTTGAAATTGTAATTGCGATTTATTCATTACATTTATATAATATACATTTATTTAATTGACATTGAACAACGTTTTAAAATAGTTTGAAGCAACCGCTTGCTTTATTTTTATATGAAAATAAGCTGAAAACATTCTTCCTGAAAAACTTTAATTGCTTTTCTATTGATTTATTAAAATATGTGTGGTATTATAATGTTATACTAAAATTAAAACAATGGAAGAAACCCTTAACCTTCTTAAGCATCTTCAGCATACAGAATAATGTAAGTGGATTTTTTTTTGTAATTGTGCCTTTGAACGGTTATGTAATTGTGGCATCTGTAATTTGTAATCACGATTAAATTTGATTAATTGTGCAGCCCTAAGGCAAAAAAATATATATATTATATATAATTTATTAATTGTATTAGTTGTAGTAGTAGCAGTAGTAGTAACAAATAAAGGTACATACATAAATTGACAACAAATATGTTTAAGAAGTTTGGTTGTTTGGACTTTTAGTATATAATGTTTGCTTGTTAATACTACGGTAAACAGTACGGTTTTCCAAGCATTTAACCTGGAATTTATATTGGACTAAAAAAAGCCCAGAGAGGAGACTTTGCCTTCTCATTTCACAAGTCGACCACATGCCACTGGTTTGTGTGTCACTTTGCCGTATGTCATTAACTCCATATTACATTTCTGGACTTGGGTGAAGGCCCATGGATATTTTATTAAAGAGCGTCCGTGCATGGGAAATGAGCCGGCGCTATACTGTGATTGCTTGCTACTGGGGCAACGGTGTGTTTCACTTTCGGAATGCCCCAGATAGTGTAATCTATGATTAACCAGGGAGAAGTTTCACTTTCGCGAGCAGTTGTTGGCTGCATCTGAAAACTCAGGCAGCTGACTTGTTGCCTCTCTGCCCTAACAGGCTGTGACTTTGCAGGCAGCTTTTGCACACAAAGGTACCTCATGAAAGGCAGCGTAACGGTTTAATGATCTACAGCAAAATTGAGGAGAAAACTAAGCTTTGGTGAAAACTAAGCTAATATTGAAATAATACAACAGTAATTTTATGATGGAAATTACATCAAAAATGGGAAGACATTGGTCAGAAACGTACATTCTCACACAAACTGACTACTAACTGCAACTTTCAGATGCAATCTTTAAAAAAAAAAAAGATTAAAAAAGATTCTGTGTAACTGTCACGGAATGGAAAGCACAGGATTGTGGGATATTAAAGGCAGCGAAGGATACATCAATGCTGCCTTCAAAAACCGATCAGATGAAGGTATCTCAAGAGACAGGATTCGGACGTGCCTTGATGCCTTCCTACCTTGGAATGCATCCTGCGAAGGCAGCATTTTTAAGATTTCGGACGCAGCCTCTAGTCACTGAGCAAATTAATAAAGTAAACGATGTTTACACCTGAGATGCATCAACCCAAAGATGGGATTGCAGCCAGTGGAAGTGGAATCTAACCCAGGGCCCATCATTAAACTTTTACACATGGACTTGTTTTACAGGAAAAGTAAAACTGATGGTTTACCTGCCTAACAGCTATAAAGGGCTAGTTCACCCAAGAATGAAAATGCTGTCATCATTTACTTAGCCCTCATGTTGTTCCAAACCGGTATGGGTTTCTTTCTCTCTTTTGGTAATTGAAATTAAGCTGAAATAGAATTAAATATTAGATGAAAAACTTAATGTTACTTGGGAAACTGAGATAAAATGTACTAAAATGACTCTAAATACTGAAATAAATACATTTAAAGCTATATAGCTTTAAATGTATTTATTTCAGTATTTAGAGTCAAACAAGTATTAATGTAAAGCCCTTGTATCTTTTATGTTGCCGAACTGAGTGTAAAAGTCAAATAAACGCTTTATCAGAATGCAAACAGAAGTCTGGATATGATTGCGGTAATGATGGCCTTAGCAACCGTTCGTGCAGATAACAAATCAAATCATAGCATCCTCTACGGCTCTGTCCCAAATCAGCTTGGCAATCATGTCAAAAGGGAGCCCTTTTTTTTGGAAAATTGTATGCACAGTGTCAGGATATTCCCAAACAACATCACTGCTAATCAGTCTTGCAGCTTCATTCTTAACGTTTTTATTTTTATTTTTAAATCAGCAGGAATTGCTTGTGTGTGCGTGTTTAGCAATTCTTATCTTTGCACATGACTTGTATTTGCACTGGTATTCATATTTTTAAAGAAAGTAGTTTATTCAGTAAGGATACGTTAAATTGATCAACAGTTTTAGTAAAGATATTTATAATTTTACCAAAAAAGCATATTTCAAATAAATGCTGTTCTTTTGAACTTTCAGTGTCAAAGAGTCATGAAAAAATTCAGTTTCCATAAAATATTAAGCAGCACAGCTGTTTTTAACACTGATAATAATAAGAAATGTTTATTAAGCACCAAATCTGCATAGTGACCATGGACCACTAAAGCAGTCATAAGGGTAAATTGAGATGTATACATAAATGAATAAGCTTTCCATTGATGTATGGTTTGTTAGGATAGCACAATATTTGGCCGAGACACAACTATTTGAAAATGTGGAATCTGAGGGTGCAAAAAAATTCTAAATATTACGAAAAACGCCTTTAAAGTTGTCCAAATGAAGTCCTTAGCAACGCATATTACTAATAATTATAGATTTTTGATATACTTACTGTAGGGAATTTATAAAATGTCTTCATGGAACATGATCTATAATATCCTAATGATTTTTGGCATAAAAAAGCGATCATTTTGACCCAGACAATGCATTGTTGGCTGTTGCCACAAATATACCCATACGACTTATGACTGCTTTTGTGGTCCAGGGTCACATATTAGAATGATTTCTGAAGGATCATGTGACACTGAAGGCTATATTAATGATGCTGAAAACTTAGCTTTGTCATCATAATAATTCACATTTCTGTTCACATAAAAAAAAAATTAAAAAAAAGTTATTTTAAGTTGTAATATTTCACCGTATTACTGTATTTTATCAAATAAATACAGCCTTAGTGATTAAAGAAAGACTTATTTTAAAAAAACTTGTAAAAACATTTTACAGACCCCAATCTTTTAAACGGTTTGTAGAGTAATTAAAAGGTATAAAAATATATATAGCCTTATAGCCTCACTTCTGTCACTTTCTGTGGACCTAATGTAACTGCATTTTATTCTTCATCTAGACGCATCTTATGACAACCTAAGGGAATTTATGTTTTTACTAATGTTTGCATTGAAAGATTATTATCATTTGTTTTCAAGTCACATGGTAGTGTGCAGTGTACACTACCTACAGTGTACTAAATACACTATTTAGTCAGTGTATTCAGTCTTTTCAGATCCATCTGGGCTTACATTTCTAAATAATCTGTAGCCACGTTTCCACTGTGGGAACTTTCCCCAGGAACTGGGACTTTGGGTTGGTATTCAGTGTTCCGACTGCAGGAACCGGGGTCTAAATATAGTTCCGGGTAACGATTTCCCCCTCAAAACAGCCCTGCTTGCGAGGTAGTACTTTTACACTCTTTCGGGTGGGACTTGGGCGATGAACATGCGGATTTGTTGAGCTCACCCAGCATTTTATTTCAACCTAAAAGTCTGTTGCGGTGCGTGCAGTAAGAGCCATTTTCTATTCAAACCAACAATGTAGTTTAAAAATACAACTGATTGACTGACAACAAGGTTCAGGCTTTATTAAGTGTATTTGTTGAGGACGAAATCCAGTGGGTTCTGGGAAGTTACGCACAGTCCTATGTCACTGGACTAATCTTCACAGTACTTTATGAAAGGACCGCGATGGAAATGCAGGAAGCAGCAGGTCTGGGGGAAAAAGAGTTCCTGGGACAAATTGTTTCCGGGTAATTTTGGTGAGAAAGCAAGTTACAGTGGTGTTGAGTCTCTGTCTCTTGCCCTCCCTGGGTGTAGAGTGAGTATGATTGCTGTGTTTTAAAAGTAATTAGATAACTTTCTCTGCTAGCAGCTGGTGGTTTGTGGACCACAGCAGACACAGATTTTATTAGAGAGGTGAAATGTCAGTCAGTGGAGCCTCCAAGGTGGCTCACATCATCTTGCTGGCAGATGAAAAGGTCAGCCATCTCTCTGACTGAGCTGCATTGTCTTTTGATCAGCCAATGCCATAAACACAGACATTCCTGCATGTTCACAGGGTTATGGTAGCATTCATTTGCTTTGGGCTCTTATCTGAATTCTCTGTCTTTAGGTGAACTCTTGATTAAGTTCATATTTTCATATTTGTATGTCTACATTTGTACATACATAACATGTGTGATTCTTGAATCCTTTTGTGCATACAACAGCTGCAGGAGTAATTTCTTTTTTTCTTTTATTAAATTGAGTAACAGTGGATGAGGACATTCACAGACTCAAAAAACAGAATGAGAAAGTATTTAGAAATTCCTTTTTTAGAAATGGAAAAATGTATCCTTTATAGCCTATATCAGGCATAACAGGTGAAGTGAATTACACTGATTGTCTCATCATCACAGCACCTGTTAATGGGTGGGATATATTAGGCAGCAAGTGCAAATTTTGTCCTCAAAGTTGATGTGTTAGAAGAAGACAAAATGGGCAAGCATAAGGAATTGAGCGAGTTTGACAAGGGCCAAATTGTGATGGCTAGATGACTGAGTCAGAGCATCTCCAAAACTGTAGCTCTTGTGTTCCTGGTCTGCAGTGGTCAGTATCTATCAAAAGTGGTCCAAGGAAGGACCTGTGGTGAATTGGCGACGGCCATGGGTAGCCAAGACTCATTGATGCATGCTGGAAGCGAAGGCTGGCCCGTGTGGTCCGATCAAACAGATGAGCTACTGTAGCGCAAATTGCTATCAACTATTGCATCAACAAGTTAATGCTGGTTCTGAGCAGTTTGTTGCGTATAGGGCTGCATAGCCACAGTGCCCATGCTGACCCATGCTGACAGCGCCAACAGTGGGCATGTGAGCATTAGAACTAGACCACGGAGCTATAGAAGAAGGTGGCCTGGTCTGATGAATCACGTGGATGGCTGGGTGCGTGTGCGCCACTTACCTGGAGAACACATGGCACCAGGATGCACTATGGGAAGAAGGCAAGCCGACAGAGGCAGTGAGATGGTTTGGGCAATGTTCTACTGGGAAAACCTTGGGTTCTGCCATCCACATGGATGTTACTTTGACATGTACCATCTATCTAAGCATTGTTGCAGATCATGTACACCCTTTCATGGAAACGGTATTCCCTGGTGGCTGTGGCCTCTTTCAGCAGGATAATACATCCTGCCACAAAGCAAACATGATTCAGGAATGGTTTGAAAAGCACAACAATAAGTTTGAGGTGTTGACTTGGCCTCCAAATTCCCCAGATCTCAATCTAATTGTACATATGTGGGATGTGCAAAACAAACAAGTCAGATCCATGGAGGCCCCACCTCACAACTTACAGGATATACAGGATCTGCTGCTAACATCTTGGTGCCAGATATCACAGCACATCTTCAGGAGTCTAGTGGAGTTCATGCCTCAACGTTTCAGGGCTGTTTTGGCAGCAAAAGTGGGGCCAACAACATATATAATAACAGATTGTAAGGGGTGGTTTATTCCTTTTCTAATCTGATCGAACGGACATGTAAACACTAAAAAAACACATTAAAAATTGAGAGTGAATCTGAGAGTACTGCTGCAATGACATAGGAAAAGCGTAATGACGTATGACGCGCTGAATGATCTGTTCTCTCTGTTGAATAAAGTGTCATAAATGAGTGTCCTGTCAGTCTGAAATTCTCTTTCCACTCATGGTCTGTGAAGTGGAGCAGGACAACGTCCTACCAGTCCTAGTTTCAGACTTTCATCCACAGACGACTGGTTTTGGGCACGGTAAAAGGGCGTTTTTTTCTGCGTGATAAATATAGGCATAATGCATAGTGGTTCATATCCACGTTGTCTCCTAATAAGAACCTGGAATAGAACAATATTATTAATATATAATATTGTGACAAACAGGCACATCAACCGGTTCACTTTATTTAGCGTTTTTGTAAACACGTTTGGATTCAGATTGAAGCAAAAAGTGTCCATGTAAACATAGCTATTGTGTTATATATTAGATTTTAGTTTTACAAAGAAAGCGTTTGGTTTATTTCTCCATATCTTTTTAGATAACTGGTATCCATCCCAGAAAGGTTTGTTTAATAGTTTAATAGCCAGGCCTAAATGGAAACTCTACTTAAAGAGATTGTTCCACGTTATTAAGCAAGTCACAGTTCTCATGCAATATAGGGAGGAAGAAATATCTTTCTGAAGATGAAAAGCATGAAATGGTACAATGTTATGCAAAAGGCATGACAACAATTAATATTGTGTGAAAACTGAATGGAGATTATCAAACTATCATGAGATTTTTGAGTCATTTACAGCACAAGAAAAAAAAAAAAATTGTATTAAAATGATTGCTATAAAAAAGCCACTGATGAGTAGCAAACAGGTATTTGAAGCTGCTGGTAAGAACTTTTCAATGCAGGTTGGCAGTTGTGCGTAAAGTTGCATTTAAGCCATCTCTAACCAAAGCTCACAAAAAGAAGCAATTACCTTTTTGGCTTGTTTCAACCTGCTAGTAATTTAAGTGGTGGTTTTCCTTGGAGAATCCCGTATAAGCATCTACAAGGAATGAAGTGCTTTATTGAATGTTATATTGCATCCATCAATTCTTATCAAACTCTCCAGATTTTTTTATATACACTGTTTACGGTTGGTCTTTAATGAAGTGGCTAAATTTACCTGTCTTTGTTTCCACTGAAGAGTCCTTGTGTGTGTACATATAATTTTGACGGTTTGGAGGGTACACAGTGTCCTGATTCATAATTAAACAATCCAATCCAAAGACGGAAGGTTTATTCATTAATCAGCCTTTGAAATTTCTGTTTGCAATCAGAGAGCTTGGAGAGATACTGCCCTCCCGCAACTCCTGCTGTCGATTGAGCTGTACTAAGTGATGGAAAGGGAGGCTGATTGCAAATTCATTTATGTCAGTCATAGTTAGAGTAGATGACTTTGGCGATGGTTGCAGTAAAGTGAAAATTGGCTAAGAGTATAGTGTATTTATTTGGGGATAATACAGTGAAAAGATCTAAATGCCATGGTCAGAATTAGCATTTAAATAAAGCTATTACACACTCAAGTTGCATTAACTTACCCGTGTCAAACTTTTAAAAAATCAGTGGGTGCCTGTATTGTTGCAGAAAATTAGCAGCTTTTTAGAAAAAAAACACAGTCGGTTCTACTGAATTGTGTTTAAATGAACTTAAAGAAATATTGGCGCCAACCTTACTTACTGACAAGTTTGGTTTGATTTTGGAACTACTTTTAATGTGACATAACAAAGTATCTACATCTAATTTTGTTTTCTGTTTAGTTTTTTTGTTTTTTTAATATCTCAAATGCCCTTGAGAATGAGTGAACGAGATAGTAACTAGAAGTAGTTCAGGTCTGGGCAACACAAGACACACTCTGGCTCTGGTCAGTCTTTGTGAGCCCGGCGTGGGAAATCTTCAATTCATTGCTTTAGAAGTTCCAGTAGTTTGGTAGACTTTTGTTTACATTGTTGTGAAACTAGAAGAAAGGGAAGTACACAATAAAATGTATTAGAATTAGCTACATGGTCAAACTCTTGATACAGATCATCCCAGAGGAAAGTTTTATTACTCAGGAGACACACATTTAAGTTTCATTTACCGTAATTTTTACCTTTATCTTAGACGTTGACCTAAAGTTCCATGTAAATAGAAGAAAAAACAACCATCTATTTACTTCATTTATTTATATACTTTATTAACTATTTGCTAATTACACTACAACTATTTACTTATATAATAAATAGTTGTATTATACAGTATATTTACTTATATAATATAACAGTGTTTTTATATAATATTTCAAGCAATATATTAAAGGATCATGAACTGCATTAATTTATTATTTGATAATGTTTACTACGGTGCAATAGTAACATGATTTTTACATCAAAAAAGAACCCTCTTAAAAGATGTTATCATGTTTTTACTGTTACAGCTCTCAATGTTAACTGATTTATAGGATTATATTTAGATTGTGAAAGGTTGTAGTGATGAGCATTGCAGCCGATCACAGACTCATGAATGCAGTGATCTCGTCATTGCAACTCGATTTCTGCTCACTAATGAATGCTTTCATCATAACTAATGGTGTAAACACAATGTAAATAAGAGATTTGTTGATTCTAACAGCAGTTTTGGCGAGAGTCCATGATAAAGTCACTAAACTCATGCTGTTTGATTGTAAAGCTCCAGCGATTGTTGAGGGAGCGTTCTTTGATCGCTTTCTATATTTAATTTAATAAAAGATTATTTTCATCCTAAGAGAAACTGTCATCTCCAATGCATTTACTCACTTGCATGTTTTCGCGCGTCACACAAGTGGTTGAACATCTGTGTTTACTACACTATGCGTGGTGGTAAATCTGTTCATGTACAGACATCGTGTCTCTTCAGAAGACTTGGATTAGATTGGATTGGATTGGATTAGACGACTCGAATAGTTATATATGATGCCTGGAGGCACAGAAATCTCTCAGGTTTCATAAAAATATCGAAGTTAAAACGAAACAACATGAGGGTGAGTACATGATGACAGAATTTAATTTTTTGGGTGAATTATACCTTATAAATACAGTAAATTGAGCCTTGGATAAAACAACTCCATATCGCAAATCATACTGTTACATCAACGATACGTATCGTCATTCGTCACATTTTTGTATCATTACACCCCTACTGTACATGAATCATTACGTATCAGAAATCACTGGTGATTTTGGTTAGACACACACATAATCAGTACATATCAAACAATCTGTAACAAAGCAAAACACACAGTAAAAACTTTTTTTACCCCCATAAGTGTGTTGCGCCGTTCCTGTCAGATCCAATATGGAAGGCACAGCATCGTTTTTTTTTTCTCAGTCACTCTGCAAATCCAGCATCAGAAGGAAGATTAAGCAGTGACTGTGTTTTCCATAACCTGGCACTGCACAATACAACATTTGCACTCTTCAAAGGCACGTTTATCGCTTAGTTGCTCGATTAAGGGTTTGCGGCACTTATGTTATTTAACTACTACTTGTCATGCGCGAATCAGTGGGCGGGGCTACAGTGGTAACAATGACGAAATAGGTGTTGATCTTCTGCAGAGGCGGTCATTCACCATCCATAGATGGCACATTCCAAAATGAGTTGTTCTATGGACTTGGTTTCAATAAAAGCTGGTTTTGGATTTCAGTTCTGAAACTTACAGGATATTCTTATAGTATGATGACCTCTTATTTGTCAAAAGCTCAAGAAAATTTTGATTTCTCTATTCATGACCCCTTAAAAGTCAATTTGCTAGTTAACCTTACAGCCATGTAAGAGGTTGTTTGGTCACAGCATTTTAGAAATTTTACCTGCAATGATCATGCAACATTATTTTAATTATTTATTATAGTATTTGGAATTAAAAAAATCAATTTGGCTCAGAAATTCAGTTTGAAGGGGCATCTACTTGGCTGATTTCTAGGACCCAGCTCAAAGTCTTTCATAAAAGCAAAGTGTTGGTGTGAGAAGACTCTGCAAGTTTGCTTTTCTAGTAGAAGGTCAGGAGGCAGCTGAATGTCATAATGTCGAAACGATTCATTCGAAATGAATGGTTGATGGTTTTCTTCTTGATGGCTCTGCTTGACCTAAATAAAATTGAATTCCTAGACCAAAATCAATAAAAAGATGAGATTATAGATTGCTTATGCAGTAGCAAAACATAAATAAAAATAAATATCATTGAATTATCAGAGGGTGCATTTTAATATGAATGAACATGAATAAGCAGCAGCCTTGTCTATCACAACAGTCGGCATCCCAAAAGTCCAGCAAATGGCAGAAAAAGAACCGGGCTTGTAAATCTCAAATGACCATAACCACATTTGATAACAGATGGCATGCGTGCACAGTGTTTCATTATTTCTGAGTTTCCCATTTGCAACAATGTGGATGAAATGGAGCTATTTTGCGTGTAACCTTTTGGCTCGACACACATACCAGGTATCAGGAGCACCAGGCATCGTACAGGAATGCACCCAGATCAATTATGTTGAGTGCCAAATTAAGCATTGTTCTTTTTCCATGCACTACATCAGTGGAGTAAACAAATTAATCTCATGGATAGGAATCCCAACAGGAATGCACATACATCAACAATTGAATATTGGCTGCCTGCAGCAGGATATGGAGTATTCCTCCTACCTCAAAAGCATGCTGGGTTATATGTTTTTAAGTGTGCTCGGGTGGCACTTCTCATTTCGGCCCGAAACCGAATATAGACTCTAATATACACTTACATTTTTTCATTTTTGATTATTTGAACTGTTTAATGTCCATGCACTTCCTAAATTACTAGAGCTGGGACGACACACCTATCTCCTGATTCAATACTATCACGATACTTGGGTGCCGATACAATATGTATTGCATTTTTTTTTAAGAATTGCGATTCTACAAATATTGCAATTCGATATTGCAATTTTTTTCTCCCATGTTTTTTTTAACACTAGACCATGGGGAACTGAACATGAACCATACAGATTGTACATGATTTAGCTATAAGATTAGTCATATTTTCATATTTTGAGTTTTAGTTCAGAAGCTTCATACAGCACTACATTCTCTTGAATAAGTGATTCAATAACAAATACATTTTTTAACAGTCATTTGTCGACGTTGTCATAGATACAGTCGTTATTTGAAGCGCTATAGGTGATAACCATTTTGATCGCTACTGTAGACATCAGTGTTTATATTTGAACTATAAACTTTTATCCCAGTACTTTTAAGATAATTTGAACTATTGTATCACAGAAATAATTATACTGTGAGGTTGAACAGTTTGTGAAGCTGTTTCATACATAACTCTCTGGGTCAGCGGCAGCGCCAACGTAGATTTGAATGTTGCAATATGATTTTGTCAAAGGTTTAATAGACAGGCGAATTGTAATATGATCACGTGGGTGTTTGAATTGAGATCCCGATCTTTTAAAGATTAATTGTGCAGCTCTTCTTTCTTATCTCTCAGCATATGAAGTAGCGTGAGGGCTTTTCAGTGCATTCACATCGCTTTCAGGCGTCTACTTGAAAGGGATATTACGTCACATAGATAACGACACATTTCACCCTCTGTTGGAAGAAAAGCGGGTGACATCAGTTCATATCAGACATCAGATTATATCAGGTAACATTTTAAGCTGTCATTTGGTCATGTTACAATGTGCCCCCTCACATGTTACAATGTACCCCACCTCTGGGGTTGTCACATTTCACTTCCATTCTTTCGGGGTAAATCAAGAAAAAAGTATACACTGTATTAATGAAATAAAACCACATAATTGTACTTGACATGTGTGCAATTAATGTGGGAAAAAATAAATACTCTGAACCCCAAGTGGATTTACACAAACTGAGAAAGTCAAAAAGCGTTAAGTCGTGCCCCGCTTTCCCCTACTCCCTGTTCTGTTCATTCCTTTGTCCGTTATTGTTCAATGTCATGCTGTTCTTTATGTGAGTCAAAAGTACTATTTTGACCGTATCCTGTTTCCTCTTCTTCTTTCATCGGCTACCCGTGACAATAGTTGGGTTTGTCCATATTTGACCCAAACATGGGTTGAAACAACCCAGCAATTTTTTAGAGTGAACCTTGGCACTGATGGACTCTTAAGCGTTTCCATCTTAAAATGTTCAACTACATTTGAAGACTGATCTGCCATTTTTAAACGCAGGATGTTTTATTATGTGAATAAATCAGAGATATTAAACAGATGTGGAAGGTCCCGCTGAGAAAAGGCCATTCAAACCTCATTTGTTAATTATGGAACTGCTGGGTTATTGATTGGGCAATGCTATGATTTCCCCCCTGCCTTTTGGGGAGAGAACTGTCTGTTTTTGGGCAGTGTAAGATAATAAACACAGGTGTCAGGGGGAATGGATTGAAATAAGTATGTGTGTGTGTTTGTGGATTCTTTTTTTAATAGAGATTGTGCACATTCTCTCACACTCTCTCTTTTCTGTTGACCTTGAAACGCTGTCAGGGGAATGTGAGTGTTTAATCTGTGAAAGTCTCAGACGTTGCTTGGAGGAATGTTTCAGAGAGAATTTTAGGCCTTTATTTCTTTAAATAGTATGCAGGGGGCAAACTCAGACAAATGGACACTGAAATGAGAGTGCCACTGAGATCTAGAGGCTCTTTCATGGGTTTTATGGCTCAGCGGTACATTGTGTATCAACAGAAAGTATGGCCAGAGTGTTTTATTTGTCTGAATAAATCCTTTTATGGAAAGGTTTTCTTGCATTGCAAGCTATAGATGCTGTCAATAATACACTGCCTGTCATTATTTTTGTAGACTTTTCAGTTACACTTTATTTTAAGGTGTCCTTGTTATGATGTAATTATACATACATTAAGTTAGTAATAATAATTAAAATACTTACTATAGGATTAGGTGCATATAATTATGTATAATTTACTTTTATTACTATAGTAAATACAGTACATGTAACATGACACAGTAAAGTGTTGCCAAATGTTCTTATGTACTTATTTTAAATATATTTTATTTTCTTACATTTTATATATATTTTATATTTAAATAATAGGCCTATAATAAATAGACAGCATATACTGTTTTATACACACACACACACACACACACACACACACACACACACACACACACACACACACACACACACACACACACACACACACATATATAGTATGTATATATTTTCACAGACACAAACAAACAGAATTTGTTTTTTTTAGAAACTTAGAATTATGAATTGTTATTTTGCATCAAAACGCTAAACATTGCAGTAAATATGTATCTTTCTGTAACAGATCTTCAGAAGATGCTGGCTTGTATTCAAGAAGGCGTCCAGTAAAGGACCACGGCGGTTAGAGAAATACCCAGATGAAAAAGCTGCTTACTTCAGAAGCTTTCACAAGGTAATTATGACTTCCATGTTTCATCTTGATTGAAAACTTCATTTTGATCACGTTTACAAATCACTAAATTAAGAGACACATTGGGACCATTCTGTTTAACATGCACCCTCGGTTCATTCTAGGCTCAAGGATAGTTCTATTCATTACCTGCGTAATTTATTTGCACAGCGCCCCTCTTGAGAAGTTCCTCTGACAATGAGAGCTCTGGCTCAAGGGTTCACGCCAGTAAAGAATCTCTGAGTCTAATTATTTAGTTAGCAGGGGTCATAGGCATTCCGGAGCGATCGCTGCGTGATACTTGGAGCTGACGGTAGCTCAGGTTAAAGGTGTGAACAAGAACACATGTCTGTTTATTTGTGTTGTCTCAGATGATAATATGATGTGTTCTCTGTGGAGTGTTGGTCAGAGACTTGTATCTGACATTGGCATCGCTCCAATGACTTTGAAAGTCACTGCGATAAAGGATTTGGTCGATGGTCTAGAGCGTAGAGTACCTCCTCCCCACCCGCTCTGAAATTGCTCACAAGAGTTTGGGATTTCCTCAGGTGGTTGACAAATGGAGCACAAAAATTATAGATTTTTTTTTTCATAAGGAAAAATCGTTTTTTTTCAGAAGTCTGTCCGTCTTTCCGTCTTTCCGTCTGTCCGTCTGCCTATCTATCTATCTATCTATCTATCTATCTATCTATCTATCTATCTATCTATCTATCTATCTAGATATCTAGATATCTAGATATCTAGATATCTATATATCTATATATACAATATACACAATACACACATATATAATTTAAACACAAACTTTTATTTGGATGCTATTTAATCACAATCCAAAAGAACTGACCCCAAACTTTTGAAGGGTTATTTGATACACATGCCTGTTGTAGACCATTTTATAGTGTACCTATTATAGACACAATAAAGAACTTTAAAGATTTTTTTTCTAATTATTAGAATTTTTTTCCAATTGCAATATCAGAATTAGGTTTATAACATATACTGTCAAATTAAAATCCATTAAAGGGCATTTTACAATTGCATCAGGTTTCCGCCCAGGAACCAGACCCTTTTAGTGTGAATAATTTTGAGCATTACATCCCTTTCCTGTCCTCAAGCCCTTTTGAAAATATTCCAATTAGGGCTCATTATCAGGGCGATGGCTGATGATCTTATGCGGCGAACGTGCAGAACATTCTAGAATAATGAGCACAGATGCGGTTGTAGATTAGGGCCACGACACCGTGGTTTGATGTCTCTGCATTGTGGGAACGTGCCTTTATCAGCTCTAACAAGCCTTCTAATAAGATTACTCATTAGACATGAGGGAGGTGAGTGAATGTGGTACAAAGCAACAGCCTGGCTTTTCAGTATGTGTGATGAAGACGTTGTAAAAGGCAGACTCTGGTGTAGGTGTAACTCTGATGTCTTTGCACTAGTTCTGATTTCTTTTTGCTTTTGAAGTTTAGATTTAAAGATACAATGATTATGCAAATTTTCTATTATACTTGATGTATACTTGACATACTTGAAGTCCCATTTTGTTCATACTTGAAATTAATAGTTTTCCAATTTCACCTCAAGTAGAATTGTTAACATGTTGATATATGTACTCAATTGGATTAGTGTATTATGTAAGTAATGTAATACATTTTTAATAAATTGACAGGTATATTTATTATTATTAATAATAGCTACATCGGATGTCAACATTAAACTGAAAAATAAATTAAACATTAAAATAAAATAAAAATTTCATATGAAATAATTTAAAGGGGTCATGAACTGCATTGTTTTATAATGTTCCCTGGGGTGCACTTGTAATGTTAGATAAAAAATGATTTTTAGATAAAACTTGCTAATGATTTTTAGATAAAAAATGGTCATCATTTAGAAATTAAAGGCACTGATTTTAGTCCTCTGATTTGAAGGGTCATGTCTGCTGTGAGACTTCAATGTAAATGCCCACTGCTGTGATTGGCTGACATCTTTGCATATGAAATAGCTAAGCATTACATGTGTAACTCCCTCGAAAACTTTTACCACGTTTTGACTATTACAGTTCTCAAGGTCAACTAATCGTGAAAAGTGTTGATTTATAGCATTATATTTAGATCTATGGCATTATAGATTGTGGCATGAAAGGTTGCAACGTTGCTTTTTGAATGAGAAGAAATGGCAGAAGGCAGTGACTGCGCTCGGGAGATTTTTCAGCCTTCTAAAATGACCAAATTTGAGGTATGGTCATTTTTGGGCTTTTACTGAGGGAAGTCCTGAGGAAACTTTATCAAAGATGGTCACCCTGTCTGCAGAACATGCAAAAAGAAAGTCGCTGTAATAGGAGGAATCGCTTAAAATCTGCGAACGCAGGGCAAGTGGACTTTGATCTCAATACTAAAACTACTTCTGTGAAACAATAATGAAGTTTGAGCCAAAGACGAACAAACAAGTTCAGACAAGACTAAGGTGACATTTAAGAGATAATAATGTATATTCATTGCACATTACACAGATTACGGGGACATTGAATTGAGATTAATCTTTTAAATCTTAACTGTTTATAATCCATTTTATACAGTGTCTTCCAGACAAAATGATCACAAGAAGTTATAGTAATAATTATAGTAGTATTAATAGTTAAATTCTCTGATTTCATTTTTAATACAATCAAAAACAGACACGCAAGTTGCATTTGAATGAAACGAGAGTGCGCACCCGTTGTGATGCGTGGATGTGCGCTGTTATAATGCGTTGCTGTTGACGACGTTCAATATAAGGAAGGAAATACCACAGAATTTAATCTTCCTTAAAGTGCTTGTTTTATTTGCTGTTTGTTGATTTTTAACAATTTTTACGGTGATCATTTGGGTCACTATAATCGTGATATGAAATTTTCATACCGTTTCATAGGCCTGTCACGATAACAAATTTTGCTGGACGATAATTTGGCCAAGAAAATATTGCGATAAACAATAATATTGTCATTCTGAGACCATTTTCATCTATAATAATGATAATGGCATAATAATGCAGGTACACCTTCTCAAAGATCAATAAACTTGTATTTCTAAAGACTATTTAACACTGAAATGGAAAGCATTTTACATATCCACAATAAATGAACAAAACAAAAAAAGCAATGGACTCTCAGTCTGTTAACAAAAAAATGCACTGGAATAAACAGGTGGGAAAACTGCAACGGATGATTGTATTTTAGGATGTGCTGGGAATGGAGTTAAAAAAAAATTTGTATTGTCATGTTTTCATGTTTACATTACATTACAGTATAACTGAAAGATACCAATTTCAACATTTATTAGGCTTTAAAATTTTTAATTTAAGTGAACTTAAAACAACTAACTTTAAAAATGTTATATTTACCTGTGCCTTCCCTGTTAGACATAAATGTAATAGTTATCAACACCTTTCTTAACTGCATAAATAAATAATAAATGAAATATAGATTAATAATCATTCAAGCTACAATTTTCTGTTCCCGTTGTTCTTTGATGAACATTAATGACAGGCATCATCAGTGCTCCTGTCACATTAAGAACAGCCGCTGCCGAACATAATGCGGATCTCACGCGCTGTCCCGCGCATCTAATTTCCTCACAATTCTTTAAGTTAATTTAAGACGTTATTTAACTAATTTAAGACTCCTAATATGAGAATACTCAAAATTCTCTGTGTTGTTGTTATGTTTGTTCATGAGCAAAAGAGAACTCGATGTGAGCAGGAGACTGACGCGAGTCTGCCTGTGCGTCGAGTGTGTGTGTGTGTGTGTGTTTGAGCGTGATCATAAATCGACAAAAATGGATATAAAAACGGACGCTGGAAATTATCGCGGTCGGAAAAATTATCGAGCTCAATTTTTTTATCGTGCGATTAATTGATTTATTGACTATCGCGACAGGCCTACTGTTTCATCCCTATTCTCTTTCACGTGTTATTGCGCTTAAACTGTCGGTTATGTCAAAAACACAGTCGATTATGTCTGTGAACGTAAACAGCAAGAAAACGCATATGTATATTAGATCTGTGCATTAAAGTGACAGCAACGTAATGTACAGTATCTACTGCTATATATGCTGTTAATATGAATCAACTGACAAAAAAACTAAACAGAAAATCACTCACTGCTCTTGATTGAATAACTTTAGTAGCTTTAATAAGAATGTATTTCTAACTTGAATGCTGCTATTAAATGCTCTGGTGAGGAGATAAACATGGTGGACTGTGTACAGGGCACTCAGGGCGGGGTCTATGCTAATAGGGCAGAGTCTGTCAGCAGTAGGCGGGGACTAAGCATATGTGATGTCACAAGAGCTTGAATCTGCAAACGGCTTGTTCTGAGACACTGCTAATGATTTATGGGGATTAAAAAGTTGGTGAATTTTTACCATGTATATGGTGGTTGTGTACATTTCAGATACCCAAAACAATGTCTAATAGTTTTTGTTTAAGTTAACAATAAGAACACTGTTGCTTAAACATTGTTTTAGACTGTACAATTCTAGTCTCATCCTCAAACGTCATGCACATGGACCGACTTCTGGCCAGAATAAGATGCTATGTGGCTAAGACCGTTTGATGTGTTGTCAAAGGTCTGGCTTTGCGTGGCTAGCACACATTGCTGAAAGCTAAGAAGTTTTCATAAGATGCCTCAACACACCTATCAGCGCGTCATCCATGCACTGTGATGCACTCAAGTTCTTTCAAAGCCTTGAGTAAACCCCTCATTGGACTGATAATCCTTGAACCCACACTCAGCACAACACAAACACATTCAGATTCAATAACCTCCTCCCTGTTGCCACAGGCAAATCATATACTCTCAAACCAAGAAATGCCACCGGGAAAACTGAGAGGTGAGGTGTGGCGTCTGCTGTCTCGGCTGCAACTATTTTAACAAAGCTCGGAAGAAGTGTTGGTAAACTTTGTTTAATGTTGAGTTGTTTTTTTTTTTTTTTGAGGAGTGCGACTCTTGAAGATGTAGTGAAATGTACCTGAAGAGCATTTTAAATATAGACTATGCTTATTTTGTACTGTCACTAAGGAGGCTGCTTTTCTCTGAGGTAATAGTGTTTGTCATGGATGTGAAAATATTTTAAATCATGGATGAAAAATCTTATTCAAATTCACATCCCTGCTAGCTTAATTTATTAAACCGCAAGTAATCATAAAACAATATCAGCATTTATTCATTCTAATTGCAGTATGGTGACAGCTTAGTCATATCGCTAATTATCCCATTATCTTCCTTATTTAGTGTACTGGATGAAACCGATTTACAAGAACATTTCTTATGTTGTTTTTCTTCTACGCTAGATCAGTGGTTTGACTCCAGGAACATTATCCACAACAATATATTCAAAGGTCCCATGATTTTTACAGTTTTTCATAATAAGGATGTGGATTTAAAAAAAAATATTTTTATACCTGATAAATAATTTTAGAGATTGGCTTGATTAGAAAAATATATATATAAAGCTGCCTCTCAGTACTAAATTGAGTTCCTTTTTGCTGCTTATTGCTCTTAAAGGGATAGTTCACCCTAAAATGAAAATTACCCCATGATATACTCATCCTCAAGCCATCCTAGGTGTGAATGACATTCTTCATTCAGACAAATACAATCGGAGTTATATTTAAAAATGTCCTGGCTCTTCCAAGCTTTATAATAGCAGTGAATAGATCTTTCTATTTGGAAGTCCATAAAAGTTCATCAATCCATTATAAAATATCCATATTTAAAACTTTACAAACTGTAATCTCTAACTTCCGTGAACTGTCGTATACATGTGTTAATGAGAGACTGGCGTTCCAGCGTAGGATGCTCCAGTGAGAACATGCTAGTTCACGCGAGAACCAGGTTTTGTTTTTCTCTATCCTTCTGTGCCTCCGCATTCGTCACCGGAACTTACACTATGCCTACGTCATACGCTGGAACGGCAGTCTTTCGTGAACGCGCGCACAACAGTTAGCGGAAGTTAGAGATTACAGATTGTAAAGTTACGCACAAAATAATGTCAAAATGTTGGTCTTTGTGAGTAATCACGTAAACTCAGTTGAATGTAAACAGTTGAGAAAGACAACACAACACATGTGTAACAATATAGTGGATCAGTGCGTCAGGTCTTAAAGTGACAGCAGCCTAATATACCTGCTCCCAAATTATGAGATAATTAGAGGTGGGCATAGATTAATTTTTTTTAATCTATATTAATCTAGATTCATTTTGGAATTCATCTAGATTAAAATGGCTCATTTGAATTCTGCCGAAAGCATTCAGAATATGTGTGCTACCCAAATAATGACTTGGTGCTTTCTCACTTGGTTCGATTGCCTGACCGAACCCAAGTTCGATTGTTCCCCCCTGCTGGACCGACGTGTTCATATTATATTATTTGGGTCTGAACCGGGGTGCGGTTGCGTCATCAGAGCAGCAGCTGTTTACCCCGTTGCTTGGCAACAAAGGCGAGCGAGAAGGTGGCAAAATGAATAGCGTTGTTCACCTAACTTTTCATATTTTTGTTTTTGAACCGTTGGTTTTGTTACCAAAGCTTCAGTATGTAATGACACTTGCGTCTATCTGTCCACGAATGTAACTTACTGCAAATGCTCTAAAGAACGCTGACGACGAGCAGAAATGAGATTTACAGCTCTCTGCTTACAGTACGTCAGTCACGCTGTCAGACCCGAGTTCGGAAGCCAGCGTTCACGCTTGATGTGGGAATTTCACAGTAGCCATACACGCAGGTTCGAAGACTCGTTCTCGCTCCCTACAGTGCAATTCGGCTAGGAATACATCCGCGCTAAAATATCAAGGTGAAAGTCATCATAGCTTGCGTAGTATAGACCCAGCTCCCAACCCAACTTTGAGAATAGATTAACGGCGATATTTTTTTATCGCCCGATAAGAGTCTCACGTTAACGCAGCACGTTAACGCCGATAACGGCCCACCACTAGAGATAATATTACAAATATCTATATGTGGTGGTTTTTCTCCATGGTATCGATGTCAAAATGGTGGCCAGTGAAAATGCTGAGTAGCTAGTAACTTTGAAAAACCACTAGCATAGTAGCTTGGATTCCTTTCAAACATGAAGCGAATCTTTTCAAAGTTCCCAAAAATACCAAACAAAAAACGAATGCAAATTAGGTGCATTTCCATCGAGTTGTTTGAGCAGATGATGGTGGTATTGGTAACCTAGTAACCAACAGTAAATAAAACCCTATCAGCAGAAACAGCCGATTAGTCACACGGGTTTAATGCTTGCAATGGCAGAATTTATTTGCAATCTCACATTATTTGCATAAAAGGGTAACTAAATCCCTGTTTACACTCCACTCACTGGCAATATTTGAAAAATGCTGGAAAAGTGGAGTCAGAGGGGACGAGCCGAGGGCAGGGCTGGTTTGGGGGTTTTCACCTGAGACCAGCAGTGACGGATTGATTGACAGCTGTCAGACCTGCAAAGATGGAGAATGACTGGAGTGACGCCACAGATCAGTCTTTTGAAGTAGAGGACTTTTCTCCCCCTTTACCTAAACTGTGTTAACTCCCGATGCCAAGGGTGTGGCGAGCTCACGCCATGGGCGTGGTAGTGAGCCCTTGGAAGAGCCAACATATGTTCAATAGGAAAATTCAATAGGAGCATAAAAACTTTTTGGATTTTTCCCCCCGAAATTTGGCGTTTATATCACTCGTTCCTGATGCAATACTTCAAAATGCGCATTAAAAACAGGGTGATGGAAATAGTTACTGGCTGGTGAGCAAACAAGTTAATGTCAAGCCCCAAATACCACTTACACTAAACCTTACCCTAAACCTAACAATAGTGTTAACAAACGTGAGATAAACACGCATGTGGTAAAGCACCCATGCCATTTCCATTTCAAATAAATGCTATTCTTTTGATTACAGTTTCCTCAAAAATATTAAGCAGACAACTGTATTCTACATTGATAATAAGAAATGTTTCTTGAGCATTCAGCATTAGAATGATTTCTAAAGGATCGTCTGACACTGAAGAATTCAGCTTTGCTATCACAGGAATTACATTTTAAAATAATTCAAATGGTAATATTTTACAATATTGTTTGTCAAGCCATATATCCCCCCCTAAACCTAAAGATAGTGGTAACAAACTTGAGATAAAAACACGTGCTGAAGCAACCATGCCAAATTGCTATTTCGACAAGTCAGTGAGCATTTTATGGTAAATTTTGTATCATAGCACTCTGCATTTCAAGTGCAATGCTGTACTTACAAGCAAGTTAAGCCAAACATATGGAGCTGGTTTTGTGATACAATGGTCAAAATTTATACATTTACAAATCCTGCACAGTTTTTTGAGGTCACAACAATATAGTGTTGTACAAGGAACCGTTTTCACAATGAATTAAGGTTGATGTAATCCTGTCTAAAACATACTTGACCATATAAAAATATTATGAACATTAAAGGGTTAGTTCACCCAAAAATGAAAATTCTGTCATTAATGACTATTGTCGTTCCAAACCCGTAAGACCTCCATTCATCTTCGGAACACATTTTAAGATATTTTAGATTTAGTCTACAGTCCGTGTCCAGAAAGGTAGGAAGAAATGTATGAAAAACATAATCAAAGTAGTCCATGTGACATCAGTGGGTTAGCTAGACTCTTTTGAAGCATCAACAATACATTTTGGTCCAAAAATGACAAAAACTACGACTTTATTATCAATACGCTGATTCAAATCATTCAAATCTTTGTTCGCGGATCAAGAGATTCTAACTAACCAACTGAGTCACGTATGGACTACTTTGATGATGTTTTTATTACCTTTCTGGAAAGGGACAGTATACCGTGCATACATTCAATGGAGGAACAGAAAGCTCTCGGTCTAAATATAAAGTATCTTCCGAAGATGAATGGAGGTCTTACGGGTGTGGAACGACATTAGGGTGAGTCATTAATGACATATATTTCATTTTTGGGTGAACTAACCCTTTAAGATTTATTTGAACTTTCCAATGTCCAACTGGAAGCATTTACTCTCATCTCCATTGCTCTTTAAATCCAGACACAGCAGTAATTATTTAATCATTTTGTTTTCAGATAACAGTAACTCCAATGTCATCCTTTCTTCCTTTCCTCCTCCTCTTGAGTTTGTTCATTTTGATAATGAGTTTTTGTCGTCTTCTTCTGCAGATTACTGAGCTCCACAACATTAAGAACATTACGCGAATGCCACGAGAGACCAAGAAACACGCAGTGGCAATTATTTTCTGTGATGAGACGTCAAAGACATTTGCCTGTGAGTCAGGTAAGCATTGTCTCCAACTATGAGAAAAGTCTTTGTTGTAATGCTGGATTGTATCCAAGATGACTTCATTTTTTCAAGATGCGCAGGTATTGATTTTTTCACATGTATTTGTTTATTCTTTGAGTTATTCCATTTATACCTTGAAACTGGAGAAGTTGCTGCAAAACATTAAGGCTAGTAAGTCTTAGAAGAGCCCATTGGGATATACAGGGAATTTTTTAAAAACTTTGTAATAGCTTGTGTCATAGAGAATGTATATGGCCAAAGGCAACAAACAGATCAGCAGTTAGAAAACAAAACAACAAGAGAAAAGCTTAACACACAAACACGCATTTGAAATATGAATGAGATGCTTTACTCACCATTAGCTTGGCAGCAGAACGTGTCTTTTCCCATGTGTTTTCTCTCCTCTCACACTGAGAATCTTGTAGTGGAAAGATGGCAATGTCAAAACTGATCAAAGTGTTCTCGCAGGGAAAAAAAATACACCCAGAATACAAAGATGAATAAGTGCTAACTTGGTTGTGAAAAATGATTTTAGGAGAGTTTTCATATTCAGTTCTGGGGTTTACCACAATCGTCATTTTACCAGGCCGAATAAAGCATGATTAACCCTAAATAATGTAACATTTAGTTAGTTTGAGAGACATTTTTGAACTACTGTTAAAAAGTTTGGGGTCAATATGATATATATATATATATATATATATATATATATATATATATATATATATATATATATATATATATATATATTTTTTTTTTTTTTTTAAAGAAATTAAGGTTTTATTCACTAAGGGCGTATTAAATTGAGCAAAAGTGACAGGAAAGCCATGTGGCGAGGTGGACCAGCGAGAGACATGGGAGGAGTGAGCGAGACCGGTGCGTGATTGAGAATGAGCGTCACCTGCGAATCCTTTAAGGATGACCGACACAAGTGAAGGAAGAGAGAGGACCAGGCCTGGACGTTTACGTTGTGTTTTGTTCAGGGAAGGAGGAGGCTGGAACCGGCGAATGTTAACAAAAGACTTTAATAAATAAATTAACTGAAAGTAATGCGGGTAGCCCCTCACGGACGGCTGCCACGCACACACATAATAAAACAAACAAAACACAATGTAAAAGTCCAGGCCTGCTCCTCTCTCGTCCTTCACTGGTGTCGCTCGTCCTTATATGCCTCTGAGCTCCCTCATGAGAGGACTCAAGACCTCCCACATCTCTCGCTCGCCAACCTCGCCACATAATAATATTACAAAGGATTTCTATTTCAAAGGCTATTCTGCTACTGTTTTCTAAATTGAAAATAAAAAGTGCATCTTGAGCAGCAAATTAGCATCTTAGAATGATTTCTGAACAATCATGTGACACTGAGACTGGAGTAATGATGCTGAAAATTCAGCTTTGCCATCACAGGAATAAATGATATTTAAAAAAATAATAATCAAATGGTAATATTTTACAATATTATTGTTGTTACTGTATTTTTGATTAAATAAATGCAGCCTTTGGTGAGTATAAGAGACTTATTCAAAAAAAAAAAATCTTACAGACCCCAAACTGGAATGTACTCTTATGACATTCGAAAAACGCATGCAGATGAATGAATAAATGTAAATGGATAAATATGCTTCATCCACTTTTCCACATCATATTTCGGACCAATAACCTTCATCTAGTTTAACCTAAATGCACAGATAAAATGCTGAATAATGAGTATTTAAATGAAGTCATTCACATCAGCATAAAAACACCTCCTTTTTATGTAAATAGCTTTATTTAAATATATTAATAATTCGTAATAAGCCTAATTTGCAAAACTCAGCACTATTGAATGGCATTTCATTGAGAAAGAGACATTTTCTTGGGATCATGGCTGCAGTTGTTTATCAGATCATGGAAAAGAACATCATACCCAGCAATTTGTTTTATTAAGCCCCTAACTCACCCCCTTCTTGAGAATAGACATGAAAATGCACTATCCAAATTGTAATGGCTGTAATTCAAGAAATCTTTGGAATATAGACCTAAGTTTGGTCTTGTTTGAAGGAAGACACTCAGATTATTGCTGAAGTGAAAGCACTTATGTAAAAGTTATGGAAGTTTAAATTTACTGTAAATTAAATGTACAGTACTAAATATTTTATTTTATTTTATATAAAATATATTTTACAAAATAGTTTTAACTCTAAAATTATTTTAAAATCAAAGCCATATGTCTAACCAAGTTGTGTTCCAAATTTGAAGTTGATATCACAAAAATGTAAGCTCCCATTAGATTTTTTTTAGCGTGGTCCTACCAGACTCATTTCATTTGTACAGAGATTGTCTACTCTCCATTGACAAGCGTTAACTTCCTTGAAGGCGGGTACTCTGTTAAAGTTTAAACTATTGAATCTGCCCAGAGCCACTCTGGATCTGCCATAACCAATCGCTAACGTTTGGTCGTGACGTATGTCATCTCAAACTAGTGCATGACATCAACGTCATCGTTCTCAGCCACTCCCTTTGTTTGCTGATTGGACCGGTTAAAATTTGGCCAGAGAAAACCAGCGAATATACCGCAAACCCAGACAGAGTACTGAAGGAAAATTAAAATTGAGCGGAAGTGCTTAGGAGGGCGGAGCCAGGATAATTTTGTTTAGACGCTGTACCAAAAAATAGCCACTGGATGTCATCCACATTCCATTGATTTTTTTAATGCATTTTCCTGTAACAATTAATCAATTTCTGTCCAAATATCATTTCTATCACAAAACCAAATATGGAACCTTCAGACTCTGACCTTTCTGATGATATGTGTTTTGTCAAGATTAATAAAGGTTTCGATTATATAGTTAAAATATATTTTGTAATATGAAACCTGACACCGACTACTAGGGGAGGAGCCCTAGAAGAATTTAGAGTACCGTCTCCATGGTTTCCAATGTCCAATTTCAACAGGATGAATTTTGATTTTGTAAGCTTCCGAATGATACCTAATTTAAGATGATTACTAAAATATGTGATATATAAAGGCGATTTAAAAGAAGGAGCGCCAAGCGGATACATTGTATTTTATAAAAGTTAATTAGTACTATTAAATCTAACTTGTTTATTACCTGCTTCATTCATGTATGAATCACAAATATGCATCACATTATGTTTATTAGTTTGAACTGTGCAAAACCAAAAGGATAGAGATTTTATATGCAATTCAAATACATAAATCTTGAATTGTATAATTTCTTTAGAGAATTGGTCGCTAAAACAACACAAACAGTATGTGCTGATAAACCATAATAACAGAAGGTCCAGTTAATTCTTAATGAATTCCACCCACAATAATGCGGTCACAAAGACATTATTAGACCAGAAGAAGTGGAAAACTTGTCTTAATCTAGCACTGAATGTGTCCTTTGCTTTCAAATTTCCCGACAAGCAAAATACCCAAGTAGGAATTAGAGGAGAGAGAAGGAGAAAAGGGGAAGAGCTGGAGGAGACGGGTGGAGTGGATGTGCACAGGGGGAGCAGCACGGTGGACCCGCTGGGATATCATTAGCACCTCTGGGGTCTTCCGCACTGCCAGGGGGAGGCGAGGAATGTTCTCCTGAATCCATTTACCACAATAACCTCCCTACCCCCAGCTCTGCCTCGACTCTCTTCCACTCCCTTCTGAGGCAGGATATTAATGGGAAACGGGTAGAGCGGGCATAGGGCACAAATGAAGAGCTGTGCGAGATATGGGCGTACACCAAGGGTTTGCCTTGAGGCTGTATAGATGAAGAAGTCAGCGGTCCTTAAGTGTCACATATGTGACACGTTCAAAGACTTTGCTTGTTTGTTGGTAATGTGTTCTGCTGCATTAGATCACCTGGTTGTCCTTGTGGGAGTAAATCACCTTTGTGTCAATGTGTATCTCAGGTGCGTATGTGTGTGTGCGCTAAACTCTCCTTGTGGCTCTTTTAATTTTGGCACAGGTATGTGTCCACGAGCCGCCCCCCTCTCGAACTTCCCCTTTCCCACTAACTCCGGCCATATGGAGCTTGTGTCCCTCACATGTCCGCCACATGTAGGAACTCGACCTCCCTTGATCCTTCACTTCCACTTCCTCACCTCCCTCTGAGTCTGTCGGGTTACGCTTGTGCTGATCTGACCCTTTTCCCCCCTCTCTGGCTTTCACTCTCTGTCTTAGAATTAACATGTCTGACTATGAGGGCTATGACTTATAACTAATTTGAATCAATTTAACTAAGATTTCACATTTTACTACAGTATTTCACAGTATTTCAAGCAATGTGCAAATTCAATTGTTTTATAATTTATACATTTTGCACCCAAAAAACAAATTAACGCTAAAATAATATAAAAATGTAAGTAAAATAATATACTGTTCAAAAGTTTGGGGTCATAAATAATACTTGTATTCAATAAATTGAGCAAAAGTGATAGTAAAGTATATTTTACATTGTTACAAAAGATTTATATTTCAAATAAATCCTGAAAAAAATGTATCACTGTTTCCACAAAAATATTAAGCAGCACAAATGTTTCCATTGATAATAATAATAAATGTTTCTTGAGCACCAAATCAGCATATTATTATCTTTGATTATTTATCTTTTCACTCTATTTTATTGTATTTTATAATTGCTTTGTACAGCACTTTATTCAGTGTAAGCTGAATTCATATGTACGTTACTTGCTATATTAAAATGATTTCTAAAGGATCAAGTGACACAAGACTGGAGTAATGAAGCTGAAAATTCAGCTTTTCCATCACAGGAATAAAACACATTATAAAATGTATTAAAATAGAAAACCTATACTACACTAAAGCAAATAAATGCAGCCTTTGATATGAGACTTCTTTCAAAAACATTTACAAATCTTACTGACCCCAAACTTTTGTATGGTAGTGTACAGTCAATATTCCTAATATAAAAATTCAGTAGAGCATGGCATTAGCAGTGAAAAGGTCTTGAATTTGGTTTCCAGGGAATGCATGAACCAATACATAAATAAAAATGTATACATAGATTGCAATATAAGATGTATGGTCACATGCATAAATGTAAATTTTACAATGAATATTGCTTTGATAAAGGCTGTATTAAGTATGTGTACTTGCTTGCTCTGCTTTGCTTTGCTTTGCTAAATGAAAATGATCACCTTATAAGAATAAAGCAGTAAAATGTAATGAATTTCCCCCCTCTCCCATGTAAATGTCCCATGTTTTTTTTCTTCATTGCTTTAAAATGGCGTCACCTTCTCCATGCATTGCCCACAGACCCTACTGATCGATAATGAGATTCTTTGATGATTATTTTGATCTTGCCACCGTAATCTATTCTCATCCATCCTGACCCGTTTTCCCTCTCCTGACTATTTATCATGTAGTTCTTCTCATTTCCTGTGCTCCGAGTGAACCGTTAACCATGTGAAGATGTTGTGCTGTAAAGTGCTGTGATTCCACCGGGCATCTTTGTGTTTGTGCACATAGCTGCCTGAGCACTTGAGAGTTTGCCATGCCGATGAAGTATTTGTTTATCCAATTTTCCACCCAGTGGGCTCAAAAGCGTGTGTGAATTTAGACACACTTAAAGGTCACCGTCTCAGGAGAGAGGCCATGCAAAAAAATCCAACAAAAAGCTTGTATAAAAAAGGGACAATGATTTGTTTGTGATTAGATAAAGTTGGATAAAGATAATTATGGTTTTATTTCTAGCTTTTGGATCCGTGCGCACGACTTTCACATGTATAACTCATTAGATAAGACTTTATTCACTAAATCACTAATGCGTTTGGCACCATAGCAAACTAGTCATTTTTTTTTCTGATTGAATATTTTGAAAGGTGCCTGCTCACGTTACTCAAGCAAGCGAAATTAAAATGTGCATAGACATAGAGTATTCATTTTAAGCTTCAATTACTGCAGCTGAAATATACTTAGGGAAACATCAAGCAGACAGCCATTGTTATTCAAACAAGCTCGGCCGAATACGCAAACTCGACCAGGTCACGAATCTGCTAACAACTATTTGGCGCGTAATTAGACGAATCTAATCTCATAACATTGAGCTTTCAAACACATGTCACAAGGAGAAGTGGTGTGGACGGTAGTTGCTATCATTCATTGTGCTAAACTGCATTAGGTGCTTAAGAGTGGATGTTCATTTGCAAGGTTTACTCATTAGAATGATTCTTTTGCTGTAGCCAGGAGCAGTGTATCATAAACTGTCTGCCAAGAAAAAAACAAACAAAAACAAGAAGTCACATAAATACATGCAGGTGGCTTACTCAACATGCTCAGCTCCTACAGAATGCTATTTTTGTTGTTCTTTTGTCTGCACAGAGGCCAAAATAACTATTGCAACACCTGCCGATAATGTGTAAACTCAGAAAATGTGCCCATGAATACTTTTTTACTGTCCATTAAACTCTGAATTATTTATATTTATATAACTATAAATATATTTTCACTAGCAGTCAGTAGTTTGGAAGAATTACAGTTTTTTATATATTTTGAAAGAAGTTATCACGAAGTTATGGTCACCAAGACTGCATTTTTTAAAATACAAAAATATATATTAAAACCAGTAATATTGTGAAATATTATTACAGTTTAAAATAACTGCTTTCTGTTGTAATATATTTAAAAATATATTTTTTTTTCCTGTGATTGAAAGCTGAATTTTCAGCATCCAGTCTTTAGTTTCACATGATCCTTCAGAAATCATAATCTATTATGTGACCCTGGACCACAAAAGCATTCATAAGCTGCACGGGTATATTTGTGGCAACAGCAAAATTATCCATTTTTCTTTTATGCCAAAAAGGATTATGATATTAAGTAAAGATCAAGTTCTATGAAGATATTTAGTAAATTTCCTACCGTAAATATATCAAAAATGTATTAGTAGTAGTAATATGCGTTGCTAAGGACTTCATTTGGACAACTTTAAAGCCAATTTCCGCAGCAAAAACTGTTTTCAACATTGATGATAATATGAGACCTTAAAAATAACCGATAATATTTGAGTGCCAAATCAGCATTTTATTGATTTCTGAAAAATCATGTGACACTGGAGTACTGGCTGCTAAAACATTCAGCTTGGCCATCAAATAAATAAATTACATTTTAAAATATATTCAAATAGAAAAGTTATTTCAAATTGCAATAATATTTCACAATATTACTGTGTTTACTGTATTTTTTATCATATAAACGCAGTCTTGATGAGCATAAGACGTCTTTCGAAAACACAAAGTAATTATTCCAAACTTTTTACCGATAACATAACTGTATATGAAATATCAATAAAAAAATAAAATAAATAGTAAAGTTCATTTAAAAAAGAAAATTCTATCATCATTTCCCCTCATGTTGTTGCAAACCTGTATGAATTTCTTTCTTCCGTCATTGCACTTCCTAAAAATGGTCAGTAATTCGGTTTTCTTACCTGACAGCCAGTTTTGGCACTTGACGGGTATTTTTAGACACCGTGTCCACACCTATAAACTTATCGTCTATCTGCCTGTCACCTCCATATGTCTGTCTGTCCATCACTATACCCCTTTGTGTCTGGATATGACTACTGGCTGTTTTAGTTTTAAAACACAAATGTCTTGTAACATTAAATATTTAGGGCCATATTTACTAAACAGGGCAAATTAGCTTGAGAGCAAAATTTCAAAAAAGCGCAGATGGGAGTGTAAACTGCAGAGCCATTACCTCCAGCCCCATTTCCCCCCTCTCCCTCTCTGGAGCTCCAGCTCCCCCTCCCTGGACCTACTGTGGTCTTGACCTACTCTGCAGTGAGCACTACTTGGAAAGTTCTGCACATTTACTGACGATGCGCAAATTAAAGAACACAGACGCAGCCATAATGACCAATGCAATCTACCAGTTAGCGTCTGGTTTAAGACGTGCTTTTTTGCGCGGTAAACAATGGCGCAAAAAATTAGTAAATAACAAGGGCAAACCTTAGTAAATCACATTGCATCATTTACTACTCTCCTCCCATAAATTTTGCGTCTGAAAGGGAAACTCCTACAAATGCATATGCAGTAAGCGCTTTCATAATGCATATGGCGCAAAAATAACTCTGTCCACGCCTTTTTCAGCGATAATTTTTCACCGCGTGTGTTTAGTAAATCCTGACAGTAGTTTTCAACGGTTTTGCGATGGCGCAAGCTGTTAGTATATCTGGCCCTTAATATTCATAGAAATTCTGAGCTGGTTGATTAGAAAAATAACATTCATTACCAATGTAGCCTTGGCAAATTGGTTGTTTTTGTGCATTAGAGCTAAACTCTGTAAATGTGTTTTTCTTCTACTTGTTTGCTGCTGTTCCTCTTTGCTGCTGTCTCTTCAATAGCTGCTCCTTTATGTTTGCATGTAAACATGATGATATGGATGTGTGTGTCCACAGAGCTGGAGGCTGAAGAGTGGTGGAAGTTATTGTGTTTGGAGTGTCTGGGCAGCAGACTTAACGACATCAGCCTGGGAGAACCGGACTTGTTAGCAGCAGGGGTGCAAAGGGAACAGAACGGTCAGTATCCAATTAGAGCCCGGCTTTTTAGGTGATTTTTCCTCTTGTACTCCCTAAATGATTCTATTACAAGGACCAAATGTGTTTGTTAAACACAGTCCCTCCAGGTCTGTTCTCATGTTTATAAATGATCTGCTCTGGCCAAGGTTCTTTACTAAGCACTAATGGGTACTGCCGTGCATCAGAGCATCAGCCCATAATGAAGCTTGTCATAGAGATGGATGAGATTATGACGCAGAAGAAAAGCAGGATGAATACGCATAGCACCTCTGCAAAAAAAAAAAAAAATGCTTGAGAGAATGAGTGGGAATCTTTAGTGAATTCAGTTGGTTTCCATTTAGAATTAATGTCAATGTGTTCAATTTAAAGTTCAGTTTAAAGCTGTGGTTCTAAACGGGTTTGGCTTTAAGAACCAGATTTTACATTGGACATCAAGTGACACCCAAATCAGTGCCAGAGCTGTTCACTGTACAAAAATGAACAGTTTTAAGGAACATTAAGTTACTTTTTATTATATTAAATGTATTAATTTGATTGTTTCTTGCTCTCAGCAGCCAGTAATCAAATATAAAACATATTCAAACGTAATTGTTTTATAAAAACATAATGAACAATTATAAGTAATTATATATTAGGGCTGTCAAGCTAATTAAATACATGATGTGCCGATTAATTAATCAAATTAATTGCACATTAAATAAAAAAAATAAAAATTGATCCCCAAAAGATAATTTAAAGTCATTATTGTGTTAAATGAGAAAAGGATCAAACAGACATTACAAAACATAGCTTCAGAAAGAAATATTTGATTTGATTCAACATAGCATTTATTATACATAAACATTTAGGCACCAATGGCCATGATTTTTTTTTCTTCTCAAAAGCGCCATCTGAATTGGTATTTTGATACATTTACAGACTATTTATTGCAGTTCAGAGGTGGCATAAATGCATTTACCCTGCCTTTACAATTGCATAAATAATGACATGAGATTAATGGGTTTTAAATGGGTATTAAAGGGATAGTTAACCCAAAAATAAAACTTCTATCATCATTTACTCACCCTCATGTCGTTTCAAAGCTGTATGACTTTTTTTCTTCTGTAGTCAGTGTAGAACATTAAAAGAAGATATTTTGAGAATATAATTTTTTTCGTACAATGGAAGTCAATGGTAACCAAAACAGATTGGTTACCAACATTCTTCAAAATATCCGCAAAAGTAAGTAATTCAGGGGCTGTTTACACGACACCAATGTATATGAAGCCAATGTATAAAGTTAATAAATATCAAGTTAATAAGTTGAAAGGGTACATAACACACACAGTTTCTGCCAATCTCATGTTAATCTTGAGTACCTATATAGTATTGCATCCTTCATATCTCTGAAGAGTGTTTAGTTTATTCATATTTATAAAAAACCTGTACCGATTCTTTCTGAAAACAGACGAAAAACTGCATCCACTGTTTCCTTAACGTTGGGTCAACTTTCCCTCTTAACCAAAAACACACTTCTTTAGTGACATTGTTGATTTTGTGGTCTAAAAACAAAATGACAGTGCTGTCAATGGCTTGTTTAACCCGAACAAATCTCACTGATGGGCTCATTCGGGAGAGGTGCACATACAAGGACTTCCTCTCTTTATGATGTCATACAGGGCCAAACTTTAAAAAAAAAAAAAAACTTTCAGAAACTTGTTCGAATCCTGAAGGATTGTATTTGGCACAGAAATACTCAGTCATACGTCCAACTAGTTTTTTTTACATTTTGGCCATGTTTAGCATGAGAATCCAACTCTTTAACAGTGTAAATAAGTCTGAATGCATGAAATAGCATTTGATCTCCCCAAATCAAATTATTGATATTCTTATTATAAAAAAAAGTGTATTAAAGGTGACTATGTGCATTTTCCGTCCGCTAGAGGTCGCCTATTCAAAACAAAGGCGTAGTTTGATGACGCCAAGTTTGAGTGCAGAATCTTGGGTCTTCACCTCACAGCCGGTGGAAAAGAATCGGGACAGTACTCGGGCAGAAATAATGTTCATGGATGTGATTATTAACGTTACTGTAGTATGAAGCAGAGCAGGGGCAAGTGCTGTGGGAGCTGAGCAAGGCCGCTGGAGCGATTTCTAGCGAGAGACGAGCGCGACACGGCTCACGAGCAGCGGGACTTTTATTATGCCACAGTCGCTGCCGCCATTTCCGCTTTTCCGGTCATGAGTATGAGGTAACGCAGCTCTGTTTATCATATTAGAAACATTTGAGTGTGTTGAAAATTGTGTTATGACTTTACTCTGTGCGTTTGCTCGGCGGCTGCTGTCACACTCGTTGCACACTGCAGTGAGAGTAAAGCGCTTCTGCCAAATAAAACCAGAAAATGAGGGTATCGCAGATATGACGCAATTGACATACGACTCCCTCACACGTCCCGGTTTCTTGGTTAAAAAGGCAATTTTCTCACAATTTACAAATAGTTGGAAATATTTGTGATATTGTAAGTACTCAACTGAACAAAATATATAACACTGGCCTAGTGGTTTTTGGATATTTTACTAAATTTTTTTACATAGTGCACCTTTAATATAGTTAAAAGTGAATCTAGTGTTCTTTAGCATTGCTGGTGTTTACCATGAACCATGAACCCTTCCCCCACAGAAAACCAAACCGAACCATGGCTCCAAAACCGTGATATAAACTAAACCATGACATTGGTATGTCTGTGACTATAAGAACAGTTCTGACCGACAAGTTGAGAACCACTCTTTTAAGACAAAATCATCCCCTCTAAGATCAGGCTGTTTCAGTCTGAGATGGTCTGAGTTGTGTCTGTGTTTATTGTGAGTGTTTTTTAAACATAATTCAGAAAATCAATATCAGTTCATCTCCAAGTGCTGCTGAAGCATTCAAGCATTAAGCTGCGTCAGACACCGTGCCGTGATCATCACATTTTTTTTCAATCAACAGGCAAATATTGATTTGTTTTCATAACGAGAGCACAATGTGTATATGATTATATCAGCTGGAGGTCAGCAAAATGATCGTTTCTGCGCTATTCGACAGCTGAGGAATAACGAGAGTTTGCCATTTGCGCTTCAATTAGACCCCTCTAACGGCGGGCTGCGATAATTAAATCAGAGTTAATTTTCACAATCCCTAAAATAGCCCCCACATTACATTGCCTCTTCCTCTAGAGAGACACATAGCTTATTTTGAAGCATTAGGTATAATTAGGCACTATTAATTTGGATTATGAAGTGCACCCTTGTCTTTTTGGAGCTAATTGAGATGGTGTGGTTACTCCAGCCGTGGTTGGCTCAACTGCGGCTCTATGGCAACAATCTGTTGACCTTTGTGCACTGCAAGAGCCGCATCTTCAAGAAGGGAAAATAGTCAGTTGGAAAAATAATAATCATGCTAGATGGCTCTGTTAAGATGTTCTCAAGCTTTCCAGCCGTACCCTTTAATTCTCTGTCATCTTTAGGCAGAGCAGAATCTTTCAGCTGCGTAAATAAAAGCTGCATTTACCCAAGCTGTTTTAGATGTCTTCAAATATGACAGCTGAAAGGACTGTACCGCCACAGTGGTTGCCCTTTTTTTAAGCAGATTTAATTATTATTAAAAGAAATGTCAATCAAACAGCAGTCGGCAACTTTTTCATATCTGTTAAAGAAACAGTTAACCCTGTTATGAATTTTCTTCCACACAATACATTGGCACTTTCTGTCATGGTAAGCTGGTATGGCTGCTGAACTTCTATAAGTTATTTACTTACCACTCAGTTTTGTCAACCTACTTAATTCCTAGGTTTATTGGGTGAGCTTCATCTGTGTTTGTATCAAAATATATTAAACAACACTTCTGCAAAAATACTGTAAACATTTTTTACAACCCCGACCCCTTCAGCTTCATGGCTCCATTCTGGCATATAACGCCTACTTTTAGTGATCCAATCAATTCCCAAATAATAATAATAAAAAAAAATGATATTCAACTTTTTTCCCACATTAAATATCCTGTTTTACTTGGTAATTCTTATGGAAGTAAAATGAGTTGTGAACACAATTGCGGTAAATATATTACATTATACATTATATAATAGATAATATAATATGTATAATGTAAAATATAATGTTGTACATAATCTTGTCACATTATTTGCATATGGTTAATGAAAAAATATTAAAACACTGTATATAAATCCGTTTTATAAGAGCATATTAAGTATTAAAATTGTATTTTATTTTATTTTGGATAAAAGTATTTTTTTCATAAAATAAAATACTTTTATCCAGGTGCATCACACGGTGATGGATTTAAGTCTTGTTACATTATTTGCATGTCGTTAATGCAAAATAATTAAAACCTATATAAATCCATTTTATAAGATCATATTAAGTATTCTATTTTAATGGTCTATTTTATATGTTTATTTTTTTATCACAATCTGCAGTACTTTTGACTTTTTTATTTATTTACTTTTTTCCAGAGAGATTTAATGTTTACTTGATGCCTACCCCAAACCTGGACATCTACGGGGAGTGCACAATGCAGATCACCCATGAGAACATCTACCTTTGGGACGTCCATAACGCCAGAGTCAAGCTGGTCATGTGGCCGCTCAACTCCCTGAGGAGATACGGCAGAGACTCGACCTGGTTCACATTTGAGTCCGGGAGGTGTGTGAACGCCATTCGATCCTGGTTGGGTGTGCTTTTGTCTGACAAGATGTTTTCATCCTAAATCCAATAATCCTGATTCTGCTGCTCTGAGTATTGATTCGCTGATTCATGAAGGTGCTCAACATTTAACATAAGCTTTCCCTCGCAGGCTGCTCTTAAAGTGTACTCCTACTGTTCAGACTATTATGACAAGAGTGTGAGTGTACTGAAAACGAATAGAAGCAATAATTGCTTATGGGTGTGTGCATGTATGTTGTACTTTTACAGGATGTGTGATACAGGGGAGGGTTTGTTCACGTTCCAGACCAGAGAGGGGGAGATGATCTATCAGAGAGTTCACTCTGCCACACTGTCCATCGCCGAGCAACATGAACGCATGATGATGGAGATGGAAAAGAGTTCACAGGTATATAGTAAACTCCATATCTCAAAACTCTATACGGCACATTGGGGTCGAAAGGCCTTTCTTATTTCGGCCCCACTTTATATTAGGTGGCCTTAACTACTATGTACTTACATCAAAAATTGTGTTCATATTGTATTGCAGAACACTTTTGCTGATATTGAGGTGGGATACAGGTAAAGTTAGAGACAGGTGTGGTGGTCTGGGTAAGTTTAAGGGTAGGGTTAGGTGTAAGGGAAGTGTCAACTGTGTAATTATAAATGTAACTACAGAAATTAACTACAGATGTAATTACATGCAGGTTTTTTTTTCAAATGTAAGTACAATGTAAAAACATGTATGCACACAATAAGTGCAATGTATCAAATTCTTAATTAAAATGTTAGTACATAGTAGTTAAGGCCACCTAATATAAAGTGGGTCCTAGTTTTTCATAGCAAATTGCTGTATGTATTATTCTGTAATTTTAGTATAAGCATAGATCACAAATGAATCTCTATTGCAGTGTTTAAAATGGAGGGGTGTTTCTAGGGTTCTTTATTCATTTATCATTGATAAAATTGCTATAATAATAATAATAATTATAACCTCCATGCACACAGAAAATGCACCTTATTATTTATATTCTTTAACTTTTGACAGTTACTGGAAAAACTATGGATTCAATCACCTTATACAAAACTAAAAAGATTATACTCCAAAAAAAAAAGAAATACTCAAAATATTACCATTCAAAATTTGGGGGTCAGTAAGATTTTTTTGTTGTTGTTGAAAGAAATTCACACTTTTAATGAGCAAGGATATATTCAATAGATAAAAATGCCCTTTTTGATGTTACAAAATATATTTACTTCAAATAAATGCTGTATCACGGTTTTCCACAGAAATATTAAGCCGCTCAACTGTTTTCAACATTGATAATAAAGCTACGTTCAGACTGCAGGCAAATGTAGTCCACATTTTTTTGCTCATATGTGACTCAGATCTGTTTTTCTTACAATGTGAACAACACAAACCAAATGGAATCTGATCTTTTCAATTCCAATTTGGGCCACTGGGTCAGATTTTACATACCCAAAGTTATCAAGCTAGTTGTGAAAGTTAGCCAGTAGAGGGACCGTAATGTGTCAGAGCTCATAAGTATTACAGTGACAGCTCTATATACAAGCAAAACATCATCCTCATTGCATCCTCATCTTTGTTTTTATATGTCTTGTGCATAAATTCACTGACATCAGACGATAAATAAATCGCAATCGCTTACTTTAATGTTCCCCGTGGTCACCTCCGTGCATGTGGGTCAAGCTGATATTTTAAATTATAATAATATTTCACACTATTATTGTTTGTGCAGAACAATGCAGAATGCAGAAACAATTGCAGAATTGGTGAGGATACGAGGCTTTCAAAATCATAACAAAAAAAAACAATAAAAGTTTACTGACCCCAAACCTTTTAATGGTATTGTATATGTGATTATTTCAGGGATTCATGTATGCTACATAAGTCTACATCATTTAAAAAATATATATTGGTAACACTTTACAATAAGGTTGTATTAGTTAACATTAGTTAACGCATTAGTTAACATAAACTAACCATGAACAACACCTCTGTTCAGCATTAGTTAATCTTTGTTAATGTTAGTTAATAAAAATACAGCTGTTCATGTTAGTTCACAGTGCATTAACTAATGTTAACAAGATTTTATTCATGCATTAGTAAATGTTGAAATTAGCATTAACAAAGATAAATAAATGCTTTATAAGTGCAGTTCATCATTAGTTCATGTTAACTAATGCATTAACTAATACAACCTTATTGTAAAGTGTTACCTATATATTAGATTAGATTACCTAAGAATCGACCTTTTGTCATTGCACACAATGAAATTGTGGATTAGGATTCCAAGTTGCAAGATTTCCCATGTCGTTGTTTGTGCAGCACACAGGTCACAGAACACTGGCATCATTGCACTGCACTTTTGATCGAATACCTTCAAAAATGATGCGCTTTATGTGTTCCTATAGCTCAAGTGGTAAAGCATGATGTTATTAGCAACATCAAGGTCAAGAGTTTGATTCCAAAGAACACACATACTGATAAAAAGCATACCTTCAGCTGAAGTTGCTTTGGATGAAAGCGTCTAGTAATTGTGTACATGTGAATGGATTTGAGACGCATCTTAGTTGCAAGATAACAACAGAAATAACAGCCTCAAGAGGTTTTTAACGATCAAAGCTTTTTTGCATCTGAACAGTAATGCCTTGAAATGTGATCTTGCCATTTTTATTGTCAGCGTATCACTGAAACCACATTTTGGTTATTTCTCTGTAACCTCCTGAAGCTAGTGAGGTTGATGAATCGTTCAGTCGCCTGGTGCGGATGGTCTTTCCTGCACTATTTAAACCTCGCTGGCGGTGAATCTGTGCTGTCATCTCTAAAAACCTTCAGTGGAGGCTGATGAGACTTGACCATATGGCCCTCCGCTCAGATCTCGCTTTCAGGACCCCTGCCAAAAATGCTGCTTGCTCTGAAATCTTAATCTAGAGTCCCGCTTACGAGTGTTATTTGTTCGAATTTACGAAAGTCTCTTGAAATACTGTTATAAATTCTCTTTTTTTAAAAGGCTGTAATGACATCACACTCCACCTGTCATCTGTAATGATCAAAACAGCCTAATGCTGTTTACTGCGAGTCTCGGTCTTTGAAATCCTTTCAGTGCAAGCCCTTTCCGAGTGATTTGACTGGAAATATAACCAATGTAACCCAATGATTTTCTGCTCTGCCTCACAGACTCTTTCAAACGAGAGCACATTAACAAAGTCGATATCTCTCCCGCGAAGCGCTTACTGGCACCACATCACGCGTCAGAACAGCGTGGGAGACATCTGCAATTACCAAGGTAAGACAGAGCTCTTTCCCACTCCACAGATCAGTGAAAACACCATCTTTAAATGTTCGCCGTACTTATGAGGGTGATGATTTCATCTGAAGCGCCACTGGGTACATTTATAAATCGGTGTGCAACACTGGCCCTTTCGCTTGGGTAAAGTAAATTGAGTAACGCAATAATAAAGCAACATATTTGTTGTGCATGTACCAGCGCTACATGCTCTTTTACATCCTGCTGTCCTTTCTGGAGTTCTTGAAGGAAAGGGGTTTTGTAAGACGGTTTGAATGTGGTACTGCTTTAGTCTATCTGGAATCAGACTGGTGGATTTAATTCAATACTTTAAGTGTACATAAATTAAGCATGGAAGGTTTCCATAGTGATCCTGAATTACCAGTAAAGCTGTGTTCCGCATAGGGAGCGGATTTGCATAAAGTAGCTGATGAACATGAATTCATCTAATTAACACAATTGTGTCAGCAAAACCTTTCTGTATTTATGTTTATTAAAACAATTTTGATGCTTCTCATATTATGACAACAAATCAAGTCATACTGCATTTAAAATAAAAGATTCTTACATCAGATCTAAAGGGATAGATAATCTAAAATAACTGTACTATATTTCATTTACTGACATTTACTGACATTTAATTCATGTTGTTCCAAACCCATTTCAGTTTTTTTTCTAGAGTGGAACATAAGAGAAGTTTAGCAGAATGTTTAAACTGCTCTTTTCTTTACAGTTAAGGTGGATGGAGACCAGGGGCTTTCAGGATAAAAATTATCATAAAAGTAGTTTGTTTGACTCATGTGCTATTTTCTATGTCTTCGGAAGCTGCTTAATAGCTTTGTGTGAGAAAAAGACCAACTTTAAGTTAAGATTCACTAATAATCTTGCTTTAAAATCTTATCTTCTAATCAGAAGATAGAAGATATACCGATTTACACACCGCCGTCACCTCCCTGTCATCATTTGCGTATTAAGTTGCTTTCTGATATAATGTGTGCAAATACATATAATCTATATATAACTTATATACACTGCTCAAAAAAATTTAAGGAACACTTTGAAAACACATCAGATCTCAATGGGGAAAAATATCATGCATGATATCTATACAAATATGGACTAGGTAATGTGTTGATGCCACATGGTATGATGGAAATGAAAATGATCAACCTACAGAGGACTGAATTCAAAGACACTCTGAAAATCAAAGTAAAGAAATTATGCAGCAGGCTAATCCATTTAGCTGAAATTTCATTGCAGCAACTCAAAATGGTACTCAGTAGTTTGAATGGCCCCCAAATGCTTGTATGTATGCCTGACAACGTCGGGGCACGCTCCTAATGAGACAATGGATGGTGTCCTGGGGTATTTCCTCCCAGATCTGGACAAGGGCATCACTGAGTTCTTGGACAGTCTGAGGTTTAACCTAGCGCAGGTGGATGGACAAGAACACAATGTCCCAGAGGTGTTCTTTTGGATTTAGGTGAGCGTGGTGGCCATTCAATGTTATCAATTCCTTCATCCTCCAGGAACTGCTTGCATACTCTCGCCACATGAGGCTGGGCATTGTTGTGCACCAGGAGGAAGCCAGGACCCACTGCACCAGCATAGGGTCTGACAATGGGTCCAAGGATTACATCCCGATACCTAATGGCTGTCTGCGTGCCATTATCTAGCCTGTAAAGGTCTGTGCGTCCCTCCATGGATATGCCTCCCCAGACCATCACTGATCCACCACCAAACCAGTCATACTGAACAATGTTACAGGCAGCATAACTCCACGGCTTCTCCAGAACCTTTCACGACTGTCACGTGTACTCAGGGTGAACCTGCACTCATCTGGAAAAAGCACAGGGCACCAGTGGTGTACCTGCCAATTCTGGTGTTCAATTGCAATTGGCAATCAAGCTCCACGATGCCGGGCAGTGAGCACAGGGCCCACTAGAGGACGTTGGGCCCTCAGGCCACCCTCATGAAGTCTGTTTCTGATTGTTTGGTCAGAGACATTCACACCAGTGGTCTGCTGGAGGTAATTTTGTAGGGCTCTGGCAGTGCTCATCCTGTTCCTCCTTGCACAAAGGAGCAGATACCAGTCTTGCTTCTACCTTCTACGGCCCTGTCCAGCTCTCCTAGAGAAACTGTCTGTCTCCTGGAATCTCATGCTACCAGTAGTGACACTGACCCTAGTCAAATGCAAAACTGAAAAGTTGAGTTGGGAAAAAAATGTCAGTGGCCTCAACCTGTAAAACCATTCCTGTTTTGGGGGTCGTCTCATTGTTGCCCATCTAGTGCACCTGTTGTTAGTTTCATTAACACCAAAGCAGCTGAAACTGATTAACAACCCCCTCTGCTACTTAACTGACCAGATCAATATCCTGTAAGTTTAACTGACTTGATGCTATTCTCTGATTAAAAAGTGTTCCTTTAATTTTTTTGAGCAGTGTATAACAAGTCTAGTTGAACGATTTATCAATTAAATTAATTATATTCTGATTGGATTCTGTTGGTAATAGGCACTTACCTAAAGCTAAAAGAAGTCTCATGCCTCTTAAGTGCTTTCGACCTTCTTTTTGATCTGAATGGTAAGCAGAAAAAACTTGAGGTTTTCCACAGACTTGTCCCACTGCCTAGAATGTAACTGAATGCTTTTTCAAGCACCTCCCTACTTGGAAACCACGGAAAATATCTCGGGTTACGTATGTAACCTCTGTTTCCTGAGATCAGTGAACGAGACACTGCGTTCTAGAATGCTTTGGGGAACGCCTCAGGTGTGACGGTGTCTGAAACGCAATCGAATCACAGCAATCCTTTTGGCCGGCGACAGCATATGACATCATAATAGTGTGACCAGGAAGTATATAAGGGTCGCCTAGAGAACATGCCATCCACTTTCGTCTGAAGGGACTGTTTAGCAGGCAGCCCCGAGCCATGGCAGGAAGACACAGTGTCTCGTTCTCAGGGATCAAAGGTTACATAGTAACCTGAGACGTTCCCTTTTGAAAGGGAACTCACACTGTGTCCTAGACTGCTTTGGTAAACGAAATCCTGACGCCGATACAACCACTGCCCAAGCTATAAGCCTCAAAGAGGCCCCCGAAATACATCAAAGGCCTACCAAGGTCACTCAGGCATGGAGCCGACAACTTTACCTGGAAGGGGTTCCTTTAAGGGAATATGGCCAGGGAGCCAATCACTTCTCAGGGAAACTTAGTCAACCCAGAATGCCACCAGGGAGGCTGACCTGGCCTGCTCTTGCAACCAAGTCTTGCCTACCACCTGTCTGTTTCTTAGAACAGAGCCTCTGAAACATTCACCTCTAGTAGAGGCATCCTGTGAAAGGGACTGCAAACTGGCAGTAACCACTCTCACTAGACCGCAGAGATGGGCATCCTGGAGAGCAGGACTCAACATACCGCTTTGCAACCCTTGCTATCGAGGGGAGATTCTCTGCTCGATTCTGGATCTACATAGCACTTTTTTTTTTGCCATGGAGGCTGGGCACTCTAATATGGACCCCTTTTGAGGGAAGTACTTCCAGCCTACGGGCTGATCCGACAGGGAGGCCTTGTGAGAGTCCTTTAACCTTCTTCACCAGACTTAGGGAGCTAAGCACTCTAGATACAACCCTCTGATATGAGGGGAGTACTAGACTCAACTTGAGAAGTAGACCAGGCTCTGGACTAGATTTAGGGAGGTTCCCAGGGGAGCCTACAACCTGGTAGTAATCTGTTACGCTAAATTACGCTAAACACCCAAACACATGGGGATTCGCTCTCAAGGAGGCCTGCTAAGGCCATCTACTTGATAAAACATTTTTAGTAGCAAAACAGACTGCCACAAACAGAGCCTCCAGGCTTGGAATACCTCATAACATTGCCAACGAGCAGTGTACTCAGTAAAAGCACTCTTTACCCTTTAAGCCAGGGGAGTACGGTCTTACGTCACTGGGCTCTCAAGGAGGCCCAACAAGGGCCTACTACTCCAGAATATCACAGGCATGCATACCATTTAGTGGTATGCACGCTCAACTTGTGGCAGTGCTCGGGCTCTAGGGAGCTTAATTAAGAATTGTTTTAACTGTTTAACCCTAGCTGCTATCCACTCTGTAACTACACAAATAATGAATTTAACCTAATGTAGAAGGACGGGCCTTGGCCAGACGACTCCCGTAGGTAGAGGAGGCCAGAAACAGGGATACTAGATGCCAACTGGTTAATTAATCCTATGGCTCTAACTAAGAAGCCTCCCACAAAAATGAAGGCCTGGGTCGAGAATGCTTAGCAGACCACCTTCAATATCCCTTATTCCTAGCCTAGGCCAGCTATTGTGCTGGCCCTTGTAATGGCCAGCACACAAGCATATATCTACCTGGAGCTCCTACAGAGTGGCAGTCTCTGCTCAGATTTGATAGGAGCTCATTCACTCTGTATGTACAACTTAGGTGGCCTACATAATGGCCAGCCTAACAGAAGGAGCAATGGCTCCTCTTAAAGGAGCAATGGCTCAGCCCAGGAAAAAAATGCCATGGCAACCCAGAGGGCCGACACCAACATCTGGGCAAGTCTCAACACACTGATTCTCTAAACGGGAGGAGACCTGCTACTCTACCATGAGGTGGCAAACAAGGTCCGCCTAGGCCTCTCACCATCGATAACATGGGGCCTACCACCCTTTCAAGCCTGAAAAGGGTGCACTCTCTACCAAGCCAAAAGGCAGGCCATCAACGGGTTCCACATTTTTGGGAACAGCTTATCTAAGGCCCAGCTTCAGGCCTAATGTAAGACACACCTGGGGGAAATCGCAGGAGGAGGAAGAAGAGCAGAGAAGGTAACCTTGGAAAGAGCGGATTCCTTACCGGCGCTAGGCACGTTCATGCTGAATCACCTGTCTCAGATTCCTCATCTTTCTGGAGTCCTGCCTTCTCTGCGCCTTATTCCTTGGTGGAGGAGGCACTCGAGAGGTGATCACCTGACTTCTGGCCCTGTCTCCGATCCTTGAACCGGGACGGGCCTGGACCTCCTGCTTGTCTGGGCACGGATTCGGGCCTCAGTGGTATGCAAGATCTAAACGCTGGCTAGTGCACCTTTGCCTTTCTGAACCTTCCCATCTCCGCCTCGGCAGAGGCGCCAAAAAAGTTCAGAGGGCAAAAACCCTCTCTCCCCGATTTCACTACCGCATTGGTCCAAATCCTTAGCGATCAGCCTGGTATACTTGCAACACAGCCCTTGTGTGTAATGCACCAGTAGAGCACTTGCTGCTGGATCAGAGGATGCAAGAGACAACACATCCTCTTCCAGAAGCTTATTCTCATCAGCCGCCTCAGGGCGCGAGAGGTTCTCACTCCTCCAAAACACTGCAGCAGGATCCATCTGGCAAAAAACCTCAATCCGTGTCCCTGCTCTGCCTCAGCACGAGCAAACCACTGATCCCAAATGCCTGTTCCTCCTCCCTCGAGAAGAGGACAAAAACAAGAGCAGGGCTTCCTCAATGGAAAAGCCCACAGTCAATACAAGCAGATCCCTCAAAAACTGCTCGTGCGTGCTCTTCACCCAGGTAATAAACGCACAAGATGCGTATGTCATCTGGTGTCAAAAGCTGGGACACAGATCCACACATCTCCTGAAACGTTTGCCACTTACAAGTAATTTAGAGATCCCGTTACAAACAAACAGTCCCTAAAGACGATAAAAGGATGACATGTTCTCTAGGCGCCCATTATATACATTCTGGTCGCACTATGATGATGTCATAAGGGTGTCGTCAGCCAATAGGATTGCCGTGATTCGATTGCATTTCCAACACCATCACACCTGAGGTGTTACCCAAAGAGTTCTAAGATGCAGTGCGAGTTCCCTTTCGAAAGGGAACTACTTTTAAACAGGAAATTGACTGAATATTTACGTATATATTTATATTGACATGAGATTAGTATTACCTTTTTACAGAAGGAAAAATTCGCCATAATCTTTACTGAGATTACGGAGATGGCACATTCGGATGGGACTAAAATCACTGAGAAGCTCTGGTAATAATTACTTTAACCCATCTCTCCATGTTCAACTTATCCTTTCCGAATAGGGCTTATACTGAAATATTTCTGCAAATCAGCTATGGGCCACTATTACCTAGAATTCTGTCAAATTGTGCATTAATGCAGATTATCTGTTGTTTTTATTACTTTGAGTAATGAGAAAATATGGAGCAAGATTTGTTTAACAAACTTTAATGTTACATTAGTCATTCACGTTAGTGCTTGGCTAACGTATTATACAGTTTATACAGTTCCCACCGCAATTAATTAAAAATATACAACTGCAACATCTCATAATTTGCAATGTATATTATGAGAAAATAAAAGCGTTTTTTGACCTTTGATGCATGTAAACCTGTTGCAACCTGTTGTCGTAACAAAATTAGGAACCTTTAAAGTAGCATAATAGGGGCACTTTAACTGAAAGCTGCCATAGGGATTTCAGTGAATATTTACAGATTTTCTTATTGAATTATTCTTTTAATTACTCATGTAAACCCCTCACTGATGCACATTTAAATCCACTTTACAAAAAGTAAATTTTGCATCTTGCTATTTGTATGCCATTGATTTTCTATTTTATTTTCCATGGCTTCTTTTTAGCTAATGCTTTTGAGTGTTGGATTAAAAGAGTGCGTATAGGTCCATGTGGTCCTGAAACACGTAGCATTAGGGAAATGATGTGTCCATCTGCCGGGAGAAAGATGAGTTAATCTGCCTGGTGAGAGATAACTGGACGCCACATGGTTTTGGTGCCTCAGTCTTTGTCAAGCTGTCAAAATTGTCCTTTGTCATATGCGAATAACCTGCGTTTTTACTGCTACGCAATTTCACATGACACAAGCAGGACATTTAAACATATGAGCGCGTTAGTGTAAACACACAAAAAGATTATTGGCTATAATGCCAAGATATTTGCATCCCTAATCAGTGAAAAAATGTTTCGAGACAGCTCCAGCTGCTGATGTATCTGCCTCTGAGGCAGCCAGCCTTAAAGCCTCCGTCTCGTTCATCATTGTGGCATTCCCATTGTTGAGATGTTAGCCTGATATAGTGAATGTTCCCCCTCCTCATCAGCTTCCCTCAGAAATACAAATTCAGCAGAATGCTGCTTTTTTTCAATGAATAAATTGAGTGCATCACCATGTTGAAGGACGGTGTTTAGGTTGAAGAGTCAAAGAGAGTGCGCGCCTTCCGTGAGAGGAAAATGGAAAATATTATAAAGATCTCTGCTGTGCAACAGCACTCTCCTTACGAATTGTGCTGAATAGAGAACTTTGCCACCTGCGTAAGATGGCATATACAGCATACGATGCTTTTTTTTAATCAATCAGCATGCATATGAACAACCCACCGCACTGCTGTGTACGGTAGTATACTGTACAGTTCATGGCATAAATCTCATCATTCACACCTGAAGAATGGGTACTAAATCAATGCACAATAATGAATTGGTGACAGCTGGTCTTTAACAAACAGTATGCAATGTTCATTATGTTCATTTAACTGCTCATTAGTTTGTGTATATTTAAATGTTACATTTTAAAAGCTTTTAAAAACGTTATAAAATAAAGAAATAAATACATTTAAATGTTAATTAATTAAATAAATGTTTGGTAACACTGTACTTAAAGCCCTTTATCTTTAAAGCGCTCACCTTTATGGATTGAATTTTTCTTTTTATGAAGGTATTCATAAAGTACATCATAATGCATTATATCTTTTCATTAATAATTGTAACCACAGTTGAAATGCATTATCTGGTTACATCTGAAATTGGTTGTTTGTCGTGTTTTAATGCATTGTACTTTATAAAGGTGTATTATAATGTATTATACCTGTGGTTGCAATTATTCATGAGATCATACAATGCATCATAAGATGAATTACAAGGCATAATTAATGCGCATTCAAAATACTTTTATAATGCATTATACATAAACTGTTACCGAATGTTTATTTATTAATGTATAATTGTTAATTATAAAAAATACAATTTAAATGTAAACATTAGTATTAAATAATAAGTATTTATTAAGTAATAAATAATAAAAATGTTCACTACTGTTAAAAAGTTGGGGATACTTTTATTCAGAAAGGATGCATTTAATTGATCAAAAGTGACAGTAAAGACATTTCTAATGTTACAAAAAAAATGCTGTTCTTTTGAAAATAAAAATATTTTCCATAAAAATATTAAGCAACACATTTCACATAATAATATGAAATGATTGAACACTAAATCAGCATAATAGAAGGATTTCTGAAGGATTATGTGACACTGAAGACTGGAGTAATGGAGCTTTGCATAACAATAAACCACATTTTATTAAAATAGAAAATATTCATTTTAAATTAACTATAAATGAACTTTTACTGTATTTTTGATCAAATAAATGCAGTCTTGAGCATATGATTTTCAAAAATATTTAAAAATCCGGTTACACTTTTTGATGGTCCCCCCAACAGACATTTTACTAACTGAGAAACTTTGCAACTACATGTCAAGTAACTCTCAGAGTATTAGACTGTTAGGTTAAGTTTAGGGTCAGTAGCAGAGGCATTTTTGAGCCAAATTGATTTGAATGCAGCTTCCAGAAACAAATAAAAATATATATATTTTTTACATTTGACAATTAAGCTTTTGAAGCGTACGATCACACCAGTGTGATTTAGAAAATTCAGTGCTGCACATCTTTAACTGCTAAAATAAAATCTGTGTTCACGCTTTGGCTGGCACTGAGCCAGAGACAGATGCGCTCAGCGGTGGAACTCGTCATAACTGTTCAGCATTTTCAAACATATCATGTTTATTTTTTTTCTGTCTGACATTTAAATACAGATAAGTACCAGTAAAACACTTTCATAGTTTGTAAAGTATACACTGATGTCTATGGAAGCAGCAATAATCCTTTCAAATAGCCTATAATTTGACAACATGTTTTATTGATATCATATTCTACTCATTGCTTAGGTAACTATAAAGTTTACTTTAATCTTAGAATATTGTAGGTAAAAATGAATAGTGCCCCAAAGTTGTAGTTGACAGCGTAATAGTCTGACACAGGCTAAAATAAATTGTTGAATAAAGTCGTTATTTTTGTTTGTTTTTTGCACACAAAAAGTATTCTCGTCGCTTCATAAAATTAAGGTTGAACCACTGGAGTCACATGGACTATTTTAACAATCTCTTTACTTCCTTTCTGGGCCTTGAAAGTGTTAAATAAATTGCTGTCTATGGAGGGGTCAGAAAGCTCTCAGATTTAATAAAAAATATCATAATTTGTGTTCTGAAGATGAACGAAGGTCTTACGGGTTTGGAACGACATGAGAGTGAGTAATTAATGACAGGAACTAACACTTTAAGTTCAACCAAAAATGAAAAATCTGTTAATATCTATCACCTGCCTCTCTTTTTGTGTTCCCCAGAAATAAAATCATACAGGTTTGAAACGAGGGCAAGTAAATGATCAAACTGTCCTTTATTGTAATGATGTTTGATGATTTTATTAATGAAGGTTATAATGTGATGCATTATAAGACAGTTAAAGAAAATGTTTTCCCCTCATATTGATGTATGAACCACAATATAAAGATGAATATCTGCTCTTTTAATTGTTTACAGTAAATTCTCCAGCTAATATCCACATCTGGCAGGAAAGAACATGACTTCCTGTCAGTTTGTGAATGAGAAATAATGCCTGGAAAGTGTTGTGCTGATGTTCATTCAGTCACAGTTCAGGTGACAGATAGAAAACAGGGGCCAAACTGGCAGCGTACATTTGGTCACAAGATACATTTGTAGTCAGCAGGTATGGATTTGCTGACTCACATTATATGAGTCATACTGTATGTATTCTGTTAAAAATGGATCACCTCCTTCCGCTCCTTCCAAGACATGTAGCACAATTAATAAATACTTTCGGTTACAAATAGCCTTGCAGTTCTGGTATATGACTTTACATACCTTAGAGTAGGTGAAATAATAATGCCATAAAAATGTCTTTGAATTTATTTGTGCGTTTTCAGCATATGCAATTATTTGATAATAATTTGATTGATACAATTTTTCATTAATTGACAGCCCTATTTAGGGTCATACTTAAAACATACTGGAAAACATGGACCGAATCCACTAAATGAGGACATGAGGACATAAACTTCATCTCCAGAGCTGATATGAGAGTCACTTCACCAGCATTTTACCATTTCATCTAATAAAACTATCATCATATACTCACAGAAACTCATGTCTTCACTACAACCCAACAAATTCTTTTCAACGTAATTATAATAATACTGCTTATTAAAACATTATTTTTAAGGAATATCACACACTTTTTGTCCATGCTATAAACATTAAACCTCTGCTGTGCAGCACTTTCAACAATTTTATAAATTCAGTTATACTAGATATATTAAAATAGATAACACACACACACACACACAAAAAAACATTTTATAGTCCCAATAGGATTTTACCTGATTCTCTTTTGTATTTATTTTATTTTTATATCATTTTATATATATATATATATATATATATATATATATATATATATATATATATATATATATATATATATATATATATATATATATATATATATATTTATTATTATTTTTATTTATTTTTTGTAAAAATGAAAACATGGATGTAAAGGTGTTTTATTCTCAAGTTAATTTTTGCTGTGCTGTCACATACTACATACGCTATATATTAGGCATCTTTAAATAGCGGACTCCGGCCTGGTTCCGGACCCTGGCTTGATGACACGAGGCATGACAAGAGTAGCACCATTTTACCGTTTTTACAGTTTAATGTGAGCAGCGTGTCAAAACAACAAAGCTCTATTTCCTCGAATATTTTTATCAAGAGCCAAACGTGCTTCATTCAAGTCTTGTCCATGCCGTGCAAGTTGCTTCTCTCTCCTGTTAAAGTTAAAAAGCGCCATATTAAAGGGCTAGTTCATCCAAAAATAAAAGTTCTGTCATCATTTACACAGCCTCAAGTTGTTCCAAACCTGTTCTAATTTCTTTATCACAAAAGATGCTGTTTTGAAGAATGTTAGTAACCAGAGCCATTGACTTAGTATTTTGATCCTATAGAAGTCAATGGGCGATGACTGGTTACCAACATTATTCAAAATATCATTATTCAAATATCCTCTAGCAAGGAAATATAAAGACCGGTTCGAGACATACTATGCTACTGTAAAGCTTTAAATTGCACCACTATAGAAAGCTCCCCATGTATCATAATTATATACTGTAGTATAGCATAATTACAGTTACAATGAACTGTGAGCAGAGAACAAATGCACACACATTCAAATGACACATTCACTGACACACACACACACGTTGGGTTTTTGTGTAGACATAATGATTTTTGTACTATACAAACATTACATAATATCCCTTAACCCTGTACCACCCGGAAAACATTCTACATTTTTACATTTTCAAAAACAAAACAACAAAAAAACACTTTTAGAATGATTTATATGTTGTTTTCCCCATGGAGTCTGACAAATTGTCCCCACAACATCCGGCTTTACTATCAATGTGGGAACATTAGGTTTACCTGGACCACACACACACACACTTCAGTTCCACACTTTCTCCAGGACACCTGCACTAAGCACATAGTTGTCTGGGTTGGAGCTGAGCGAGTCCAGTCCATATACAGACTCAAAAATGCCCATCTTCGCATTCCTCACCATCTCGCTAATCTGAAATCAATACACAACAGACCCAATCTGTGTGCCTCCCTGCCAGACAGCACGTTCCCGGCAGCTTCAACCTAGTAGCGATGATATAAAGAGGCTTTTCTGGAAGATCCAGACAAGGGGAGAACGGAGAGAGCTTTACTTATTATATGAACATGCTCAAACGCTGCCGTCTCAGGTCTTGGGAACGCTCTGGAGTGGTTTGATAAGCCTGATTGGTCCCATGTGTGTCCTTTTAAACAGCTGCACCTTGCTTTTCTACTGATTGGGCCTCTTCTGTTCCCTGTTAAAGATTGTGCTATAGTATGTGTGTGTGTGTGTGTTGAATCTTTCCTTCTGCAAAACATGAGTAGGCGTACTTTGGCAGAGAAGTATTTTTCTTATGGACAACTACAGCTGTATTCGTTAACTAATACAAGTATGGCCATTATCAGTAATACTAGTCATAGATAGGCTGATATTTGTAAACAATGTATAAAGTTGGCAATGGAAAGTCCACACCAGGAAATAAAATCAATGCAAAAATCAAATACTTTACATTCATAACTGGGACATTAAAGTGATAGTATGTTTGGCTTACATAATTACTCATAGTAGTTGAGAGATTCAATTGAATATTTGTACTTTTGACAATTGTACCACATGGTTATTCAAATAAACTGTTTAAACAAATTAATAAATGAATTCAATCTAAAATATGTATATCTAAATATTTGCCTAACATCTAGAAGTTGGGGTTAAAAGTTCATGGACATGTTATTTGTCAACTACCCAATTATAGACTTTAGAAAATGGAGGCTTTTACTTAAAACCTTTTCCTCTGCTTTCATTAGTTTGGCTCATTTACTTTGGCCTTTAGGTTTGTAATCACCTTGCGGTGAGTGGCTGTCTGGCGGTGGCGGGTTATGTGAACAGCCGATTGGGCTTAATGTAAATTAACTTTCAGAGCAGGAAAATGTGAGTTTACTAATGCATAGAAATACATGGTGGAGAAAGGTTTTTTTCTTTTCTTTTTTCTTAGTCAAATCAATTTCTTTCTTTCTTTCAGATATATATATATATATATATATATATATATATATATATATATATATATATATATATATATATATATATATATATATATATATACACATTATATTGCCAAAAGCTTTAGGATGCCTGCCTTTACATGCATGTGAACTTTAATGACATCACATTCTTAATCTGTAGGGTTTAATATGGAGTTGGCCCACACGCTATAACAGCTACTACTCTTCGGGGAAGGCTTTCCATAAGGTTTATGATTGTGTTTATGGGAATTTTTGCGCATTCTTCTAGAAGCCCATCTGTGAGGTCAGTCACTGATGTTGGACGAGAAGGCCTGGCTCGCAGTCTCCACTCTAATCCATCCCAAAGGTGTTATATCGGGTTGAGGTCAGTACTCGGTGCAGGACAATCAAGTTCCTTCACTCCAAACTCTCTTATGGACCTTGCTTTGTGCACTGGTGCCCATGTTGGAACAGGAATGGACCATCCCCAAACTGTTGCCCCAAAGTTGGGAGCAAGAAATTGTCCAAAATGTCTTGGTATGCTGAAGCATTAAGATTTCCTTTTACTGGAACTGAGGGGCCAAGCTCCACCGCTGAAAAACAACCCCACACAATAATCCCCCTCCACCAAACTTAACACTTGGCACAATGTAGTCAGGCAAGTACCGTTCTCCTGACGAACCGCAAAACCCAGACTCGTCCATCGGATTGCCAGACAGAGAAGTGTGATTTGTCACTCCAGAAAACATGTCTCCACTGCTCTTGCTTTACACCACTGCATCCGACACTTTGCATTGCACTTGGTGATGTAAGGCTTGAATGCAGTTGCTCGGCCATGGAAACCCATTCCATGAAGCTCTCTACGCACTGTTCTTGAGCTAATCTAAAGGCCACGCGAAGTTTGGCGGTCTGTAGCTATTGACTCTGCAGAAAGTTGGCGACTTATGCGCACTGTGCTCCTCAGCATGCCCTGTGTATAAAATGCATGTCATTAAAGTTCACGTCAGGGTATATCGTAGGCTACACGTGCAACACAGCCTACGACGTAGCTACGGTGTACACTCGACGCAGGAGTATAAATTGGGCTTTACAACGTAACATACAGTGCACATACATTGTAATTATACTGTTTAGATTGGTTTGCTTTAGAGCCACTAATATTAACAATATGTTCAGATTTTGAAGAATCAAAGAATTGGCAACCATTATTACTGGTCAGAGGTTTCCATAGATAGTTAGAGCTATCCTGTAGAGCTATGTGAGTTTGTCTATATGTTAAGTATTATTTGCCAATTCAAAATGATTATTTCCCAACTAGAATTTCTTTCATTGTTCTGTTTCTATAGGCTTTATTTAAAAAAATTGGTCCTCCACAAATCAAGACATGGTTACGGCCTTGGTGCAATGCACACATTTTTAGTGGTGTGTTGGTTGCAAGTGCCCATTTATGCCACAACTAGACTGAGCTGATGCAACATAGCCATGAAGCAAGTGGCACTGAGATGTCATACCGCAAGTTCAGCAGTGGCATACGCATCCTGTACTTTCCCCCTTTTACCGGCTACATCTTTCTGTCTATGGAAAAAATTGGTAAAAAGGTCATTGCGTCTTATCTCTCAATTCTGACTATTGTCTTGCAATTGTGAGTTTATATCTCAAACTTTATATCTGAAAAAAGTTATAAACATACAATTGCGAGGAAAAGTCAGAATTGCGAGTTGATATCTAACAAATCTGACTTTCCCGTTTATCTCACAATTCTGAGTTATAAAGTATGAATTTTGAGATATAAACTCGCAATTCTGAGATTTTTTTTTTTTTAATGAGTGTCACATAAATGTTTTTTTTTTTATGAATGTCACAATTACCTTTTTAATTTTTATTCCATGGCGGAAGCAAGAACATTAAATCTATAATTGAATGTGAAGGATTACAAAATGTTCAAATCATTAAAATAATTACATCTACACAATAGATACAACAGGTTAAAGTACAATACTCTTAAAGTACTGTACTCTAGTTTCTGCTCTTCATCCTCTAGTCTAGAGCTGCCGCGTAAGTCAGGCTGGTGTGACCGTCTTGCTTTAATGTCAAGCCAATGACAAATCGTCTGTGTCCCACCAGGTTAGATCAGTGTACTGCAGCCTCTTGCATGAGTTATGTGTGCATGTACACTTTTGTGTGCGTGTGTGTGACATCTGTGGTCTAACCCGAAGCCCTGGCACTGCAGGAGCTGTCTTGCACACAACAAATATGCTTGTTTACCATCCCGGCCGATAATTCCTTTTTTTTGTTGTTGCTCGTACCAAGCTGAAACCGGGTCAGAACTTTGAGCAACAGATCTGCAGTATAATTGCACTTTTTTTTTTAAGGCTGGCTTGTGAGGTACGAAAGGCTTGTTTGGCTTCTGTCATTTCATAGGAACTAATGAAGAAGAATCGAGAGGTTGTCACTTTGTTTTCTTTTTTGGTCGTTGTTAGTTTGAGCCCCTGCGGTGGGAACTGATGCTGTCGGCCAATCGGCTGTTTGCAGTCGAAATTGGGGAGTCAAACAAAGCGACACTTCTGTTGATGTTTTTAGTTCGAATAAATGTAACGCCATGCCAGTGTTTGAAAATAAACACTACACATTTTCTGTGCACGTTTCTCCATTAATGACATAAAGAGGAGGTCATTTTAATTTTGTTATGTGCTGTTTTATTCATTTTGGGTTTTTTTATATATATTTTTAATGGGTTTTATTTACTTTTTGATAGTTTTAGTACTTCAACTTCAACTTATTTCAGATAGTTGCCACGGTAACATTTCTATTTTTTTCTCATTTTTAAAATTTTAATTTAATAACTTTTGTTTAACTACAACTTTAACAAGATAAATGAACACACTTTAGTTTATAGCACTATTAACTAGTTACTTATTAGCATGCATATTACTAGGATTTTGTCTTTTTGTATGAAGCACATATTAATGCCTTATTCTGCATGACCATTTTCAAAATCCCTCATTTCCTACCCAATACCTAAACTACCTTATTAACTATTAATAAGCAGTAATTAGGAGTTTATTGGGGCAAAACTCATGGTTTATAGTTAGTTAACAGCAGGATCATAATGACCATAGACATTGAGGGGGACAAGTCCCCCTGAATAATTAGAAATGGCCAGATTGTCCTCCCCAATATTTGAGATACTGCTCTGCTGTGCTCCATTACTCACCTCTCTGTTTGTTGCTAGGATGACAAATGTAAAATGTTAAAAATAAATTTAGGTTGGTCTGCCTCAGCGGTTTAACAGCGCTTGTCACTCCATTACAGATTTGTGCAAAACTTTTGCGATATTTTCTAAATGTCAATTAAAAACTATTGCGAAAAGACGGCGTTTCCATGAACCGATGTTATGCGATTAAAAGTAAGTAATTCCAAAAATTATGCCACGGATGTTGGTAGGTTTATGTATATCCCAGCCACCGCACTAGCCATTATTTTTAATCGAAGGAGACTTAGGCATGATATCCAAGCATTAATGGCAAGGAAAGCACCTTATACTTGGGAGCGGCCACATACGAGTTGTTTGTGGGTGTTTCTCCCTCATATCTGCCTCAAGGTCTTAATGATAATATGTGGCATTTCTTTGTTGTTTAGACCTGTAATTCTATTGTCTTTTATGTAAAAACTTTTTTGCGATATAAGGGAGTTTTTGCGAAATTGACGAGTTTCCAGTGGGCGTATTTTCAATTTGCAATTTGAAGGGTAATGGAAACGCGGCTAGTGTCAGAATGAGTGAGATGGCCAATCAAATCAAAGAAGGCGGGGCTTACTGTAAGTGCGAATTCCAACGCAAACACTTTAGTTATAGCAGTGAGAGTGCATCGTAAGCTGTAAGAAGCTAAATATTTAATATTTGATAAATATGTGTTATGATGAAAACGTTCAGCGACCAACAGTAATATTGAGTGATGCAAACTACTTGACTTTTTTTGTATGAAATTTCACGATTTTGAATTGAAAAAATTATATTATTTATGTAAATGATAACTGAATTGGACGTGACAAGAAACGTTTAGCATTTTTACATATTCTGACAAATAAAATACTAAGACATTCTTGCAATTGTTCATAAATTGTTATATATATAATAATTATATATATATATATATATATATATATATATATATATATATATATATATATATATATATATATATATATATATATATAATATTAGTTCTTTTATCATGGAGGTAATAAAATAATTTTTGCACTCATGTAAATAATGTTTTTACTGCTGTATTTTTGTCTGTTGAAATGAATAATGGATTCCTACTGCTGACTGCAGTCACGTAGTCAGATTTTTTTCATTATGGTTTGAGTCAGTATTTGATAAAGATAGTTTCCTGGTTGTTCAGGTACACTGTATTGCCTTTGTTATAAGAAAGTGATACAGCTTGTAGACTCTAGACATTGCAAATATTGAGGTTTGGTGTGTGAGAGTGTCCGTGTGTGTGTGTGTGTGTGTTATTATCCAAGTCTGTTTATCTGGCCGTTGCTTCATTTCCTCCATCCTGTAGAGCTCACTGGCAGCTCAGATCATCTGTGGCACGGTACCCTGACTGCAATTTCCTAAGGTGATGGAAGCACACATGTGGATGCTGTCTGCTGGCAGGTCGCTGGGGCCACAGAGGCATAACATGTTTACCGAGCATGCAGGACAAGTGGCGCTCCGACTGCCCTTGGGTTCATACTGTCTCCCGCAAATCCGCTTACATCAAAAGTGTGACATCTGGATGAGAGGACACCTCCTGTGCTGTCCGAATCATGTACCAGAGCGGGAGTGTTCAGTTCTGCTACAGGATCCCTCAATGCAGAGGTTAGATTCAACCCTCCTCGGACACACCTGCCTGTCATTTTCAGGAAAACCCATTCAGATGAGGAAGGTTGGAACTAAACTCCATTTGATCTCCAGTGCTGCACCGAGTTCACACAGTTTGAAAGACACTTCAGGCTTTACGCATTAGGAATTATGTCAGATTATGCCTTAAATATGGACAACAGGACATGATATCACTGTCTAGAGCAGGGTTATTATAGAAAACTAAAACAATGATAAAAAAAACACAAAAAAAAACATTTATAATACTTAAATTAAATCGACCATTAACTGAATTTAAATAAAATATACAAAAATGTAAACTTATTTTATTTCAGGTATTTCCTTTTTTACTGTACTAATAACTGTACTGATACTAATAACTAAAACTGAAATGAATCAAAACTATACAGACGTACTGTCAAAACAAAAGCTAATAAAAAATATCAAAAACCTAAAATAAACATATCAAAAACCTACAAAAACTAAACATATAACTAAATCCTTCTCAAAAAATTAGCATATTGTGATAAAAGTTCATTATTTTCCATCATGTAATGATAAAAATTTAACTTTCATATATTTTAGATTCCTTGCACACCAACTGAAATATTTCAGGTCTTTTATTGTTTTAATACTGATGATTTTGGCTCATTAAACCCAAAATTCCTATCTCAAAAAATTAGCATATCATGAAAAGGTTCTCTAAACGAGCTATTAACCTAATCATCTGAATCAACTAATTAACTCTAAACACCTGCAAAAGATTCCTGAGGCTTTTAAAAACTCCCAGCCTGGTTCATTACTCAAAACCGCAATCATGGGTGAGACTGCCGACCTGACTGCTGTGGGAGTCAGGTCGGCAATGGGAAAGCCAGTTTTCAATGGGAACGCCACGTTTTTAGAATGCCATGAGCCAACGAGGTGCTGAGCGTCAATTCACCGACAGTTGATGAATGTTCAACTGAGTAAAACGCAGCGCTCATCACTGTCACTTTTCACCCAGCCGACCAATCACAGTGGAGGAGGGGCGGGACAAATACAACACCGACCAATCGCCACATTCTGCTTATACAACGTCAACAGATGACAACAACAAGCGTGATAACGTAACAAAATCATTTAAAAGAAGAGCCAAAGCGAATACTTTACATCATATCGACATTTTTATATATAAACATTACAGGAACCAACTATATGTGAAATGAGATACTAGTAACACTTCCACAGATTTGTGTCTCAACCATAGACTGTAAAAAATAAATAAAAATTAAAAACGCTGCACTGCCAAAACGCTCTCAAACAGCCAGGTGTTTTCAGCTGGCTCAGATGAGACTCTTAGCTTGCTATGATATTAAGGAATATTCGGGAAGTGTTACTAGCATCTCATTTCACTGATTTTTATTTTTTATTGATTCTATATAAAAAAGCATTTGCTGATTTTCTTTTTTTTGTGTTGTTGTTATGTTTGTTTACAAAAAACCTTTTTACATTTTTACTCTTTTAGTTTTGCATTTTGTCAAGGGCTTGTTTACATTTATACTTTTTTATGGTACACTACTGAATGGCAAAGTTGCAAGTTAAATTAAAATTGTTGATTTTTGGTGGGAAATTATAAGTTTAGATTAATCAATAAATTAGTCGATAGATTAATCGATATAAAAATAGCCATTAGTGGCAGCCCTAATTTAATGTGTCTTTGCTGAAAAAAAAACATTACTACCTTTGTAACTTTTAACGGTAGTATAAATAAATGAATAATTTAACTTTCATCTTTAAAGATTAATATAATCTCACGTCATGTTAGTGATGTTTTACCTTAAGCAAAGTGGGCAAGATCAAGGATAATGAAATGAAGTAGAATATACATAAAATCAATAAGCGTTTCATTCAAATATCTGGATATGTCTACTGAATATCACCATATTAACACTTTGTCGTCAGTATATCATCACACATTACACAAGTTATACACACAAAGAAATGTTCTAGCAATATTACAAAAAGTAAACTTTTTTCATGCATGTATGTTCAAATGAAACTTATGCCACTCTTTCATAGGTCTTTTCGCTCTATGGATTTAAAATAAAACAAATTAAATGACAGAGCTATGATCTTAAAAGATGAGATATTTAGTTTAGCCAAAAATTGATGTATTCTGTTTGTTTCAAGTACAAATCAGTTTCATTTAGAAACAGACATAGGCTAGTAATAACTATTTTTATAGGCAATTTATGTACGTTATAAAGATTTACATCACAAGCTTCATCTTAGTGTTTGGTCAAATATAACATCTGCACCAAATTGCATATTTTGGACCTGAGGTGTTTTTGTCCTCCTTGATTTTGAGCTCCATATCATATTATATGAGCCATAACCTTATATATCAAATACTCAACTTAAAAACACACATGCTATAGCCTACTATTATTTCATGTCAGGCTTTACAGGGTTAATCAGAGAAATGATTGGAGAAATCTGGCAAACGTTTGTGGTTTCATCAATAATTATAAATGATGTTATGACATTTTGATTAAACATTCCACATACATAACATGCATTTACAAAATAGATTGTGTGAATTTTCATTTCATGTCCTCACCAATTATTATACGACAGAACAGAACATTCTCATGTCCTCATTGTTGTTCCTTTTTGCAAAAAGTTATGGGGTTATATTGATGAAAATCTGTATGAATCCAGTGGAAATAGTAGGCACCTTTTGCATATTCCCAGTATATACACCAATCAGGCATAACATTATGAAGTGAATAACACTGATTATCTCTTCATCATGGCACCTGTTAGTGGGTGGGATATATTAGGCAGCAAGTGAACATTTCTATCAGAACCAGAATTAACTTCTTGAGAAATTTGAGCTACAGTAGCTCGTCTGTTTGATCGGACCACACGGGCCAGCCTTCACTTCCCACGTGCATCAATGAGCCTTGGCCGCCCATGACCCTGTCGCCGGTTCACCACTGTTCCTCCCTTGGAGCACTTTTGATAGATACTGACCACTGCAGACTGGGAACAAAAGAGCTGCAGTTTTGGAGATGCTCTGACCTAGTCGTCTAGCCATCACAATTTGGCCCTGGTCAAACTCGCTCAAATCACTTGCCCATTTTTCCTGCTTAACACATCAACTTTGAGGACAAAATGTTCACTTGCTGCCTAATCCCACCCACTAACAGGTGCCGTGACGAAGAGATGGTCAGTGTTATTCACATCACCTGTCTGATGATCAGGTATGAAGAAGAAGGTTTCCCTTCTTGTATAATAATATTTATATTCTACCTATTCTCAGCATGTTTTGGGACACACTAATTATTATTTAGGACATATAGTAGCATATATGAGTTAGGAAACAGCAATGGAGCAGGATTCAGAATTCCTGTTTTGCTCAAAAATTTTGCTCATTTGATTTTTATAAAACTCAAGGATCAGTTCCCCCGAACGAACCCTCCCACCTGTAAGATTGAATTATGAAGTGACAGTATTTCATGCAATACCTGTACGTTCCTCAGAAGCGCTCACTTGGTTTCTAAATTAGGTTTGTGTCATGAGCTCGGTGAGACTGTATTTGTTTGAGTCAGTGCTCTATATACGGGCTTGCTGTTGTTCAGAAACAAGTTGTGTGTGATTCGCCTACTTGGAGAGCAGGTATCCTTGCCTCACCCTGGATATTCTCCTCCTCATCCATAATTGATCATACAATCACCTCTAGAAAATCGAGTTAAGCCATCTACCTCTCCTGCGAGCGTGCCAAACACTGATACGTGGAGAGTTGCCAAAATCTCCTTTCCCTTCTTGTTTGAGGAACAGTGTTATATTAATGCACAGAGACGATCAATGCTGCATTCAAAGGCGCAGGTTAATCATTGCACTGGGATGTGTTTTGCCGTACAGTTCTTATTATCTTTACTTGAATGTCTTTTCAAATCAGTGGCGTGTCAATAACATGCGTTATGATCTCTCTGGCTCTTTCAAGGTACGAGCTTGACTATGACACTCATCCCACGGGCGCAGACGTTTCAAAGCTTCCTTTCCGAGCAGACGGAGCAGGAGCAGATCCAGGATCAAGCAACACCGGCCTCTAGTGGCACAGATAGGAATTGCAGCACCACGCCGCTCCGTTGACATGCACTGTCATGGCGTGACGAAAGCCACGACTCCCGGACATTCCAAAGCTTTAGGAAGCTCTAGACACATGAACAGTATGAACTCTCTCGCTCTCGCTATAAATATATGTATGTATATGTATGACTTAATAATTAATATAATTATTTGTAGAACAGTGTGTATACTAAGAACTCTAGGAGCCTCTTTTTGTACGTTGAAAAAAGAAAAAGGAAAAAAAAAAAATGCCAAAAAGTTGTACCATAAACTTTATTTTCCTTGTGTAGTTTAAGACAAATGGACTTTCTGCAGTTTATTTTTCAGATATACTGTAAATATTAATGCGCTTCAGCGCTTACACCCCAAGTTTCTTGCGTTTTTGTCTGTCGTTGTAATGGGACACCTAATTAGCTTCTGTCAAACAAGGTATCTGTTTGTGTTTTAGCACCCTGCACTTTTAAATTAGAGCTTGTTTTGCACTTTTGTCATTTGCTTTGGGTTTTTATTATGCCATGATGTCTGTAGTGGAGTTTGGGGGGAAACTTTAAAAAAGCATACTTTTTTAAAGGGATAGTTCACCCAAAAATTATGTTCTGTCGCTGTTTATTCACTTTCCAAACTTGTTTCTTCTGTGGAACACAAAAGAAGAGATTTTGAAGACTGTGCTGGTTGCTCTTTTCCATGTAATCTGGAAAAGCTTCAAAAAGGACTCAAAAGCCTTGTTCAGACTGTCAGTCCAAATCTGATCATATTTAACAAGTGAGAAGAAAACCGTTCCAAGCTACATTCAAATGTGGTTTGAAATCTTAATAGTCTCATTTCTGGATTTTTTTTTTTTTTTTTGTAAACACATATATCGAACAATATATCAAAATTGTATATCTGTATAGTGTCATATTGCAATGCAACATTGCAAACCCCTCCATGTTGTTTTTGTCTCAATGCTATTAAAGCCATAAACTCATGCAGATATTCGAAAATGAGAGTGCCACGGGACACACAAATCAGATCTGAACAGTTTCGATACATAGTGTGGACAGTCAATTGTTTAGATCAGATTCCAATTACGTCTAAAGGCCTGTTCACACCAAGATATAGTTCTAAAAATCGTTCTCAGTATTAAAGAATAGCAGAGTTCACACTTCACAGCACAGCTATAACAAAAACAACAGAGAAACCATATTGGAATAACTTTCAAAACGATTTTTCCAGATGATGAACCTCATCAACCTGATCAACCTCACAGCCAATCAGAATCCATCCTGCAGTAACAAGCACAAGCATTTAAAGTGACAGAGCACGCAAATGATAAACAGAATGATATCGCCCGCTGGTGTGTACTCGTATATAGTTCCTTCTTGGCGTGAACAGGCCTTAAACCATGAACAAATCATTGTTTTGGATTAAATCTTTTCCATGAATCAGTTAAACCACAGTCAATCTAGACTTTGAGCAGATATCTATGAACACTGCAACAATTGCAATATGACATCACACTCTTCTGTGACTTTAAGTGCACAATTTAAGATCTCATACATCCAATGCAATCTTACTCCAATGTACTACAATGATGCAGTCCTGCAGATTCAAAGTTTGCGGGGTTTTTTATTCAGCTAAGAGCAATCTACTGTTCAGACATCTTTACGTTTACGTGATATGAATTTAGCTACATGTCAGAGTTCACTAGACTTTAACTTTGGAACCAGCGAAATGTGAATGTTAAAGGGAATGTCCCTTTAGTTTAAAACCCCAGTTTGAATGAATAATTTAGTTACTAATTTGATTTGAAGACGTCACACCCACTGAACGTCTGAAGCATACATCACTCTTTTCTGGAAACATTTAAGGAGTTTTGAAGTCGTCATCTGATTGGTTGAATTCTACAGCATGTCAGTGAGATGTGGGTGTTGCGTTCTTTAACGGTCCACCTGGAAACGAATGGTCATGACGCCAAACTCCCTTAGTGGAAGAAGAACCACGTTGTGTTTACAACTGAGACAATGAGCGCTTACCAGGATCAATTAAACGCTGGGTTTGTGTGAAGTTCGCGGCTCCGTAGTTACGGCCTTGAACAACATTCTTGAATGAATAATTTATGGAAGCACACTGTCTGTTATTGCAGGGACATCAGCTCCCGAAAACCAAATACTTCTCTACAGTACGCCAACAGAGTAGTATGTCCGAATTCATAGTATGGACACTTACTTTACTATCCCATGAGGTCACGGGAGGCGATTTATGAATGAGGGTGAAGGGACGCAACCATATACTGTAAACTGCCACTGTAGGTTCACATGATAACGACAACATGGCCACCAGTCTGAAAGTGTGGCTACGCGAGACTACGGTGGTTAAGACGGCGACAGTCATACTTTTACACCCTGTCATTTCAAACCTGTATCATTTATATTTTTGGATGAACTATTCTGTTCTATGTTTCCCTCCCAAAACAAACTTATTTTATATGACATAAATTTCTGAAATGTGTCTACACACTGGAACAGGAGGTTCGGTTCATCTGAACCCTCTCACACTGCAGAAGAAGTGCCTTCAGACTCTGCTAAACTGAGACTCTGGCTGGAACGCTGATTAAATTAGCATCCCTCTAACCATCCAACATGTGTATAACCGAATTACGTTATCCGTTGATACGGCATTTGTCTAAAAGCAGAGCAAAATATCTATTCTCTCCCCGCACAGGGAAATGCTTAACTCTACTGAATGACTTTGGGTTTTTCCGAACGGTATTGTATGAGGATGATAGAAGTGAACAGAAACAATATTCCATTCAGTGAGACAATCAATTTACTTTACAAGTTGTTTTTTTGTCTAATTGTGCTAGAAAAACCTGATTTGACCAGAATAATAACAGTATGTCATGATGTGGAGCTAAATGTTTTAGAAGCACATTATGAATTGTATTTTTTTCGCCTTTTTCCACACGTAATTATTTGCTGATACTCTGAATTCATTCTAGGCAGCGTTTAGTAGCACTTGAATGTGAATTAAACAACCTCTGTTTTATTACAGTTTGCATTGTACTTCATTTAAAACGGTCTTTAAAAAGGGAATGTCCTTGTTGTCTAAGGAGGTTTCTAAGGGATATTTGGTCAAACACTGTGTTGTTTAATACCATGATATCCCAAACCTTGCCGGCTATGAACATTGTTTGGGAATTCCCTTCGGGCTTTTCCAGAAATCATGTCTTGTAATGTCTTTCTTGTGTTCTAGCATTTACACCAGTTTCAGTTTGTGTATATGTGCTTATTTGTAATTGTATGTTGTTGTTTTTTTTAATCCATGTTTTATTTTATGGCATTAAGTAGATTTTGTCCTGTGTGGATATGTCAATGTTTACTGAGTAAAATAAACTGAATGGACTTTACAGAAACCCCTGAATACTGTATGCCTTGGTGATATATATATATATACACACACACATACACACACGCTCTCTCTCTCTCTCTAATTACACCAATTGTGCAAGTTCTCCCACTTAAAAAGATGAGAGAGGCCTGTAATTTTCATCATAGGTGCACTTCAACTATGAGAGACAGAATGGGAAAAAAAATCACCTTGTCTGATTTTTAAAGAATTTATTTGCAAGTTATGGTGGAAAATAAGTATTTGGTCAATAACATAAGTTCATCTCAATACTTTGTTTTATACCCTTTTTTGGTCAAACATTTTCTTTAAGTCTCCACAAGGTTTTTACACACTGTTGCTGGTAGTTTGGCCCATTCCTCCATGCAGATCTCCTCTAGAGCGGTGATGTTTAGGGGCTGTCGCTGGGCAACACGGATTTTCAACGGATTTTCACAAGATTTTCTATGGGGTTGAGATCTGGAGACTGGCTAGGCCACTCCTGGACCTTGAAATGCTTCTTACGAAGCCACTCCTTCGTTGCCCGCGCAGTGTGTTTGGGATCACTGTAATGCTGAAAGATCCAGCCACATTTCATCTTTAAAGCCCTTGCTGATGGAAGGAGGTTTTACTCAAAATCTCACGATACATGTCCCCATTCATTCTTTCCTTTACACGGATCAGTCTTCCTGATCCCTTTGCAGAAAAACAGCATGATGTTTCCACCCCCATGCTTCACAGTAGGTATGGTGTTGTTTGGATGCAAATCAGCATTCTTTCTCCTTCAAACACAAGTTGAGTTTTACCAAAAAGTTCTATTTTGGTTTCATCTGACCATATGACATTCTCCCAATCCTCTTCTGGATCATCCAAATGCTCTCTAGCAAACTTCAGATAGGCCTGGTCATGTACTGGCTTAAGCAGGTTACCTGTCTGGCACTGGAGGATTTGAGTCCCTGGCGGCGTAGTGTGTTACTGATGGTAGCCTTTGTCACTTTGGTCCCAGCTCTCTGCAGGTCATTCACTAGGTGGTTATGGGATTTTTGCTCATCGTTCTTGTGATCATTTTGACTGAACAGAGTGAGATCTTGTGTGGAGCCCCAGATCAAGGGAGGTTATCAGTGGTCTTGTCTTTCTAATAATTCCTCCCACAGTTGATTTATTCATACCAAGCTGCTTACCTATTGCAGATTCAGTCTTCCCAGCCTGGTGCAGGTCTACAATTTTGTTTCTGGTGTCCTTTGACAGGTCTTTGGTCTTGTCCATAGTGGAGTATGGAGTCTGATTGTTTGAGGTTGTGGACAGGTGTCTTTTATACTGATAATGAGTTCAAACAGGTGCCATTAATACAGGTAACGAGTGGAGGACAGAGGAGCCTCTTAAAGAAGAAGTTACAGGTCTGTGATACCCCTTTTCCACCAAGGCAGTGCTGGTGCTAGTTCGGAGCCAGAGCCTAGTTTCAAATCGGTTCTTTGTGTTTCCACACCCAAAGCACCAGATCCGAGCCAGGGAAAGTGGTTCTTAAGTAGCACCAAAACATTGCTGGGCTAGAAGTAAGAACCGATTACGTTAGGCACTGGGGGCGGGGTCAACAAGATGAACACAAACTTGAGATCCACCATTTTTTAGCAGCTAATGGAGCTAATAGCTGCTGCTCGTTTGTAATCACCGTCTCTACGAACTGCGTTGGATTCGCTGTGTTTTGATGCCGATGATTTACAATGTCGTAAAGCCATGTGAATCAATAGTAACGCAACATTCGCCATTGTTGATGGAAGGCTTGTTCGAGATGCATTGGCGCTGTGCAGACCGATTGCCGTATGACAGCGATTCCAGCAAGAGTATATGACTCCTTATGCTTTTGATTCACTCATGCATTTTTTTTATATCATACGCAGGTCGGTCTGCGCAGCGTCGATGCATCTAGAACATTCTTGGTGTGTTTGTGTTTCCCGCTTCCTCACTAGCATTGCTGAGAAAGATGAGACGTATACAGTGACTTAAAGACCTGGCTCTGTTGTGGCTCTCAGCATGTGGAAAAGCAAACGGTTCTTAGAAGGTTCCTCAGTCGAACCAACAACGAACTGGCACTAGCACTGGCTCTGAACTAGCACCCGGTTCATTCTGGTGGAAAAGAGTTATGAGAGCCAGAAATCTTGCTTTTTTTGTTGGTGACCAAATACTTATTTTCCACCATAATTTGCAAGTACATTCTTTAAATAATCAGACAATGAGATTTTCTGGATTTGTTTTTTCTCATTCTGTCTCTCATAGTTGAAGTGTAGCTATGATGAAAATTACAGGCCTCTCTCATCTTTTTAAGTGGGAGAACTTGCACAATTGGTGGCTGACTAAATACTTTTTTGCTCCACTGTGTGTGTATATATATAAACTGTAAATACTGTAAAATATTATTAAAACTGTAATACTGTAAAATATTATTAAATTTAAAAATGTTTATATATTTTAAAATGTAATTTATTCCTGTGATGCAAAGCGGCATTTTCAGCATAATTACTCATCTTCAGTGTCACATGATCCTTTAGAAATCATAATCTAATATTCTGATTTTGTGCTAAAGAAACATTGAAAAAAAAGAAAGTTTTTTGATGAATAGAATGAACAGCATTTATTTACAATCTTTACTGTCACTTTTGATTAAGTTAATGTCTCCTCGCTGAATAAAATTTATTTCTTAAAATAAATATTACTAACCCTAAACTTTAGAAATGTATAGTTGATCTTTACCGTCATACTTGATAATTAAATTAGTATATAATAAGAAAAGCAAAAAGTCTACATGAAATGTTAATATCTTTATACAAGTCTTAAAGAACACCATCATTCAGGCATAATACAGTCTCATGAAGCCAAATCCCATGTCTTTTTAAAGTACCAAGCCTAGTTTTTGATTGGTAATCAAATACAGAATTTGATTTGTGAGATCGAAGATAGAATAGATGCATCCAAATGTGATTCATTTTATTCCTGTACATGTTAAGTGCTCTGTGCTCAAACATCAAATCTGAACTCTTGAATGATCCTAATTATTCCTCACAATGCAAATCATATTCCGCCTGTAAGCTGAGCATTGTCAGTTTAACCTATGAGCAGTGAAGCCTTGGTATCCTGGTTTTCATTCGTGAGGCTGGTACTTCCATTTCTGCAGAGAGAAAGCATTCAGGCTCAAACTGAGACACGGGACAAGGATGTGATTTTGAGAAGATTCATCCACTCAAAAGCTCTGAGAGCCAATCATTTGATAATTAGAGTCACTCAAACTAAAGTGTTGCTCCGGTGTCTGTTCAGAGGGACCGTGCTTGGCTTATATCTGGCTTTGATACAGTCCAGAAAGCTCCTTAAGCAGATTCCCTGTCAAACAGACTTCACAGAGGAGCAGAGAAGACAGTTTTCCACAATGTGCTCATAAGCAGACATCCAGCACCATTATGCAATGAAATGCCATGAAATGTGGGTTCTGGGGCAGGCTTGAATGGTTAATGTATGATGAAGATGACGATGATGATGGTGGTAGTGGTTCATCAAATGACAAATTATACGCACAGCTCCATTAATCTTCTGCATTATTAGTAATTTCGCCTCTGATCCATCCATTAGTATTCAGGTGCAAAAGCATTTCTTGGCACTGACGTTTGGTTTGTGTTTTATGATTTCTGCTCTTCAGCCAAAGCGAGTTCTTCCATATAGACTCCAATTTATCAGTTTGAACTCTATTGATTGGTGGTATGTCATCTCTTTTGTTTTTGTTTTTTATGAGCCCTCACTATCTGAAAGTTAACATATATTTCGTTATCTCTTGCCCCGCTTTTGGTCCCCTTTTTCATCCTGTCATAGACACAGCCATGATCATATGGGTTACGCTGCCACAGAAAGAAAACATGTATTTTGAGTTATGAATAAAAGCAGCATTAGTAACATCTGTGTTAATGCGTTTTCATTAGTTAAGGAGAATGCGGCAGTTAAGCAAATATATGTTTACTGCAGGCTGCTTGAAGGACATCACTTTTCAACCACAATATAACAAACTATTTCATAGAAAATTTATATATAGAATATCTCAGAACTTTGTTTTTCAAGTGAAAATGGATTCAGGAGAGATTGGATACTGATATGAGTTTGAGAATTGCTATATTTGCGTTGCCTTGTGTTTTGGCAGTGGACACACTGAAATTGAGGCATGATGGGTAAATCCCAACAATGAAAAATGTCCCATCAACAGCCATATGGTTATATACTGTATAATAAAGCAGGGTGAATTTCATGAAATATGTCCAGGTCATACTTGGTGTTGTTATTGTTAACTAAAACTATTACAAATCATTTTAGTTTATTTAAATAAAGATGAAATAATAAATATATATACAATAAGGGTCATTAGTTAACTACTTTAGTTCACATGAACTTAAAATGAACAATATAGTATGTATAACAACAAAAGTTGTTAACATTAGTTAATGCACTAGCATTAACAAAGATGAATAAATACTGTAACAAATGCTTTGCTCCTTGTTAGTTCATATTCATTAATACATTAACTAATGTTAACACATGAGACCTTATTGTAAAGTGTTACCAATAATAAAAATCTTCAACTTAAAAAAATGAAAATGTGATAGTGACAAAAAACTTAAGTTAAGTTAAAGTGATTTTTATTTATGAAAATAAAGCTAAACAGCTAAATATAAAAATGACAAAAGCAACAAAACGAAGATACAAATATTATTAAATACTATATTAGTATATAATTAATACTAAAATGAAATAAAACTGGTTTATATTTGTTATTTTTTCAATTATAATTTTGTTTGTATTATAATTATATGAATAATAAATGAAAACATTTGATATATAATTAACAAAAGTATTTATATTTCATATACTCATATTACTTATAAATATATAAATAATATTTAAAAATATATAAAAGTGATATAATATAAAATATAATATACTTAATATATAATTATTTATACATATTCATAAATATATACACACTGATCAGGCATAACCACCCATGCAAAAATGTTCACTTGCTGCCTAATATATCCCACCCACTAACCGGTGTCGTGATGAAGAGATAATCAGTGTTATTCACTTCACCGGTTATAATGTTATGCCTGATCACTGTGCATTTTTTATAAAATACGGTATAATAATGTTATACCAGTCGTTACTGTAAACAAATGTATAATTATTGTAAATTGTAATGAAATAAGTATTTACATTTCATGGTAGTATTTGTTGTATTGACTTTGTTGACTTTAATAAATCTAATATTAGTATGGGAAAGCTGATTTAAAAAAAAACAAATCAAAAAACTATATTTGAACGTTTGATTTTGTAGTTAAATATGACCGTGGACATTTCTTCATGAGATTCACACAGCAACAACACATGGTCAGCAGTGCGGAGCAAAACTGATTGACATATTTACCTGTCTTTTGGCAGGGTGCAGTTTGATTCTATAGTCCTCTCTCTTCCTTTTCATCCTGTGAAAACCAGTTTAGAAACTGAGTGACGGTTTACTCAAGATGATAGACATTAAAGGTCATTTAATCATTTTCTTAAGGATCAGCAAAGCAAACACTGCAGTATGGAGATAGCCTCGCTTCACTGCAAAATAACAAACTGCACACTCAGTCTAAAACTTAGCGAGGCTGGCAGCAAGGGTGGTGGACATATGGTGAAGGCGAGGAGGGGATGGGATTTCACAGCCAATTATCTGAGAGACCTCTTAACAGACAAACCAGACGCTTATAAATTCATACCTAATGAAAGCTACGGGAAATGCTTTGTTCTTCAAGTCTTAATTCAGTCACAACATGCACAGAACGCAAGTCTGCGCTATTATACTACCAATGAATCTGTTCATACTTTCTATTTTTAGTTGTTACCTTTAATTACTTCCACATAAAAAAAAGAAGAAATTATGTTTTTTGCTGTGTTTATCACTTGCTAAAGCAAATCCTCACAAGTACTCAAGGTGGATTGAACCGGAAGTCCAAAAACTGCTGGGCATCTTTATGATTAATTAAATAAAACGACATACCTGTTTACCCACGTCACTAATAAAATCATCAGAAGAGCGACAGCAACCAGCCCTCCTCCAATATACACATACAGCATGTGATGAAGACCCCTAAAATCTGAAATGAGAGATAAAGGGTCATTTTTTGAGATGTTAACAGATATGTACAGGTTGTAAGTAAATGAAAAAAATTAAATAAACGAGTTCTATTGTTGTTGTTTTTTTTTAGCCATTTTGTTCTTCCGATTTAAAAGCAAAGTTGAATCAACATCAAGAAAACGTGTGGCTGGGAGTATGCTGACTATAAGTAACTTTGTGACTACGTCAGCTTATTCAAACCCTAACCCTACGAGTCTGCTTATACTCTACTAAAACTCTTATGAGAGTTAGTGGACATGTAGGTGCAACATTACTTATGGTCAACAGAATGTGTTAAAGGGACCAATAAAATACAGTGAAACTAAATAAAGTTCTTTTTTTATTCAGCCAAGAGGTCACACCATGACCTATCAATCGTCCACTGGTGACACCATAGATATATATATATATATACATATATACGTAGATGCCTTATTAGCGACTGTTTCTATGGGCCGCTATATGTTAGCCGTCCACCATTTTTGAACGGTCAAAGCCAGTCGTGAACACTTATGGTACAGCAGAAATATGTATGTTTTCACATGAAATTCAAAAACCGTGAAGCCTGTTATTAACTAACACATGTTCCGTGTTATTGTGTAGATCCAAACATTATAATTGCTAAACTAACGGGTTAGCTAACACAACATTAAAAAGTAGCCTAACCGTAGTTAAAACCTGTAATATTGAGTTAAAATCATATTCTTACCTGTGAAATGTTATCCCATTTTTTCGGGAATTTAATAGCGCTGGGTTTTACAGAGGCTGTGCAGTGTTTTTTTAATGCGAGTGATGATTGACAGCATCTGAAGTTTGACGCGTGTTGATTGTCATGCCTAGAGCGGTTGGATGAGGCATCTACGTATACATATCTATGGGTCACACGTCTTCAAGTGATGCAAATTTGCAGGTAAGAGTTCACCAAACTTGAACTTTTGCTGCTCCCCAGTTCATCTATTTATACTATGCCCTAAAAGTATGTACAGTTTTGTGAAGAAAAAGTACATACTTTTGAGTGTGTAGTAGAAGACCAGGCAAGCTTTGGGACTTTATCATATAATTTAGTTTTTAACGGACAGTTCTGTCGCTTAGTTACGTGCATCCAGTCACAGTTTAAACTGCCCTGTCAATCCTCGTCACAGTTAAAACCCTTCACATTCAATTTCATTTAATTTCCTACCCTTTCAGAGAGACATGTAGAAGCACGTTTATCTGCCACTCGTGGGTCTTTCATGCAGAGACTCCCCTCACGTGTTTGCAATGTATAATGATGCATTTAAAAGATAATGACCAAATGTATTTTTACAAAAGTTCATAATGCTGTTGCAGATTAAATATAATGTGGATAATATTGAATGAATATTTTCGTCAGGTTATATACTGTTAATTAATCATTCCAACTCCAAGTTTTGTTGTCCATAAGAGTGCTCCATGCGGCTCCGGCCTTCTGAAGCGAAGCGATGCGTTTGTGTAAGAAAAATACTCATATTTAAAAACTAAAATAACTAGCTTCCGACAGACGAACGCGGAAGCGCAGAGGAAAGAGCAAAACAAAACACCAGTCATGAATTAGAAGTCTAAAACAATTTTTTTTACACGAAATGCCAGAGGATTTTGATATAAGTGAAGAGGGGCTTGAGTTTGTTGCCCAGCCCTACTTGTTTGAACCGCGAGAGGCGTCAAAGCTTGAGATACTCCTACATCCTCCGTCATATATCGCGTCAGGGGTTATTCTTTTGCCGTAAGTCGACTTGCGTTGGCCGTCTGCTGGAAGCTAGCTATTTTACTTTAAAACATGTTAAATATGGATATTTTTCTTACACAAACCCATCGCTTTAGAAGGCCTTTATTAACCCCCGGAGATGCACTTTTATGGACTTCAAAACAGAAACAGCCATTCACTGTCATTATAATGCTTTGATAAGACAGGACATTTTTATATAACTCTGTGTTCGTCCTAGGATAACTTGAGGGAGAGTAAATCAACAAATTTTCATTTTTGGCTGAACTATCCCTTTAATTTCACATTATTTTATTTCATTAGAATGAAATAGCCTCAAGTGCTGAATTACTGCTCATACAGATCACTTTTTGACAAATTAAAATTGTGGGGTAATGCAGTGCTGTTTTACTTGGTCAAAACAATCATACTAAATATACATTTGAGTGTGTTGAAAGTTGTTATAACATTACTCACGCGTTCACCCGGTGGCTGGTATGAGATACTTTGTGTGTTTCAGTGTTGCATATTACAATATCATATTAATAAAAGCTGGATGACTTGTGTTGCTAAATGGCATGCGGTTACTTAAAATATATTGTATGGTGGAGAAAAAGCTGTATGTTACTATACATAAATCTCTTTCTGATTATGCTATGTTAGCCACTTGTTAACCACTTGTCAAAACAGTGTTGTCTCTGAGGCAGCAAGGTACAAACATGTTACTCGTGGTAAATCAAGAAAACAAGATTTTACCAAAAATCGCACATATTGTGCCTTTAATGAAAAAAATTACAAATTACACCTCTAGCTAATTTTATATCCAAGAAACAAAACGTGTAATAACACATGTGCAGTGTGGTGCACATGTGTTGCTTGTGACGCTGGTTTCAAATGTTAGTCTGGAGATATATGACATTGAATTTGGCCCCAACGTTTTGACAAAAATGCCCTGTCTCTTTTGTCTAATTTCGACAACTTCTGTCCTTGATTTCTCAGAGGGGAAGGTCAATGGGTGGGTAGTCTCGCTTAGCCAGACCTTCAGACTGATATACTCTTTTTTTTTTTTTACAACAAATTAACTAGAAAACAGACATTCTTTTATAATTACTTTTTTTTTTTCATTATATTATTCATAAATCAAAAGATTTAGGGAATTCTAAGAAATCTGAAATTAATGAGGGGAGGTTAATGAATGACATCGCATGTTGATAAAGACCCGAGGTATGCGTTTAAGGGTTACAACAATTATTTTGAATTTATAATAATTTTAGATCTGTAAAATGTATACATTTTAGTATGGCAGTGGTTCTCAAGCTAAAGTCCCATCCTTGTCTTACCTTGAGCAGGTAGAGTGGTCAGCAGGACTGTGGTGGACTGGACACCGGTGCCTGTGCTGAAGTTGCAGCGGTAGAATCCTTCATCTTCTTTGATGATGTTAGTGAGGTGTAGACTGACCTCCATAGCATCACTGCAGTTCACTTGCCCTCTACTGTCGAACTCATTCAGCTCCACGCCTTCGTCTAGCATCTGGCACGTTGCTATAATATTGCTACTGCCATCTGCAATGTTCAGTTTCTCTATGCTTACTTGGTAAACCTCACCGTTGTGGACAAGGTCACAGTTAATGGTCAGGTTGTCATTCTCTGCCGCCACCAACTTAGTGTCCGGTTGAATAGAGATGGTGGAGGTGATTGCTAGAGAAAAAAAAATAGTAGGAGAAATATTATGCAAGACCTATAACACTTGAAATTGTTAATCGAATTATTAAAGGTGCACTATGTAACTTTCCGTCCGCTAGAGGTAACCTATTCAAAACAAAGGCGTAGTTTGTGACACTTGTTCACACTGCAGTGAGAGTAAAGCGCTTCTGCTAAATAAAACCGGAAACCAAGTGTATCGCAGATATGACGCAATTGACAGACGACTCCCTCACACGTCCCGGTTTCTTGGTTAAAAAGGCAATTTTCTCACGATTTACAAATAGTTGGAAACATTTGTGATATTGTAAGTACTCAACTGAACAAAATATATAACACTGGCCTAGTGGTTTTTAGATATTTTACTGAAAAAATGTTCCATAGTGCACCTTTAATTCACAGGGTCAGATTTAGTGATCGACCAATATGTATTTTTTGATGGCCGATAACGTAGAGAGCAGGGTGGCTGATATAAAGCCGATATGCTATATTTAGCCCCGTTTCCACCAAACGCAAAATTACAAAAATTCAAATGCAATTGCAAATCACGTGCAATTTCGTTCTGTGCTAACGCACAAGGACTGCCATATTTCAAATGAAAAAGCAAAGTCTGTTTGCAATTGCATTTCCAATGTCTTATAAGTTATGACCCTGCCATTTTGGAATAGTAATAGAAAATCACCTATTTGATATTTCATTTCCTCCGTGTCCTGCCACAAACTGCACAAAATTCTAATGGAATTGCAATCCCCTTTGCGTTTGCATTTCCGACGTCTAACACAGTCAACTGTCAATCAGGCTTGAGGGCGGGGTTTATTGATGTAGTCTGAAGTAGGCCACGCCCTCAAGTGGTGGAAAACAGGGAATTTGGCTATTTTTTTGTAATAAAAACCAAAGTTCAAACGCTTTAGTCAGAATGCAGACCTGATTGTATGTTCACCTGGCAACGAGAAAAAAACAGCAAACTGCATTCGGTAGGCTAGTATCAGTATCAGCTAGTATCAGACAAATATCATCATATTCCAACTGGCACAGTAAATTATCATGATGTGGTAAAATCAGAGAATCTATAGAAACGTGACATGATGTGAATGGTGTTGTCGTCCATATGATTCTGTGCTCAAGAGCAAAGCGATCAAAAAAGAAACGAAAAGGACATAGTGACATTAAATCGCAGTTCATGTTCGTTTTGTAGGAGGACGATCTGATAATCTGCTTCATTATAGCATTTTATTCAACATTATTGTTTTTCATCATATGTATTCATTAAACTACACTTCTAATATCACTTCTACATTTCTAATATACTACACTAATATCTTTATTTTGACATTTAAAACATTTTCAGACACACATGCTGCTTAGTTCCGATATCTTCATTAGGGATGCTCAATTTGGTTAATTTTCCCGACCGAAAACCGCCGCTCATTATCCGAATGTTAACTGTTAATTGATAGCCTATTATAATATTTAACTGGCATTAAATAAAAATACAATTAATGAGTGTCTGTGACCCGTTAAAAATACACACACTAAAATGTTCTAGTGCAAACAGCAGCATGCAGAACAGCTCAACAGAACCTGGATTCACACATTATCAAATGTTCACGCACCTGCAGCGTTTCTGACAACAGAGAAAAACACAATCAAATAATATTTAATAAAAAGCATAAAATAAATACACTAAATATTTCTCACTTAGCCTAAATAATGAATACATTAGGATGACAAAACGAAAACACACTGAATCCGTTAGAATCTTTACAGAACCGAAACAGAATTTTCGTCAGAATTTTTTTTTTCGTCAAATAAAAATAGTTGGCTCAAAAATATGTGAATTGATATAAGTAGGCTAAAGCTGTCTCCGACTAAAGTTTTTTCTCTATTCAACTAGTTCAGGGGTAGGCAAGTTCGGTCCTAGAGAGCCACTGTCCTGCAGACTTTAGATCCAACCCTAATCAAACACACCTGAAAAAGCTCATCATTGTCTTTAGGATTACTAAATCTACAGGCAGGTGAGAGTTTTTCAGGGTTGGAGTCAAACTCTGCAGGACAGCGGCTCTCTAGGACCGAACTTGCCTACCCCTGAACTAGTTGTTCATTTAAGGCAGGGGTAGGGAACCTTTTTGAACCAGAGCCATTTTTTAAAGCATTTTTCCACAAGAGCCAGTAAAAAAAAGAAAAAAACTATTAGGCTATTTAAATGTATTATTAATATTATTATTATTATTTTTTTGCCTATGTATTATATATTATTATTATTTTATGGGTTTTGTTGTTTTTGTTGTAAAATCGACACATTTATTGGATATTTCTCTCCATTTTCTTTATAGGAATGAATAATGATGAAAAAGTGCTTTGTTTTCCACCACTTGAGGGCGTGGCCTACTTCAGACTACATCAATAAACCCCGCCCTCAAGCCTGATTGACAGTTGACTGTGTTAGACGTCAGAAATGCAAACGCAAAGGGGATTGCAATTCCATTTGAATTTTGTGCAGTTTTTGGCAGGACACGGAGGAAATTAAATATCAAATAGGTGATTTTCCATTACTATTCCAAAATGGCAGGGTCATAACTTATAAGACATTGGAAATGCAATTGCAAACAGACTTTGCTTTTTCATTTGAAATATGGCAGTCCTTGTGAACGGAAATGCGTGATTTGCAATTGCGTTTGAATTATGTCACATTTTAAGCATCCGCAAAAATTGAAAACGCAATTGCAAATACAACTTGCAATTCCTTTTGAAAATTGTCCGCAATATCCTTCCATAATAGACTGTATATCTATATATATAGTGAAGTGACAAATTGTATCCCCACCAAAAATTTCGGGTCTCCTTTAAGACCCCAAGCAATCCCATTGTTTCAAATTGCTTTAAAATAGGTACCCCCTCTTTAGCGCCTGATTACAATTCCTACAAAATCATGTATTGATTTTGGTATGGTATGCTGTTTCAACTACATTATAATGTCCATTTATGTCTGTATTAATTAGCTTATATACTAGCATAGCATACATAGCAGCAATTATCTTGATAGCTTAGTTTATACACACATTTGCACTTACCCTACATATATCCTCAATCAGCTTTTATGTAATTGTTCAATTAAGTTTTAAATGTCCTAATAATTTATAAATAAAACAGATTAATGATGTTCAGTGATTCACTTAATAGGTTATTGCTATTATTTATTAATTAATAGTTAATCAAATATAAGAAATTGTTTAATTGGTTTTATGTACTGTGTTTTCCTACGCATTATATAGTAAGCTATGCATATTTTAAATTAATATATTTCATATATACTAGGATAATCATTAACTGACAGTTTGGGGGTGGACCCAATTTCGAGGGAGGACCCAATTTGTCATGACACCGCCAATGTCCAAATATGGTGCTGAAACTTTGGAGTCGCGCAGTAGTGAGCGTAAAGTGGAGCCACGGTATCAAGGCAAGCCAACACTCACGCAGAATCGGTTAACACAGTTTACGGCAGAACAACTCATTATGGTGGTGTAGAAATGTAGAAGCTAAAGTTGACGCTCCAATCGCCTCCCGAAAAAAGTCTGTTGGTGCCTCCATGGCTACTTTGCTCAAACAAGCTGTCAATCATGATGTAAACCCCACCCACACTCCCACAGAATCGGTTAACACAGTTAAACAGTTTCGTTCCTGACACTTATCGGCCAAACAGAAAAAAAGTGTTTTCTCATTATAATAATAATAATAATTAAAAAAAGACAAATAGTTAATTCACCTGTTTTTTCGACAATTGTGTCTTTTGTCCATGAACCCTGAGGATAGGTCTGCAGAGAGCAATGATACTGGCCGATGTCACCCTCAGTGACGTTCCTTATGGAAATGCTGCCATCCATTGTGGTGGTTTTCAGAAACTCCACTCTTCCGTCATAAGATGATTCGAAGTTGGTGCCATACTGAGGATGATAAACAGCTACAGGTTGTGTAAGAAACTTTTTAGTCCAAGAGACCATAGTGAGCTGGCCAGTCCACGGACACAGGCAGTCCAATATCATTCCCTCCTGCAGCATGACTGTTGATTCTGGGGCTTTCATCTGAACAGAGCCTAGAAGACCATTATGGAAGTGTGGGGGAAAGTCAGACACAGATTTAAAATGAAAAAATAAAAAAAGAATACTTGTAGGAATATTGTATTACTTACAGTAAGGTACATCTTTTCACATCAATGGATTTTGCAAAGAAGCCAATGAAATATTTTTGAAATACACTACCATACAAAAGTTTTTGAAAAAAGTCTCACCAAGGCCTCATTTATTTGATCAAAAATAGAGTAAAACATTAAGTTATTATTTTAAAATGTGGTCAAAGCTGAGTTTTCAGCATCATTACAGTCTTCAGTGTCACATGATCCTTCAGAAATCATTCCAATAAGCTGATTTGCTGCTGAAGAAATATTGCTTATTATCTGTAAGCAGTGCTGTAGTAATATTTGTGTGGAAACTGATTTCCCTGTGACTTTTTAAAGATCCTTTGAGAAATTAAAATGATAGTTTTCTGTAACATTCCACAAGGACACATTCTATTGCTCAAAAGGGACAGTGTTTAATATATTTATTGTAAATTATCATATTGTATGCATTTTATATTAACATATAAAAAAATTCTAATTTTAATATGAACGTATTTGTACATTTATATACATTTATATATTATATATTACATATACATTTATATATATATATATATATATATATATATATATATATATATATATATATATATATATATTAATATATTTATATATATTATATCCGTGAATGGATAAAATAGTACAATTATGTATATTCATATAATAATAATTTATATATATATATATATATATATATATATATATATATATATATATATATATATATATATATAATTATTATATGAATATACATAATTGTACTATTTCTCCCACCCAGGTTTTCCAGCCTAAAACAACATTGTTGAAGGAGTATTAAATATTTTTGTTTTATTATATATATATATATATATATATATATATATATATATATATATATATATATATATATATATATATATTAATGGCATATTTGCCAAAATACATTCTTCTAGCTGTCCAACCAAAAAGTGTTGCTGTTTTTCGCTTCTCTGACCCCAGTTGTTTGGTAAAAAGTTTAAGTTAAATAAACTGTTATTGTTAGTTTAGTTTTATAAGGGTACACCAACAACCACAAGTACAAACAAAAGTTACTTTCAATGTAACCACATATCCTCCTTTTTAAACAGATTATATAACTAAGCAAAATCAGCTACTGCAGACGTTTCCTTCATTACTAGTCAAGAAAAACTATTTTTTAAACTTCTTTAATTTATATTCACTCTATAAGCACTGATATCATTAAACAGTCAGTTCTACTCATATGTAAACAGGAATACTGTTTATAATGCTAGAGAACAGCCATTCATGCTTACGCATCCCTAAATATATTAATCACCAATAAGGAACAAACAATTGCTTATAACTATAATAAAGTTCCTACCTTTGCTAAAAAACTACATTACCTTTCAGAAAACAGAGTGGCATCATGAGTACCAAGAAGTACCAGTAATCCTTTTGTACTGCCACCATCTTGCTCCTCTGAGACGGAATGAATACAGCATTGACAAGGACTCAGGCGACCACAGGCATGATCTGTGTTCAGCTGCAAGAGTCTGCAATCACCTCCTCAACCAGCAGTTAAACAATGTAGAGAGGAGGTGTTAAGTTCACTAGTGGGCACACAGAGTTTGTTTCAAAGAAACCGAAAGAGCGGATTTGAAACCAATCTCTGAATTCCCCTATGATAAGAATCCATCAAAATAAAAGCAAAACAAAAATAATGACCTAAAGGGATATTACACTCAAAACTGGTGAAACGTTAGGTGTATTAGTCCTTTACAGTGCACGTGATAAATAACTACTGAGATTTCATCATCTAGTCATACTGATCTGACAGCTGGAGAATGGAGAGGTGTCTACTGTAAAACCATTCATTTATTGATTTGCTACAAAACAAAAATATACAAAAACGGTTTCATAGTATGTACCAAAACATAAATAAACATTCACATTATTAGGTGACTTCAATGACCTCCATCACAGGTGAGGCACTTAAGAGTTGAAGATGTGTGTGAGATTTCTGAGGCTCTTCAGAAGATAGACATTCAGGGGTTTGTCACTTCTGTGCTGTTCATCTACAAGAACAAACAAACAAATAAACTGACAATTACCACACATTCTCAGGAAAGATCCATTTCGATGTATCTACTGCTGTAGTACATCTGAGAGTAAAAATGAGAGGCTCTCCTATGATCAAACTGAATATATTATTGCGCACCTTTCCGGGCGGACACGTATGCCTCTTCAACTTTCAGTCTGATGGAAGGACACTTCAAAGTGGCCTTTGCCTTTGTAAGAGGAGACATGCAGGATGGGAAGATAAAGCATGAGACGGATCTCCAAGTGTGCGTGAGAAATGAAGACTTGCATGTAATATGTGTTTATAAAAAAGATCATGAATTGTGTCGTATTTCACATTCCGCTGCCAAATGCTTTGAATGAAATCTGAGATCTTTCTTTCCCTTCATTGAGCCTACACAACTACCACTTTCAAGCCCCAGAAAGTTAGTAAAAACATCATTGAAGTAATCCATTTCATTAAAAAAATCTTAATTTGTGTTCCGAAGACGAACGACATGAGGGTGAGTAATTAAAGATTCATTTTCATTTTGGGTGAACTAACCCTTTAATTGTAAAAAGCATTATATTACAACAGGATGCCATTGAATACATACCTTCTGATTGTTGTGCAACAGAGCCCAAAGCGCTGAAGCTCCTATGGTACGTATATCTGATGAACTACTGCTCAAACAAGAGACTAGTAGCTCAACAGCTTTATCTGAAATATAAAGACATGTATATATATTTATACTGTACTGTATGTATGCATGCACACGACACACACACACACACACACACACACACACACACACACACACACACACACACACACACACACACACACACACACACACACACACACACACACACACACACACACACACACACACACACACACACACACACACACACACACACACACACACACACACACACACACACACACACACACACATATATATATATATATATACAATATGACAAGAACTAAAAGTTAAAATGTGTCAGAACAAATTCATCTTGATAATGTCAGATAACTTTGATAGAAAGGTATGTAATGGATTACAATCAACCAATCAGCTGTCAGCTGTTAAATTTATGTACAGAATTAGATAAAACCAATTTAGGTCAACCAATTACCAAGCAATGCTTTTTTGTTTAGTCTGTGGTGAGAAAGGTCACATTAGCAATTAAAGAAAAAACACTTCAGCAAGACATGGTCAGGTCAAAGTGCCTGAATAATTTTGGTGGTGTTTTTATTATAAGTAATAAAATGACATTATTGGTAGTGTAAATTTGCAGTTTCACACTGTTTCATGAGTGCATTGACAACATGTCAAGTCAATAATCTCATTTCCTTTGCTTTCTATAAAAAGGAACTGGGTGGAAACGTTGGTGTGATGTGTAAAACTATTATGACTCCATTGCAGCTGTTGTGACACAATCACACTTCAGTGTTTGTGTGTGTACGCTGTACGTGTTGCCGTAAGTGTTGGTGTGTGTGGTGGATCACTTTTACACAGGCAGTGTTACATCCATCTTAACAAGTATATGTCACGGACCAAAAGATAAATTTAAAAATACAAAATAAATAAAACAAAAATTATATAAATAATTATTATTTTGGCAACATTTGTTAACATTAATTAAACTAATGAAAATTATTTTCTAATGCATTTATTAATCTTTGTTAATGTTAATGTTAGTGGTGGGCCGTTATCGGCGTTAACGTGCTGCGTTAACGTGAGACTCTTATCGGCCGATAAAAAAAATATCACCGTTAATCTATTCTCAAAGTTGGGTTGGGAACTGGGTCTATACTACGCAAGCTATGATGACTTTCACCCTGATATTTTAGCGCGGATGTGTACCTAGCCAAATTGCACTATAGGGAGCGAGATGACTCTTCGAACCTGCGTGTATGCCTACTGTGAAATTACCACATCAAGCGCGAACGCTGGCGTCCGAACTCGTGCGGTTCGAGTGCGCGCAGTTCGGGCGCCAGCGTTCGCGATGACTGACGTAATGTAAGCAGAGAGCTGTAAATCTCATTTCTGCTTGTCGTCAGCGTTCTTTAGACTCTAAAGAAATGCTCTCTTTAGAGCATTTGCAGTAAGTTACATTCGCGGACAGATAGACGCAAGTGTCATTACATACTGAAGCTTTGGTAACAAAACCAACGGTTCAAAAAAAAATATATAAAAGTTAGGTAAACAACGCTATTCATTTTGCCACCTTCTCGCTCAACGTCGTTACCAAGTAACGGGGTAAACAGCTGCTGCTTTGATGACCCAAACGCACCCCGGTTCGGACCCAAATAATATAATATGAACACGGTCCAGCAGGAGCAGGGGCAGGGGGAGGGGGGAGCAATCGAACTCGGGTTCGGTCCAGGCAACCGAACCAAGTGTGAAAGCACCAGTCATTAATTTGGGTAGCACACATATTCTGAATTCACAGAATTCAAATGAGCCATTTTAATCTAAATTAATTCCAAGATCACAGTGAGATTAATCTAGATTTAAAAAAAATTATCTATGCCCACCACTAGTTAATTTCAACATTCACTTATATCATAAATTCCTAGCATTAGTCCCGCTCATTTTCAGGGGCCGCTTCTTTCAGAATAATCCTCACAGCCACACACATTGAATTTGGCACCGGTTTTACACTGGATGCCCTTCCTGATGCAACCCAGCACTGAGAGTGCTGGGACACACTCACTCACACACACACTCCTACGGCCAATTTGACCAATCCATCAATTCATCCAAGGACTCCTGGCTCAGCTGGGGCTCAAACCAGGGACCTTCTTGCTGTGAGGTGACAGTGGTACCCACTGAGCCAACGTGCCGCCTTTCAACATTCGCTAATACATTATTAAAATAAAAAGTTGTATCTGATATTTAATATTTAATGGACCTGAGCTCACATTAACTAACAGAAAACAGTATTTTTATGATCTAACATTAATAAAGATGATTAAAAACAGTAATAAATGTATTGCTCATTGTTAGTTAATGCAGTAAAGTAACTAATAACACCTTATTGTTACCATTATGTTGTTGTTACTTTTGCAGGAAAAAAAACAACTTATTGATATATCAGTCAGGCCAATTAATTAGATGACATTTGGCTATTTGGTTAACCATGCCTGCTGAGCCTTATTAGATACTAGTATTGGCATCACCCACTCAAAAAGAAACATGTTGGTCAGCCATTAACATCTAAAACCCTGTAAATCCCACACTCATACCGTTGGCTAAGACTTTGGGCTTGTTAGCGGAGCAGAAGCAGATGTTGTGGAGAATGAGCAGGATGGTGAGTTTAGTGCTGGAGTGTTTGGACTGGGCCAGTTCGACCAGCAGCTCTAAAGCCCCTCGGAGCTTAAGGATCATCTGCTGTCCATCCTCCCCAAACGACATGTTCAGCAGCAGCCTGAGCCACAGGGACAGAGGATCTCCTGTCGGAATGCTGCTTCTACCACCTGCCTTAGGCATCGGGAGAGACAGGAAGTGCTGCAGGTAGTTACTCTAGGGAAAATGGCAAAAAGGTTGTGTTAACATTTCTCTTTGTAAATTTCTCTATGAAACTAAAAAGTGCACACATAGAATGACCAAAAGTTCTCAGCTATATTCACTATATAGACTAAAGTGGTTATATTTCCTTCTCCCATGAAATGTCTTGCTTTAAACATTAGCAAGTGAGTTACCTTTAGCAGTACCCCTTTGCAGTCCCTTGAGATGGCCAGGTTGGCCAGCAATGAGAAAGCCAGACTGTGGATGCTGCTGTTGTCAGGGGCAACCTGGGAGGCCAGTTTCATCACCGCATGCATCAGTGAATTTGTGACCGCAGTCTTAGGAAGAACAGCCTGAACTGAGCCAGAATTACAACTACTGCTGCTGCTGCTGCTACATAAAGCACTACATGCTGAAAGAGAACAAGGGAGACAGACAGAGAGAGATAACTTGATCATGGAGAAAAATTATAACTGAATCTCAGAAAGAGTATATAAGGAAACAAAACTGTTGATCAGTGTTTATCAGAAACCGCCCTAAACCCTAAAATTAGGCCAAACCCCTTGCATATATATATTTATTAGTGCTAAAAAAACAGGTAGGAAATACACAGAAATGTAATGGTTATCAAACTAAATCTAAATAATAATCTTATCTAAACATAGATTAATCCTTATTAAAGCAACAAAACTTCAGTCAAGAGTCTTTTGCTCTTTGATTTGCATTAATGACAGACATCACAGCAGCAGGTTTATTAGGCTGCTGTCACTTTAAGACCTGAAGCACATGATGCATATCCGGATCTGACATGCATCCAATGTCCTTACAACTCTTATGTTCATTTAACACTTTTTAACTAATTTAAGTCTGTACTTTAAATAAGCAGACAATTTGGCTTACTTTTGTGTGTTTTTTTGTCCAAAGACAAAGAGAAATGAACACTGCCGCGTGATGTCAAGGGGCATTCTGCGCGCACAAGTCCTGTGTGTTACAAGCCACCTGCACTGCTTTGTAATTGACAAAGTGAATATGCGTAAAAAAAAAAAGAAGAGTGCAAAATTTGCTGTCTCCAGCCTGAATCCATCCAATTGGCAAAAAAACACACCCTTTTTCTTTTTTTTTATGAGGTTTGAGACATCTTATTCTTACCAATAGTAATAAAATAATTGATTATAGAATTGAATAATATCAGTATAATAGGCATTGATTTAATGCGCTTTTGAACTACAGATAAACAGTGCTTTACTGGGAGCAACGCCATAAATGTGGATGCAGTATAAGCTAAATCTGTCATGTGACACCACATTTATTTGCATTAAAACCCTTTATCTGTTTCCAAACTAGTTTTTCGCATCATTTGTAGTACTGACAGAATTTACACCACAAAGTTAAACGGAAAAAGATTGTGTCGACATTTGCAAAAAAAATATAGATAATTGAAATTTCCATCAGCTATATTGACAAACATTTTGCTGCGCTAAACCTTTTTCTGCAAAAATAATCCTTGGATGGAAACCTGTCTATTGACAGGAGATTCACAAACACGCGGCAGTACAGATTTAAGTTACTATTTTTTTGCGTCTTATCGTGCTTGAATGACAGAAAAAATATATATTTTTAACACCGTCCAATATTCAGCAAGGATGCAGCGGATGACAGTAAAGACATTTATAATGTTACAAAAATTCTAAAAATCTATTTATCAAAAAATCCTGAAAAAAGTATCATGGTCAACTGTTTTCAACACTGATGAAAATAAGAAATGTTTGATGAAATGTTGATGAATTAAATCAGTATATTAGAATGATTTCTGAAGGTTCATGTGGACCCTGAAGACTGGAGTAAATTCAGCTTTGCCAACACAGGATTAAATTACATTTTAAAATATTATTCAAATAGACAACAGTTATTATTTTATTGTAATAATATTTCACAATATTAGTTTTTACTGTATATTTGATCGCATAAATGCAGCCTTGGTGAACACTAGAGACTTCTTTCAAATATTTATTTATTTTCGGATTTTGGTGCTGCAGAATAGTGCTACAGGAAACACTGCCGGTGATATAAAGCCACACAACCCCATTTCACCTATTTTTTTATCTATGCATCTTTACTGCCTCAAAATATCACTGCACAGTTGTGTAACAATGAGCTTGGAAACTCAATGGAAACTTCATTCTATTTTGTTTTAATTCTAAATATATCTAGATAAAAAAAGCATTTCCTCCAGGTCTGACAATACTGCATTTAGTAGTGTCAAAACCACTAAACGTCTCACTTCTGGGTAAGTTTACAGATATATTTTGAAGAATAGCTTGACTGTGGGTGAATCATTTAACATTATACTAATGGATTATTGAGAGACCTCAGCGGGTTTTGTTTGCAGAATGAATCCAAAATTAATCGGCCAGATGAAAGAATGCGGGTTTGTGTGTTGCAGGTTAATGAATTATACAATAAAAGTGACACAGGACAGAGTATGATGGGAAGGAAAATAGCTGGAGGGCTGAGTCCATAACTGATGAACCAACTCATGAACTTTAAACATCACCTGCTGTTAACACAGACCTTGAGAAACACAACACATGAAGCATGCTACTGTAGCCTAGTGCTGTTAAACTATAGCCACAGCCCAAACGCACACACAAATATAGGCACAAAAACACAAGCGCTTCCACACACACAGAGACATATATACGTACAGACTGACATACGCCCATGCATCGCTGTCTCTTCACAGGTGTGAAACCACATCCTGTGCTAAAGCACAGCTTTCCATGAGCTCATCTGTGACACTGAGCAATCATTGTGTTTAAGTATACACACACAGACACTTTCATGTACAAAGGTCTGTCTTACTCACACACACACACAGAAACACTTACAAATGCTTTCATGTTTAACCGTCATGCTCTCTCACACACAATGCAGTTTTTAAAGATTAACGTCCAGATTTATATTTTTAGTGTCTGAAGCATGAATAATTTTTTCATACATACCATCTATATTTATAGAAAAGGGAGGTACTACAGCTAACAATCTTGTCTAATATAATCAACAGTGGCTAAATCCTCCATGAAATGCTAACAAAACAGATTTCAAAAAATTCTTATTTTAATATTATATTTTCATAATAACTTTCATAAGAGGTAGTGACCCTTAATTTCAGATTTTGCTTCTTAATGAATGAGAGATAAATTGATAGAGCCAATTCAAAGGATAGCGATTGATAAGGGCCAAAGGAGGGAATCTGACCAGGACACCGGGATTACACCCCTACTGTTTACGAGAAGTGCCTATTTTTAATGACTACAGAGAGACAGGACCACGGTTTAGCATCTCATCCAAAGGACGGACCACTGGAAGAAATTAAAATTGTCTTGATGTTTACTTTTATATATATATATAAAACATCAGATAAACCAACCAGATATTTTGCACCGCAGGATTAAATTTTCAACTAAAACACGGTAGTGGTGTAATTTGAACAGGAGCGGTCGGTCATTCAATATCACATTCCCGACGTTTTTTCAGAACAGCATATCTTCGCTTTACTTAATCTTAATCACATCAACTCAGGACCATTATGCACGCGCTGCAGGCATGGACCAGTTCTTTCTGCATCATGCATTGTACGCAGCATGTGCATAACGGTCCTCAGGGCAGACTGTAGCCTACCGGTGGTAAATATACGGCCCTCAGAAAGAACAGGCAGATGAGTCGATGACTGACAGAGCAGAATAAGGATGGCAGAGCAAACTGTGGATTTCGCTGTCCTTGAAGGATGTTCAACTTGGACTGGAAATTGGTCAGTTTACTGCTAAGAAACCCACGTCAGGCAAGTCTGACATAGACGCAGATGGAAAAAAGTAACCTTTGCGCAATGTGATAAAAACCTGAAAGTGTTCCCGTTCAGCAGTGAAAATGTAACATTTTGTATCTTGACAAGCCGAATAAAATAATAAATAAAAATGTTGTGCAGACTACATTTTTATTTTCTCAGTGGAAATTTAAATGTGAAATTCTGGAAACGAGATCTAAATTTAGCGGGATGGTCGGGTCGGGAGGAAAATTATTCTAAGCAGACAGCGGGTGAACAACGAGTGAATATATATATCGGGAACGGGTGGGTGTGTAATATAACCCCAGTGGGAGAGGGATTTAAAAAACAGTCCCACGCAGACCTATACCATGAGTTACAACGTAATGTACAATGTAAATGCAGCAAAAACATTAAATGCACATGTGCAACCTGTGTGTACAAAGTACGGAAGCTAGATATTTTACTTTATAACATGTTAAATATGGGTATTTTTTTTACAAAAACCCATCGATTTGCTACAGAAGGCCTTTATTAACCCCCCCGGAGCCGTGTGGATTACTTTTATAATGGATGGATGCAATTTTTGGGCTTCAAATTTTTGGCTGCCATTCACTGCCATTATAAAGCTTGGATTAGCCAGGACATTTTTAATTTAACTGTATTCATCTCAAAGAAGAATGTCATATACACCTAGGATGGCTTGAGGGTGAGTAAATCATTTTCATTTTTGGGTGAACTATCCCTTTAAGGATAATCAAAGAACAAAAGAAAATTACAACTCACTTACTGCTCTTGACTGAACAACTTTTGTTGCTTTAATAAGGACTAATCCATATTTACATTTACAATTTACGCAGTGAAGACTGTGAAGTGTTTGATAACTTTATTAAATTTCTGTATTTATCCTACTTGTTGGACCTGGGGCCTGTACCATAATAGTAGTTTAACAAACTCAGGGTTACAGGATTGGTTTAGAGTTGCCAAAACCAATCTATTCAGGCTTTGTTGGTCCCATGATGCTAATCATCAGCTTTCTCTGTCAACTCAGGCTTTGATCCTGAGTTTAGGAGTTTAGCTCACGAGAGAAACAGCTAGATTAATTTCTCTGTTCTACAGAATATTACATGATAAAAAATATTACAAATTTAAACACATTTACACTGCAAGAAGAGCTGTCTATAAAAGAGGACAACTTAAATAAAAATCTTACTTCACCAATGCAAGTAAAAGTTATGAAGTTAGCTTAGTTATAGATATATAGAGAGAATTAAACATTTATGCTTACATGTAGTAATTTTTATTGCTTTACTTATTGATTTTAAAACTTGTTTGTATGACCTTTATATAGGCTATGTATGTAACCTTTATAAGTGGCTATTAATGATTCACTAAAATTATACATGTGTACATTGATCAAGGGTATAATTACAGAAAATATATCTAAATCATTCAAAATTATTATTATTATAAATAAGCATTGTTAAAAGCCAGACGCTTTAGTCTTAAAAAAACATTTGCTATGTAGTGACCTTTAATTTGTAGTGCAGGGGGAGTGACTTTATTGCATCAGAGGTGTGTCACTTTGCTCACAGCTGATTGGTCCAATTTCAGTTTGAGATCTCTTATCCAAAACATAACCTGCCCTGGAGCAGGTTAGCCGTGGAGCGTAAGTTACTATGGAGATGAACACTGCTAAAAGCCAAACCACTTTAATGGTACCTAAAACCCAGGATTGGCACAAACTAAGCTTCAACATATCTGGTTAGCCAGCTAAACTGGCTTCATGGTACAGGCGCCTGAAATCTTAAAGCACTGTTTACAAGGTAACATGGGTAAAAACAACTTTTTGTGCAGTTTGACAGGGCAAGTAAAAATCTGAACTTGACCTGTAGAAAAATTGAGCCCTGATATAAAAATCTATTTCATAGAGATATCAGCAGCAGTATTGTATGGGTGCTGCTGGCCTCCTTTAAAAAAAAAAAAGATGCCATTAAACAAATATTTAAAATAAAAGGATCTGTCAGTCAGCTCCTCTCCGAAAACGTACAAATAAAGATACTCTTAGATGTTTAATTGCTATTTGGAGCATTGAGATCTCAAGACAAGGCCTTTGTAAAAACCTCAAAATCAACCAAACTCGAAATTATCCTGTGCACATTCTGACTAATTTTGCCAGCACAGGTCTCATATACTGTCTTTATGTTGATTCCACATTAATTTAGAGATTAAATATTAAACAAATTAACCTGGATTAATTACAAAAAAAATGTGCAATACAATCTTTTTTTTTTTTATCATGTAGCTCAAAAATGGCTAAATCCAACCAACCATTTTCGCCTGAAGAACCTCCCCTTAACACAAATGTTCCATCCTAGCTTCCAGTAATCTGGCAGCACACTTAAGACTATGACACAATCCTTTCTGTAGCTGTCGTGCTCATGTCAGCCTTACATTTGGCACACAATGGCTCCCACTGTACCGGCACATGACTCATGAGAGGGTTACAGTGAGCACAAAGCTTATACATCAACTCCGAACCCTGTCTCTGGCTTCTAATCCTCTTTTACTCTGTCATTCCCCTTTTCTCACTCTCGTTTCTCTCCACCTCTCAGAAGACTGACCAGCTGTGCAGTTAGCCGTGTAGACACAGAGCAGTTCCAGGGCTGCCGTCATGGTGAGGTCATCCAGCAGAAACCAGGGCCAAAGGGCCAACAGCACCACTGCCAGACGCAGCTCTGTAGCCACAGCCTGTGAGGAGAAAAATATGAATTCATTAAATCAAATGAGACAACATTTGTCGTAATCAGTCAATACTGGATATTTAATTGTGCATGCTAATTTATTTCATTTAATTTGCTGACAACTAACACTCACTTAAATATAATGGGGGTATTAATGCCATTTCATGCATTCTGACTTGCACTGTTAAAGAGTTGGATTCTCATGCTAAACATGGGCAACATTTCAAAAACCGAGTTGGAAATATGACCGAGTATTTCTGTGCAAAATACACTCCTTCAAGATTCATGTAAATTCCGTAAAGTATGGCCCTGTATGACGTCATAAAGGACATAATTGCTTGTATGTGCACCTCTCCCGGATGAGCGTGCGCACATCAACCAAAGCAAGAGCAAGAGCACGCCCATCAGTGAGCTTCGTTCGGGTTACGGAAGCCGTCGGCAGCACTGTCATATTGTTTTTAGACCACGAAAATCAACAAAATCACTAAAGAAGTGGGTTTTTAGTTGTGAGATAACCTTGTTCAGCTTTCCAAATGACCCAGCGTTAAGGAATAATCTGTTTTATATAATAATCTGTTTTAATCTGAATAATTCGTTTGTTCCCAGTCAAGAGTTTGTGAGTGAAACTGCATCAAATGTCTGTTTTGTTGGCAATCGGCGCGTAAGTGCATATGATGTAAACAACCTGAACATATAGTTAATCAAAAGTTATCCAGGGATAATGCCATGATGTATTGTGTGTGCGCGTGTGTGTGCGCGTGCTCGTGACTCTTTAGCTCCGCCCACTGCACGCCTCAAAGTGTTTGGCTGTTTCCGGAAAGAATCAGTACAGCGTATCTATCTTTTATAAATATGATAAAGACTCTTCAGAGATGTGAAGGATGCAATACTACTCAGGTACTTAATAGTGATGCGTGGGTCGTCTCATAACCCTTGGAACGGGACAGGTAACCAAAAACAAAATAAATGTAAAAAAAATCCACGTATGTTGCGTGCAATTCCCTATACCCCATATTTTACTATTTGGGAATCTATTTTCATATTTTATTAGGTTCTTTGATAAGGTTACAATACGAATGCCATAGCAACGTAACTTGCGTTTCCGAACCTTTGGCGTCACGTGACATGTCACGAAAGCAGCTCCAGCCGCCAGCCAGCCAAGCGAGTCAAAAGAAAAAGAGATGAGTTTAGTGAGTGGGAGGAAATGATAGTGGAGAAGTTGCCGAGAGAGACAAGGTTTGTGCTTTGTAAATGTTGAAATTGTTTATCATTATCTTTTTATCAAGATTTATGGTTCATACGTTTACAGGGCAATGTTTCCAAGCACTTTCAGGCTGAAATAAAGGCTGTTTAGCGTTTACTTTACAATGCCTAGTATGTCTATTTAATGGGTGCGGGGCGGGTTGTAAAAATATATACAGTGGTGCGGGGCAGGCTGAGGCGGTCCAAATATTTTCATAAAACTGGGACCCGCGGGTTGGAAAAAAAGCCGCCGACCCGCGCATCACTAGTACTCAAGATTAACATGAGATTGGCAGAAACTGTGTGTGTAATGCACCCTTTAACTATTGAAATCACTAAAAAGACAGTTAAATGTAATGCAGTAAATCCCAAAAGCAATTTTATTTATTTATATATTTTAAATGTTGTGATGCTTTTAGCGTTTAAAACTCTAGAACTCTAATATCAGCCATAAAATGAAAATAATAATTTGTATATCGTAATCAGTGTATCCCTACTAAACTCTAAAAAGGGCAATAAGGTAAATAAACGATAACAAAAGTAGAAAAACAGTCCTGTGTTTTTTGAATGTTCACTGAGAGGCTGTAAATTAGCTGCTTAATTGGTGAAACAGTCATCCAGCAGTCTCGGGTTGATTGACTTTCCTTTGTACTTCACAGAAATGATCACGACTCATTACACGCTCACAAGCATCTTGCTGGGTGTCATGCAGCTTTTCTTGTAAAGACTGCATTTCAGTCCTTACAAGAAAACATGCATGCAAGCCAGCAAGATTGCAAGCCCACAGTGTTTCAAACCCACAAAGACCCCTTTTGAGAACGTCTGCGGATACTGTACGATGAATGTAACTACTCAAATAATCACAGACACCATTATTTGATATGACGTACTTTGCATTCATTATGTTGATACAGGCAATTTCGCAGTATCTCTAGAATCATCTTAAGTTCTCTCATGCTGTTCTCCACCTGCTGAGATTGAACAAAGACAGAGCGGGTACAACAAGATATCATGCTGTTAATGAAAATTTTAATACCATATTATTTGTATATGCTCACATTTGTGCTGCATTTTCCCTGTTTGTATTAATTGTAACTGTGACACTTCATAAAAGTAAATAAATCTTAACCAAAATTACAGTACATAAATTCACAGAGCACAACATGCTTTACTGAATTACGGCATGTTCCTACATCAGCATCTTTTGTTATTTCTAGAAATACATTAATTTCAACCATCATAACTCTACCTCTAAGTTTAGACTGCAGTGATTAGTTAATAGTCTTGTCGTCCAGGACCAACAAAATATGTTGATATATATATATATGTATATTATTATTATGTATATGTAAATACACACATATATATTTAAGAATTATTTTTATATTTATATATAATATAAATAAATATATATACAGAATATACATGCACATATTTCTTACATATATACATGAATGAGTGTGTATTTATATATACATAATAACTATTTAATACACATCCAATTTATTTAATTTATACACACCCAAAAACATGTAAAACAATGAGCTTTAAATCTGAGTTTTAAAAAAGATCATCTTGTGCATCCTTATATGTCACTGACCCATATATTAATATAGTTTTCATTACATTTATGGCAGTTTTAATGGAGTTTCACCAATGATCTGCATTATATAAGCAATAATGATCATTGATGTTATTAATGTAAGTAATATAAAGGGGTACAGCCATGAGGAAATCAACTGGTTAAATCAACGGAACCAGAGGATCGCTTCAGTTGTGTCATTTTTTGTTACATCTGTGGCAGCACTCCCTCCCCCCTCCCCCCTCCCTCTCAACAGGTTTTCAGTGTTTCTGATGTTGAAGCTGTCTGTCATGTTGCTGGAACCCTATGTACCTTCCTCCTGTGAGCGCTCTTGCCTGTTTTCACAGACTCCAGGTGAAGCTCTGCGTAAATGTGCTTCATGCGTTCCACACAGCTGTCAATCACACCAGCTGAAGAGGGAGAAGAGATATGTATGTGTCTATGTACTCATCCATCAGAAAGTGACATCAGGCATTAAACACAAATATAATGTAACCTGGGACTAAAATGAATGCGTATATGCAAGACTTCCTCCTAGTTATAGGTTGTAGCACATTTAAAACTGCAATACATTTTGTAGCTTTAGCGCCTAACGTTTATTTATTTTGTTAGGCAAGTAATGCATAGTAATTTATTATACATGATAATTTTCCACCCTCTTTGACTCCCAGAATAAAACAGGATGTTTTTGCTACTGTACCTTTAAGACTTCTTTATGCTACTCTACATTTAAGATGCTGACTACTGAATATGCTTTAATATGTAAATGTAGGCACACATAAGCAAATGTGCTCATATTTACAACGTCAAAACTATGATTATTTCTCTGTGATCCAACTCTGTGGTTTAATTTCTATTAATGGTGGAATGGGGACGGTGCTTTGTGTTGTGAACACTAGCGTATGCCTATTGTACTGGACGGCACAAGTTAGTTCCTCGTTGTGTGATTGTGTTGAAGAACAATGAAGTGATCTTTACCTTTACATGCGTAACTCTGAGCACTGGAGCTACAGGCTAACAGAGACATGAACGTTTTAGCCATCACCTTTTTGAAGGGATCCTGGAACGGAATCTTCTCGTATTGCTGCAAATAGAAAAAAATAATAAAGATGAAATCTTAAAACTGATTGTTTCTAATTATATATATATATATATATATATATATATATATATATATATATATATATATATATATATATATATATATATATATATATATATATATATATATATATATATATATATATATTTATAATAAGGTTTTAAGAAACAATCAATCATTTTAAAAATAATGCATAGTAAAGTTTTATAATAATTTTGTTATAAATTATTTTAATCAAATATAAGTCAGTATGGTATAATCAGCATGTAGGAAGCAATTTTTGTCATCATGTAACAAGACAAAAAAAGGTATGACCCCAAGAAAAAAAATTAACAATTAAAATATATATTTTTAATTATAATTCTAAATATATATATATATATATATATTTGTATAAATTATTCAAATTATCAGAGCCAATTCACAGTTTTCTTTCACGAAGCCCAGGAGGTCAAAACCATAGCCATAGAACTGCAGCACATCCTGTCAATTTTAATTGTGAATGTGTTTTAATAAAATGTGAACAGGATGCAAGTTTTGTGCACTTGTGATTCATATACAGCAACTGCTGAAATATTGCAGTATTTCAATCACTAAAACAGTGAGATGTTTTTAAAAAGCTTAATGTGAAAAACTCTTATAAGGTGGGTTGCACCAATAAGGATTAAATTAAAGTGTTACTTCAGCGATTAGCATTAAGCTTTGTATCAGTAGAAACCCAGGAGTATATTCAAATTATTGTACTTTCCCCTCATATGACCCTGAGACGAGAATTATGTATTTTATTTATGGAAAAATTCCTCCGATGACGCAAATATCGTCATTTTGCGTCATCAGAGGAGTTTTTGTCCAGAGGCTGAAGACTACAGCCAGCAGGAGGCGCTGTTTCCACATGTTTTCAACATCGCACTCACAGCACTCGGCTCGGGAGATGTGGAGATTCGTGTAAACGGAGCGGTGGAGAGCAAAGTGAGTGTTTCAACTTTTCAAGTGAACTTCCTATGAAAGTTAAAATTCCAAAGACATGAACTAAAAATGTGCCAGACTGATCACGAGCTGTGAATGCAGCCGCAGAAGCAAATCCCGCGATTACCTCAGCATAGCTTATGTGATGAATGTAATCCGATCCTGCTGCGTTTGTGCCGTGGCGGCCGTGACACTCAATCGACTCATTCATAATATATTGAACTGACACGTTAGTTCAGTTTTAAATTGTAGCGTCTCTTACTGAACTGATTTTATGAAAATGAACGCGGTGGGCAAGTTAACCAGTAAGCCGTGCCTAGAGTGGCCTCGGGCAGCGAAGTGCTTTCTGGGAATTGTTCTTTCATCCTCATAAGACAAAAATACATTTTCTGCCTGTTCTCAGTCTAGAAGGCACCAAATTCAAAAATAATTTCACATTTCTACTACATTAATGACCGAGTTTAAATACAGATTCACCTTCCCAGTGCTGAAGTACCCTTTAAGCAAAGTTTAACGCTAATCAAGGATTTGGTGGTATGGGTTTTATTATTAATTGCGTTGTGTTGCACCACTTCATTTCAAACACAGAATAAATACGCAGAAAGACTGATCGGGATGAACCGGCGCCAGGCTAAAGAATATTATTAGTGCAGCCCACCCTTAAAGTACCTTAATGTATTAACTGTGATAATGAAATATTAAATTCAGTTTACACCTTTTGATGATGCATACTATATACAGGCAAGTAGATGAGCCTAGAATATGAATGCAGTGCATTTTCTTCATAATGGTTTTCGATCGGAAAAACACTTAACGAGAACTCGCATTGCATTAATATTCTGTGTTCATTTGCTTGCCTGTACAAAGTATGCAACATCAATAAGGTGTATATAGAATTTGGTATTTTAATATTACTGTCTTACTACATTAAAACTTACTAAAGACCTGGTAAAAATGACTGGCAGGCAATGGAGTGGAAGCCTTGTTTCGGCCTCCAGGTGGGCGTTCCTATAATAGTGTGACGTCACGTGAAAACTATGAATAGGCTCGACAGTGCTTTGTGCTTCGGACGACTTGAGTTAAGAGTCCCGACTCAGGGACCCATGCAGATCCCAAAAAATAAATATGCTAATATCTTTTAATTACAACAATAATGCTAAATGTTAAATATTTATTTAAGATTTTAATATTTTTACTTTATGTTTGAGTTATGTATGAATCATACACAATCTCAAATAAGAAGAGCCGGATTCTATAGTTTGAAATAGTTGAAGATTGCCAAAACAACTTTTACTATGCAAACAAATGCAAATCGGAACAAATTATAAATAATACATAAATGCTTGCCGTCACCTATGTGCATTATAGCTGCATATTTATACTGAAACGCTTTTACACATTGTCACGCGCTTGATGCCCAAGGGAACGTCTACCAATTCCAGCATGCAGTTGAAACATATAATTTGTATGAATAAAAATAACTTTAACATTCAAAAACAGACATGTTAAAATTCCACAGCTTTGTTGTATTCTAAAAACTGACTCAATAATGCACAACATTGGAATTTGAACATTTAAACAAAACAAAACAAAAAAGTAATTTTAATTCATAAAATTATACGTTTCAACCACTTGGTGGAATTGGCAGACGTTCCCTTGGGCATCAATTGCCGTGACAGTGTGTAAAAACGTTCACGAGTATAAATATGCAGCTGTAATGCACATAGATGGTTTTGAATTTATATTTCATGTCGATATACACACTTACACACTTAAAACTGATCGTAGTGTTCATATCTTTGTAAGACAGGCCAATCTATAGAACAATGGCAAGGAAAACTAACTTTAATGCACTCCGAGAGTCGCACTCCCATGGTCGGGAGCATTTCCGTTGTGTTGCGGCGATTTCGTTGTGTTGTGGCTCGTTTCCGTTGTGTTGTGGCGATTTCGTTGTGTTGTGGCGATTTTGTTGAGTTGTGACTTGTTTCCGTTGTGTTGTGGCGATTTCTTTGTGTTGTGGTTTAATTCCGTTGTGTTGTGGTTTAATTTAGTTTGGCTGCACTACTGGGCCACCGTACATCCCTAATACATACACACTATTTTTCTTCCATGAATACAGACATATATGAGAACATATATAAAATACCCCTTAAAAACATGAAAAACCATGAATACAGACATTACAGTTGTAAGAATCAGATTTGAGCTTGCCATTTTGAGCACGGAACTCGTCTACGAATGGCCCATGGACGTTGTATCTGAGATGATTTACAACCTGAACTAAATCTGTGTTACCTCTAGTAATAGTTCACACATGACCTCTCCAGCCTCAAAAGACAGAACCACAGTTAGTGAGGAGTTTGGGCCCTTGCTGGTCGGATCCTCTGTGTGGCCTCCCGATCTCCTCTTAGCCTCCTCTGTGAACAGCACACACAGAAAGTGCAGGGTCGACGTACAGAGAGAAGACTCTGCGCCCGATTGGTTCAAACACACTCGGATGGTATCTGTCACAAGAGAGGGCAAAGACTAAACATAAAGAATGCTAATATTTAGTTTTCTGAGCTTTTCTTGAACTCCAACTTCGAGACGAGAACATGCAAAATATACGAAACTTCACAACAAACAATCTTTACCACAAGGGAACATCTGACGAAAAGTCTCTCCAAACTCACAGGCTTTTAAAAAAGGCTTCCAAAGCCTGGATACCTGCAGGCAAGTCAGCGAGTCTACTGCCCACCCACCTGTTTTAGGATTTTCTACCACATCCATCAGATCTAAAGCAGGCTGATTGTTCTCCCTGTCTCTGTCCCAGTCTGTCATATGCAGCAGGGACACCCATCCACATATACAAGCATAATGAGCTGGCCTCCCACTGCATCTGTCTCCATCTCCTCAGCTGTCTCCTTCTTTCTCAACATCTATCCAGCACATCCTCTTCCATCTAAACTCCTCAGTCTTTCTTTCCCCGCTATCCCTTTACACTTTCATCAGGTTTGCCACCATCTTTTCTTTGTACTCTTCTGTTTCTTTCTGCCTTCCCTCTCCATTTGCCTGTCTCCACCCTTTCTAACACACTGTGGTGTGTGTGTATGTGTGTGTGTGTCACCTGAAAAGCACTGCCAGTGTTTCCCCAGTGCCACACTGACAGATGGGCCAACCACAGCTTGGTTCCTGCGCAGCAGAGTAGCCAGGAGCATCAACACATCCGCCCAGGTGTTGAGCACTGCACCCTGGGCCTGCGCATCTAAGGACCAAAACAACCACACATTCATCTAAAAACACTTTTCTTTCATTTGAAGGTCTTGTTTGGAAGATTTTGGGGTTTTTGGATATGCTTAGGACGTGTTGTGTTACCCAAGTCAGCGACAGACAGCGTGAGGATGGAAATTAGGTTGTTCAGCAGGGGTTTGAAGAGCTCTCTGTGGAACGACACATCCTCGCTGTGCATTGCTGCTGACTGCAGGAGCTTACACAAACTTTGCACATAATACAAGCTACTCAGCACCTGAGGGAGAAAGAGAGAGTCAGTGTCGAGTTACCTGTGAAAAAACACACATACAGCACTTTGGTTTCACAACCCTAAACGACAACAAATAGCCGACTAATTGGCACAAAGCGGAACTGAACTAGAAACCATAATGCCCTTCTATTGTACTTGAGGTAGAATAGCATTTTTCTAACATGAGTGTGTGTACTTAAATGAAAGGTTGTGAAAGGGTTAGTTCACACAAGAAGTAATTTTCCCTCATCGTGTAGTTCCAACCCCACAAGACTTCGGTTAATCCTCGAAACACAAATTAAGATATTTTGAAATGAAACCTGGCAGGTCTTTTGACATTTTTCATCTATTAAAAGTCAAGGTAATCAAAACGTAGAAGGTCAAAAATGGTCATAAAAGCTCTAAAGAATAGAGCGGTTTTATCAAATTTTTGTGAAAAGATTAAATCGCTTAATATGAAAAACAGAATTTAATTTAGGCTTTTATGTGCATCTTAACAATGATCGAAACTAAAAGTGTGAACCTACACTTGTCTCACGGTTTGCTTCGATTATGATTTTCATGTAATCGATTCAGTTCAATTCGATATCACGATGCACCGCATCCTCATGTATACAATTTTGTCAATAAATACAAGCAGACAGATATATGAACTGAACCTTTAATTTTACCTGCTCAAAGAAAACAAGCTTCTTAAATGTATCAAACATCAAACTAAACTCAAGCCTGGGCACAGAAGACAACAGGATCATTTAGAATAAATACTAAAAGCCACTTTAGGAGGTGGTCTGGGTCGCATTACAGTCAAAACTAAAGTCTAAATGCATCTGGTTGTTGAAACAACATATGTAAATTTTACTCATCCGAACAATGCTAAAAAAAATAAACGTATGAGAGCGTGTTATACGCTATATGTCATGTTATAGCCAGATATGACAGCGCTACCGCAGCACGCATCGCCACAGACGAGTATTTCTTTATTAAGCCAACGCACAAACTACTGCAAATTAAACCAAAAGTAAAGTCGTAGGTGCTCAACACACAATCATCTTCATTAAAAGTAAAGAAACTGAATGATCTTACCAGTGCTGTTGCCGCGCTCGCTCATATTGTGGTCTTTGAATTTGAAATTAGCTGCGTGATCAATAAAATGCAGCTCATATCTGTTGTTTTCGGTGACGTGAACTCCGATAAATCGCCATATAGTGCAGGAATTGAAGATCGGATTTATGTGTAAATAATTTCAAGGGTAAATAATCGTTTTGATAAATCAGATAACTTTGATTTACATACAGCACGTGCGTTCTTCAGGTCGTGCTTACCAGGATGTTCATTAAAGCCGAAATGTGCCCAGATGTCAGCTTTTAAAGTAGTTGGAGCATTTTTAATTACTCTCAGCCGCGTCTCGCCTCCCTCTGCCATTGTACGCTACAAAGCACGGACTCGACAAATGACGTCAGAAAAGAATCAGTATATTATAATCGGTTATGGTCTATTACTGAACCGATACCGAATCGCCCTCGTCTGCATCGCGATGCATCGAAGAAACAATTAATTTCGGCACCCCTGATCGACACGCATACATAGAGGACATCAAATATAATAAACACAGAAGCTCAAACGTGCGTGCTTGATCTAAGGGAACCAATTAGGTTTGTTTTAGCATGTGTTTATATGAGAATAAAAGCCTAAATTAAATCACCTTTATGGCCTTTTTGGAAATGATGACATATTTTTTCCCATTTTTTGATGAACTATCCCTTTAAGCACAAAGTGTACCTTGTTTTTTTCACTAAGCTATGGCATTTGTACAGTGTGTGTGATGTAAATTGTCACCAGCATCGTATGGCAGATTTTTCTAACCGCGTATTACACGTGCCTTGATTAGTTGCCCACAAGGTGCCTTTAACAACAGTAATAAATTGTTAGCAAAGTATTATCAAATTATCAACAAAAAAAAAACATGCAAGTGGTGGAGGACATATAGAAGGTTGTGAATGTGTTGGTGTTCCAATTTTGTGGAAATTTGCCGAGCTTTCAGTGGCGTTCCGCAGGCGCACATCCCCTTATGACAGATTGTTTTTTAAGTGGAGGTAGAAAATCCCATAATGCACCTGGTTCCTAGCATCTTCCATAGCAGCTGGCAGGAGAGGTGTCCTTAACTCGCTGACACATTGAGATATGGCCGGCGCATCCACCACACTGAAACAGACAGCACAAAACCAACAGGAAGTCATGCAGCTGAGCTCACAGGTTTTTTTCCTAGTCTAAATAGATGAATTCACATATAAACAAATAAATAAATAAATAAAATCTAACTTAAAACAGTTCAGTCTCGTCTTCTTTTTTTTTTTACATTTTATGTGGGTCTTTCTGTTAGCCAACAGACAAAACACCCACAATTTGGTATTTAGAAAAAGTGGGCAGAAGGCAGGCAGGATGTGGTAGTGTTAAAGTGTTGGTAGGTAAACCATGAGAATAAAGTTATACTTGTGTGTGAGTCTGAGGCAAGAGAAGTGCATGGCAGTGTTACTTTAGTTTTATTCATATTTTAAATTATCTTTTATTTTTATATTTTTAGTTTATAAACATTTGTGTTTAATTTTTAGTCATTTCATTGTTTGCTTTTAATTGCTATTTAGGTTTGATTTATTTCTATTTCAGTTTTAGTATTAGTTATTTATTTATTTACAGCTAATACTTTTAGTGCTTCAACCTAAACTTATTTCAGTTTATTGAAAATGCAACATTTCAAATTTTTGGTTTTATTTACATTTTGTTTATATTTTGTTTTATTTCAGATTTATTTCAATAAGCAGAAATTGTTTTAATAGTTTTTAGTTAACGATAATAACCATGGTGCACAGGTCTGCATTATGTATGGGAGCTTGTTTCCGCCACAGAATAAAAAGAAAAGTATTATCAAATTATCAACAAACAAATCTTAAAAACAAATCGTGACATTTTTATCTCTTTCTAAGAATTTCAAGATATAAACTCGCAATTGCAAGTTATAAAGTCAGAATTGCATGATATAAAGTCAGAAAAGTCAAAATTGAGATATAGTCAGATTTGAGAGATATAAAGTCAGAATTGAGTGATATAAAGTCAGAAAAGTCAAAATTGAGATATAGTCAGAATTGAGAGATATAAAGTCAGAATTGAACTCCGATAAATCGGCATATAGTACAGGAATTGAAGATCGGATTTATGCCCGTTTTGCGGAGATACATTTGTGTGTCCAAGTGTAAATAATCGTTTTGATAAATCAGATAGCTTTGATTTACATACAGCATGTGCGTTCTTCAGGTCGTGCTTACCAGGATGTTCATTAAAGCCGAAATGTGCCCAGTGATATAAAGGCAGAATTTAGAGATATAAAGTCAGAATTGAGAGATATAAAGTCAGAATTGAGAGATATAAAGTCAGAATTGAGAGATATAGTCAGAATTGAGTGATATAAAGTCAGAATTGAGAGATATAAAGTCAGAATTGAGTGATATAAAGTCAGAATTGAGAGATATAAAGTCAGAATTGAGTGATATAAAGTCAGAATTGAGAGATATATAGTCAGAATTGAGTGATATAAAGTCAGAATTGAGTGATATAAAGTCAGAATTGTGTGATATAAAGTCAGAATTGTGTGATATAAAGTCAGAATTGAGAGATATAAAGTCAGAATTGAGAGATATATAGTCAGAATTGAGTGATATAAAGTCAGAATTGAGTGATATAGTCAGAATTGAGTGATATAAAGTCAGAATTGAGAGATATAAAGTCAGAATTGAGTGATAAAGTCAGAATTGAGTGATATAAAGTCAGAATTGAGTGATATAAAGTCAGAATTGAGTGATATAAAGTCAGAATTGAGTGATATAAAGTCAGAATTGAGTGATATAAAGTCAGAATTGAGAGATATAAAGTCAGAATTGAGAGATATATAGTCAGAATTGAGTGATATAGTCAGAATGAGTGATATAAAGTCAGAATGAGTGAGTGATATAAAGTCAGAATTGAGTGATAAAGTCAGAATTGAGTGATATAAAGTCAGAATTGAGTGATATAAAGTCAGAATTGAGAGATATAAAGTCAGAATTGAGTGATATAAAGTCAGAAGAGAGATATAAAGTCAGAATTGAGTGATTTAAAGTCAGAATTGAGAGATATAAAGTCAGAATTGAGAGATATAAAGTCAGAATTGAGTGATATGAAGTCAGAATTGAGTGATATGAAGTCAGAATTGAGTGATATAAAGTCAGAATTGAGTGATATAAAGTCAGAATTGAGTGATATAAAGTCAGAATTGAGAGATATAAAGTCAGAATTGAGTGATATAAAGTCAGAATTGAGATAGAAAGTCAGAATTGAGTGATATAAAGTCAGAATTGAGTGATATAAAGTCAGAATTGAGAGATAGAAAGTCAGAATTGAGTGATATAAAGTCAGAATTGAGAGATAGAAAGTCAGAATTGAGAGATAGAAAGTCAGAATTGAGTGATAGAAAGTCAGAATTGAGTGATAGAAAGTCAGAATTGAGTGATATAAAGTCAGAATTGAGTGATATAAAGTCAGAATTGAGTGATATGAAGTCAGAATTGAGTGATATAAAGTCAGAATTGAGAGATATAAAGTCAGAATTGAGAGATAGAAAGTCAGAATTGAGTGATATAAAGTCAGAATTGAGTGATATAAAGTCAGAATTGAGTGATATAAAGTCAGAATTGAGTGATATGAAGTCAGAATTGAGTGATATAAAGTCAGAATTGAGAGATAGAAAGTCAGAATTGAGTGATATAAAGTCAGAATTGAGAGATAGAAAGTCAGAATTGAGAGATAGAAAGTCAGAATTGAGTGATAGAAAGTCAGAATTGAGTGATAGAAAGTCAGAATTTAGAGATATAAAGTCAGAATTGAGTGATATAAAGTCTGAATTGAGTGATATAAAGTCAGAATTGAGTGATATAAAGTCAGAATTGAGAGATATAAAGTCAGAATTGAGAGATAGAAAGTCAGAATTGAGTGATATAAAGTCAGAATTGAGTGATATAAAGTCAGAATTGAGTGATATAAAGTCAGAATTGAGTGATATAAAGTCAGAATTGAGTGATGTGAAGTCAGAATTGAGTGATATAAAGTCAGAATTGAGTGATATAAAGTCAGAATTGAGAGATAGAAAGTCAGAATTGAGAGATATAAAGTCAGAATTGAGTGATATAAAGTCAGAATTGAGTGATATAAAGTCAGAATTGAGTGATATGAAGTCAGAATTGAGTGATATAAAGTCAGAATTGAGAGATAGAAAGTCAGAATTGAGATATAAAGTCAGAATTGAGTGATATAAAGTCAGAATTGAGTGATATAAAGTCAGAATTGAGTGATATAAAGTCAGAATTGAGTGATATAAAGTCAGAATTGAGAGATAGAAAGTCAGAATTGAGAGATAGAAAGTCAGAATTGAGTGATATAAAGTCAGAATTGAGTGATATAAAGTCAGAATTGAGAGATATAAAGTCTGAGTGAGAGATATAAAGTCAGAATTGAGAGATATAAAGTCAGAATTGAGTGATATAAAGTCAGAATTGAGTGATATAAAGTCAGAATTGAGTGATATAAAGTCAGAATTGAGTGATATAAAGTCAGAATTGCATGATATAAAGTCAGAAAAGTCCAAATTGAGATATAGTCAGAATTGAGAGATATAAAGTCAGAATTGAACTCCGATAAATCGGCATATAGTACAGGAATTGAAGATCGGATTTATGCCCGCTTTGGAGATACATTTGTGTGTCCAAGTGTAAATAATCGTTTGATAAATCAGATAGCTTTGATTTACATACAGCATGTGCGTTCTTCAGGTCGCTTACCAGGATGTTCATTAAAAGTGATATAAAGGCAGAATTTAGAGATATAAAGTCAGAATTGAGAGATATAAAGTCAGAATTGAGAGATATAAAGTCAGAATTGAGTGATATAAAGTCAGAACTGAGAGATATAAAGTCAGAATTGAGAGATATAAAGTCAGAATTGAGAGATATAAAGTCAGAATTGTGTGATATAAAGTCAGAATTGAGAGATATAAAGTCAGAATTGAGAGATATATAGTCAGAATTGAGTGATATAGTCAGAATTGAGTGATATAAAGTCAGAATTGAGTGATATAAAGTCAGAATTGAGTGATATAAAGTCAGAATTAAGAGATAGAAAGTCAGAATTGAGAGATAGAAAGTCAGAATTGAGTGATATAAAGTCAGAATTGAGTGATATAAAGTCAGAATTGAGTGATATAAAGTCAGAATTGAGAGATATAGTCAGAATTGAGTGATATGAAGTCAGAATTGAGTGATATGAAGTCAGAATTGAGTGATATAAAGTCAGAATTGAGAGATAGAAAGTCAGAATTGAGAGATATATAGTCAGAATTGAGAGATATAGTCAGAATTGAGTGATATAAAGTCAGAATTGAGTGATATAAAGTCAGAATTGAGAGATAGAAAGTCAGAATTGAGAGATATATAGTCAGAATTGAGAGATATAGTCAGAATTGAGTGATATGAAGTCAGAATTGAGTGATATAAAGTCAGAATTGAGTGATATAAAGTCAGAATTGAGTGATATAAAGTCAGAATTGAGTGATATAAAGTCAGAATTGAGTGATATAAAGTCAGAATTGAGAGATATAAAGTCAGAATTGAGTGATATAAAGTCAGAATTGAGTGATAAAGTCAGAATTGAGTGATATATTCAGAATTGAGAGATATAAAGTCAGAATTGAGTGATATATTCAGAATTGAGAGATATAGTCAGAATTGAGTGATATAAAGTCAGAATTGAGAGATATAAAGTAAGAATTGAGAGATATAAAGTCAGAATTGAGTGATATGAAGTCAGAATTGAGTGATATAAAGTCAGAATTGAGAGATAGAAAGTCAGAATTGAGTGATATAAAGTCAGAATTGAGTGATATAAAGTCAGAATTGAGTGATATGAAGTCAGAATTGAGTGATATAAAGTCAGAATTGAGTGATATAAAGTCAGAATTGAGTGATATAGTCAGAATTGAGTGATATAAAGTCAGAATTGAGTGATATAGTCAGAATTGAGAGATATAAAGTCAGAATTGTGTGATATAAAGTCAGAATTGAGAGATATAGTCAGAATTGAGTGATATAAAGTCAGAATTGAGAGATATAAAGTAAGAATTGAGAGATATAAAGTCAGAATTGAGTGATATGAAGTCAGAATTGAGTGATATAAAGTCAGAATTGAGAGATAGAAAGTCAGAATTGAGTGATATAAAGTCAGAATTGAGTGATATAAAGTCAGAATTGAGTGATATAAAGTCAGAATTGAGTGATATAAAGTCAGAATTGAGTGATATAAAGTCAGAATTGAGTGATATAGTCAGAATTGAGTGATATAAAGTCAGAATTGAGTGATATAGTCAGAATTGAGAGATATAAAGTCAGAATTGAGTGATATAAAGTCAGAATTGAGTGATATAGTCAGAATTGAGTGATATAGTCAGAATTGAGTGCTATAAAGTCAGAATTGAGTGCTATAGTCAGAATTGATTGATATAGTCAGAATGAGTGATATAAAGTCAGAATTGAGTGATATGAAGTCAGAATTGAGTGATATGAAGTCAGAATTGAGTGATATAAAGTCAAAATTGAGAGATATAAAGTCAGAATTCAGCAATATAACGTCATAATTGAGCGATATAAAGTCAGAATTGAGAGATATAAAGTCAGAATTGAGAGATATAAAGTCAGAATTGAGTGATAAAGTCAGAATTGAGTGATATAAAGTCAGAATTAAGTGATATAAAGTCAGAATTGAGTGATATAGTCAGAATTGAGTGATATAAAGTCAGAATTGAGTGATATATTCAGAATTGAGTGATATAAAGTCAGAATTGAGTGATATAGTCAGAATTGAGTGATATAAAGTCAGAATTGAGAGATATAAAGTCAGAATTGAGAGATATAAAGTCAGAATTGAGTGATATAAAGTCAGAATTGAGTGATATAAAGTCAGAATTGAGTGATATAAAGTCAGAATTGAGTGATATGAAGTCAGAATTGAGTGATATAAAGTCAGAATTGAGTGATATAATGTCAGAATTGAGTGATATAGTCAGAATTGAGTGATATAAAGTCAGAATTGAGTGATATAAAGTCAGAATTGAGTGATATAGTCAGAATTGAGTTATATAAAGTCAGAATTGAGTGATATAAAGTCAGAATTGAGAGATATAGTCAGAATTGAGAGATATAGTCAGAATTGAGTGATATAGTCAGAATTGAGTGATATAAAGTCAGAATTGAGTGATATAATGTCAGAATTGAGAGATATAAAGTCAGAATTGAGTGATATAATGTCAGAATTGAGTGATATAAAGTCAGAATTGAGTGATATAAAGTCAGAATTGAGTGATATAGTCAGAATTGAGAGATATAAAGTCAGAATTGAGAGATATAAAGTCAGAATTGAGTGATATAAAGTCAGAATTGAGAGATATAAAGTCAGAATTTAGTGATATAGTCAGAATTGAGTGATATAAAGTCAGAATTGAGTGATATAGTCAGAATTGAGTGATATAAAGTCAGAATTGAGTGATATAGTCAGAATTGAGTGATATAGTCAGAATTGAGTGATATAAAGTCAGAATTGAGTGATATAGTCAGAATTGAGTGATATAAAGTCAGAATTGAGTGATATAAAGTCAGAATTGAGTGATATAAAGTCAGAATTGAGTGATATAAAGTCAGAATTGAGTGATATAAAGTCAGAATTGAGTGATATGAAGTCAGAATTGAGTGATATAATGTCAGAATTGAGAGATATAAAGTCAGAATTGAGTGATATAAAGTCAGAATTGAGTGATATAAAGTCAGAATTGAGTGATATAATGTCAGAATTGAGAGATATGTAACTGTGTTAAAGTGAATAGCACATATCTGGCACAATAGCGGAATAGCCTAAACATACATATCTATTGGTACAATATGCGTCACATGAGTAAACATGCGTCATCGTTTTCAAATACCTCTGTCTTCACAGTCCACACTATCGACACGAAGACGGCGTTTTCAAATTCATCCGCTTTGGAGAGCGCTTTCAAAAAGCTATATTTCGTTGACTTAAAAAGCCATCTCAGTGTGGACGGAAGGCCACAACGGAGAGAAAAAGATGCGTTTTCAAACGAAAACGTATTAGTGTGGACATGGCCACAGAAAACAATAAAATGAGTGAATTTTTTCACTAATATAAATATTTACTAAAAAAATATAGTGAATAGATCTTTCTCAGACTTTTTATATCTCACAATTCTGAAAAAGAAAAGTTGCATTCATAAAACATTAGTGTAAACATTTAAATGAGTAAAAATGTATTTTTTATTTACAAATTTTACAGTTTTTAATCATTTTCCTGTGTATCGCTGTAAAGCTGCTTTGAAACTATCTGTATTGTATAAAGCACCATATAAAGGTGACATGACTAATAAAACATCTATATAATGCATATATTTATATATAATTCAAGAATTCGGCACAATATCTGTTTTCACATGTCTCTCTAACCTGGCCATGCTCTGAAGTATTTGGTTGTGCTTGAGGGAAGATAGACTAAACTCAGGAAGCACAGCCAGCAGGTTGTCCAGTAGACCGCACACAGCTAGCAACAGGTGAGGTGTTACTATAGCAACAGGCTCGGTCCTTCCCCCTGGGTGTGACTCCTGAGTGAGAGTAGAGTCTGAGCTGTCCGTGTCACTCTGACCTACAACACAAAAAAATAACAGCAGAAAGACTCAAATGACTAAAGACTGAGAGAAATATTCCCCTCAAGGCCAAACTGTCAGTTAGTAGAAAAATACCCCCCACCCCCCCCTTCAAAAAATGTCGTACCCTGGGCATTGAGTCTGTTGACTGGAGCTTCCTGGATTCCAGCAACATCTGAAGTGGGAACTGGAGAATGAGTCCCACTAGAGCTACCTGATGGAATCTGAAGAACATGACATGACAACAATTTGGAAACAGTTCAGAGAGATGTTACCTAACGGTTGTGAAGAGCTACCCATTTTATTCTCCGATAGCAACCGGCTGGATGTACATTATCCCATTATAATATAATATAATAATTAAACTAATAATAACTATATTATTTTACATACAGTACATAATACACTACTGCTCAAAGGTATTGGGAAGGTACAATTTTCTAATGTTTTTGAAAGAAGTCTCCTATGCTCACCAAGGCAGCATTTATTTATTAAAAAATGAATTTTCAGCATAATTACTCAAGTCTTCAGTGTCACGTGATCCTTCAGAAATCATTCTAAATATGCTGATTTGCTGCTCAAGAAACATTTCTTATAATCAATTTTGAAAACAGTTGTGCTGATTAATATTTTTGTTCATTTTAGTATTTGTTAAATATTTTTTTCAGGATACTTTGATGAATAGAAAGTAAAACAAAACAGCATCTTTTTAAGATAATGATTGTCTTTACTGTCACTGTTAATTTTCAATGTGTCCTTGTGAATACAAGTATTCATTTCTTTCAAAAAAGGAAATCTTACTGACCCCAAACTCAGTAGTGTATAATATATGGACATTAAATCAGCCAGCCTGTTCACTAGAAAAAAATAAAACATATTGGTCAACCACAAATGAAATATTCAACTGACCAGAGTACTGGAGGTGGACATGGATCCTGAGCCTTGAGTTTGGTTTAGAGGAGCAAGCATCTCTCTCCAGTGCTTTAGAGAATCGTTCAGATCTGTTTCTACATGTACAGAAAGAAACACACCGCTTAATTTACAAATAAAACTAATATTTATAACTAAATGATATGCACTGGAATAATTACCTCTAACAGCTTATTAGCACTAACATTTTGTTATTCCAAGCGAATGATAAATATAAACACCATCATCTAAAATATGCGGCACACCCGCCATGATCTCTAGTACAGAACAGTATTAATAATGTGTGTAGGCATATGGATGCCACCGAGGCAGACATCCACTAATAGCTGGCAGTGCTCTGGCCGCGTGGACAGCGTACCCTGGGTGACATTGGCTGGCGGAGGAGGGGGGCTGAGGGTAAAGGCATGTCTGCCCATGTAACAGCTCTTCACCATCTGGCCCACGCTCTCAAAAAACTGGCAGTGGTACAACAGAGCCTGCAGGGCAGGAAGCCCGACCAGACACAAGCCTGAATCCTCATCATGCACGCAGGGGCTCTGGGAGACACAAAAAAGGGAAGAATACAAGAAAAAAAAGACAATGTTTAAAAAAGAAGGGAAATATAATACTGAGGAAACCAGAAATCACCATAGACAGATTTGTTATGTCTACAGAGCTTTTAAGACCGGCTGTGATATTGATATTCAGTTCTGAAAGTTTATTCTCATGTAAACATACCTGCCAGGCACACTCTTTGGCCTCTTCTGCATTAGCAGGCATTGGCATCACAAGGAGGTTTTGCAAAATAAATGCTGCCTATAGGGAAGGGAAACATAAAAGTCAGAAACACTGCCATCTTCTTGCAAATGAATGGAAATGCATGCTGGTTGAATTCTACTATATATATATGTCACATCATATATACTGAGAAAAATGCAAACACATTCCTTTTAAACTATGACTGAGCAGTGAAAACTCAGTCAATGTGTATCTGGGTTTAACCTCTTTTTTTCTCTTCCTGTTATATATATATATATTAAATGAAACTAATATATATATATATTAATCAGAAATAGATCACAGATCTGAAACAACATGACTTGTAGAGCCTTTCTGACTTGCTACTGATTTAAGCAAGTAAAAGCTAATGAGCACACTATATTGTACAGCTTTTTTAAAGAGATGCACAAATAAAATTAATACATTATAAAAAATTAAAGGAACACTTTGAAAACACATCAGATCTAAATTAGTCTATACTAATATGGACTAGGTAAATGTGTTATGAACGAAAGGATGCCACATCGTTTGATGGAAATGAAAATGATCATCCTACAGAGGACTGAGTTCAAAGACACCCTGAAAATCAAAGTGAAAAAAATATGCAGCAGGCTAGTCCATTTAGCTGAAATGTCATTGCAGCAACTCAATGTAAACTCCCAAAAAGTATTTTATGTCATGTCTGTATGTCCCAATGTTTATATCCCAATGTTTATTTACATGCAAGACAATGGATGGTGTCCTGGAGTATTTCCTCTTAGATCTGGACAAGGGCATTACTGAGCTCCTGGACAGTCTGAGGTTTAACCTAGCGCAGTCGAATGGACAAGAACACAATGTCCCAGAGGTGTTCTTTAGGATTTAGGTCAGGTCAGCGTGGTGGCCATTCAATGTTATCAATTCCTTCATCCTCCAGGAACTGCTTGCATACTCTCGCCACATGAGGCTGGGCATTGTTGTGCACCAGGAGGAAGCCAGGACCCACTGCACCAGCATAGGGTCTGACAATGGGTCCAAGGATTTCATCCCGATACCTAATGGCTGTCAGGGTGCCATTGTCTAACCTGTAGAGGTCTGTGCTCATCTAACCTGTCTCATCTGTGAAAAGCACAGGGCACCAGTGGTGGACCTGCCAATTCTGGTGTTCAATGGAAAATACCAATCAAGCTCCACAGTGCCGGGCAATGAGCAAAGGGCGCACTAGAGGACGTCGGGCCCTCAGGTCACCCTCATGAAGTCTGTTTCTGATTGTTTGGTCAGAGACATTCACACCAGTGGTCTGCTGGAGGTAATTTTGTGGGGCTCTGGCAGTGCTCATCCTGTTCCTTCTTGCAGCAAGGAGCAGATACCAGTCCTGCTGATGGGCTAAGGACCTTCCACGGCCCTGTCCAACTCTCCTAGAGTAACTGTCGGTCTCCTGGAATCTCCTCCATGCTCTTGAGACTGTGCTGGTAGACACAGCAAACCTTCTAACAATGGCACGTATTGATGTGCCATCCTGGAGGAGTTGGAATGCCTGTGCAACCTCTGTAGGGTCCAGGTATCACCTCATGCTGCCAGTAGTGACACTGACCCTTGCCAAATGCAAAACTGGTGAAAAACAGTCAGAAAAAATGTCAGTGGCCTCCACCTGTAAAACCATTCCTGTTTTGGGGGTTGTCTCATTGTTGCCCATCTAGTGCACCTGTTGTTAGTTTCATTAACACCGAAGCAGCTGAAACTGATTAACAACCCCCTCTGCCTAGCTTATATTATGATTAGAGAGCTCTGTAATTCAATTGTTACTAGTAACAATTACGACTACAGAGCTCTCTAATTGAATTATAATCGTAATTGTTACTAGTAACAATTGAATTACAGAGCTCTATAATTACAAATGAATGGAAGTCAATGGAGACATATGACTAGTAATAAATGAATTGTAGAGCTCTCTAATTGAAAATTGTTACTAGTAACAATTGAATTAGAGAGCTCTATAATCATAATTGTTACTGGTAAAAATTGAATTATAGAGCTCTGTAATTGTTACTAGTACAAATTTAATTGTAGAGCTCTATAATTGTTATTATTACTCGTAAAAACCGAATTAGAGAGCTATACAATCATAAATTTTATTATAGAGCTCTTTAATTTAATTGTTACTAGTAACAATTACGACAGTAATGCTGGAACGTTTTTATGCTGAAACGGCCTTCCATACATGTTCAATACTTCTGTGATTGTATTTTTCCTTAAGTCAATAGAGTAAACAACGCACATCAAGAAAGGAATGTTATTTCACTATTTAAGATATCCCGCTGGGTGGGCTGGTGATACATTTTGGTAGCCCAACTGGAAAACACATTAGCCTTGGGAAGTCTGGCTTTGCAAGCCCTGGCCTATACATGTTCGAGTCTGATCATGAATCGCAGGACAATGAACCAACAACACCTCAAAAACAAAGGATACTCCGGCCTGTGACAGCGTGGTAAGTTATGTTTAGACACGTACACATAATCAGTAGATATCAAACAATCTATAACAATGCAATACTATCACATATAAAAAACATTTTTTACTCACATAAGTGTGTTGCACCATTCCTGTCAGATCAATAAAAGCTTTTCTTTGACTAACAGGGAAGTTTTCAGCTTTGAAACTTACAGGATATTCTCATATTAAGATGAACTTTTATATGTCAAAAGCTCAAGGAAAAGTTGATTTCTCAATAAATGACCGCTTTGAGACTCTCTACTTTTTAGTTTAAGACTCACTTTACATAACATACACATACTTTATAAGAATGTGACTAATACTGATGAATAAACAGTATAAGGTAAGGCTATTAAATAGCAGTACCACACTAGATTTTGTTAATACAATACAACTAGTAAGTTGTCGTGAGCCACCACAGTAGAAATATAAACAATGTGAAAATTAAGTGGAATTTTGGGGTTATGGAAACAACAGTTACCATGGTAAATGCACTTTAATAACACAAACTGTTAATGAAACAGAAGTTGCTCCTGATGAATAGAATGAACATCATACCTGCATGCAAATCCGTTCATGCAAACACACAAAGTACAAGTTATGCAATTTATTGGAACTTTCATGGCTTACTAACTGTCAACTTAACTACAACATGAACTTTCACTGATTGCATACTGATGCATACCATTTTTCGTCTGATAAAAGAGTCAGCTGCTTTCACGCATTTCTTTCAAAAATCAGAAATCGGAAAAAAAATGTTTTGTTTCTTTGATTGTACACTCCCCAACCCACTCAAAACGGTTTTGTGACCCACAAGTTGAGAAAAACTGTCCTAATCCATAAAATGACAATTTGAACAATTTTGCAGTTCAAATAATACAAAAAGTTTTGACAAAAATAAAGTTGTATACAATTTTTAACTTAAAATTTCAGATTTGCATGCCAGTGTACGCTGTGGAAAATGATGGGTCAATCTTCGCTTTGGTCTGAACAAAACAGCAGATGCTTTGAATGAAAATGCAAACTCACTCTTTGACAGATGGCCCTTATGGAGTGGTAAAAATATAGCGGTTACCCCTGTTAACAAAGCAGAGTTGCTCTTATAAACACTACTTTTTAGGCATTATATGGATAAGAAAATGCCATCAAAACTTTCCTCACTGAGTTTGCAGGTATGATATAAACACCATAAAGTAAACATTGTCTCATACATCTGGGTATTAGAGTTCGCCACTTCTTTCATGTCTCTCATATCACACCACAGATGTGCTCTCTCTTGTTTAATTTCAAGGCATCTGGTTTGAGTTCATTTGACAAAAAAAGAAGCAATACAACTGCATTCCAACTTCTTTATCAAGGATAACAATAAAGTTGCATAAAATTTCCACTGTGTTTAGAGAGTCATTCTCATACCCATCTGGTACCATCTTGCTTCTCACTTATCAAGTATTGACTGTATTTCTTGTAAAATGAAACCAGAGGACTTCTGTATCAATACTAGGCCTACGTTAATATTGTTGAAGTGATCGTCTTGTGAATGTTTTGTATCTTACCCGTTTATTATCTTTAAATCCATTAAAGCAGTTTCTTCTCAAATCAATATTTCATGTCCCAGTCATTATTTATGTGGTGAAAAGCTGAGATACGACAGTACATTATCCCTTAAATGTCCATCTTGTTTGAACTTGTTAGTTCATCTAGGATCAAAGCTGCTTGCTAAGAAATGTTTTTTTCTCTGCGGAAGCTTTGCATTTAATGAGCTAATTAAATATTTCAACTTAAATCAATATTTCATGTCTACTTATTCACTTATGTGGCAAGTAGCTGTGTAATAAGCGAGACAATGTACATCTAGTTGGTTGTTATAGCAAATTAAACCCTGACGCAAAGCAGAATAACAACCGGCTAGATTTGCATTAGCCCTTACTAATTTTATTTTATGTGACCTAGGGCGGGTTTATCTGGAATGAATTATAACACAAAGAAAAATTAGCCTGTCAGTTTTGAACTGGTGATTTCAGCCAGCACTCTCTATTTTTTTAGTACAATATGCATCAGGCGGCCAGTGAACAGACAGTGTGCTGGTCCCTTGACTTTAAGTCTGAGGCAGTCAGGGTAAACACTCATTTTTTTGTATTGTGTTCAAGCTAAAGCTGGATGGACTCACCTCTCGGCGCACCATACTGCACTCCTGTCTCTCTAGCAGGATGTTGAGTACCGTTGCCCACAGGCCCCCTGAAATGTTCTGGCAACTCGCTGACAGCGCCACACACCCTCTCTCCAGCGAACTCAGAGCCGCACCCACAGCCAGGCTGGCACAGCGGACCTAGAGCCAGACACATACACACACACACACACACTCGTGCTCAGACCCCGCACATGTGCTTGGCAGTTCTAACTGCCATGGGCTCTTTGGCATGTAGCACTGGCACAAATTTGTGTTTGTCATGCCCATTATTTTCAGTGCTCAGCATCTGCTGAGCTGAGGGAGGCCTGGACACGCACGGGTACTTGGGAAAATGATCCAAAATAGAAGGCCAAAGCACACAAATTGCTAAATAAGGTTTTCATCAAACTTACTGACACATACATTTAATAATTTTACATTGCCTATGATTGTATTCAGCAACAACATACTGTGAATGTATGTCACATCACAAATCTGTTTAAATTTCTTTTTCTTTTTTTTTGTCTATGGACTTTTGTCAATATATATATATATATATATATATATATATATATATATATATATATATATATATATATATATATATATATATATATATATATTGAAATGAAACTAACTGAAATGAAATAAAAGTTTAAGTTATGGTACTAAAATAAAACTGAAATAAAAAACAAATTAAAGCTAAACAGAAATATTAAAAATGACAAAAGCACATAAAATTACTAAAACTAAAATGAAAACTGAAAATATAAAACTAAAAGCTCATTTAAAATGTTAATAAATTAAAAAAAAGAACACAAAATAAAAACCACAGTTAACCTCACCATTAGTCTATGTAGTCTCTCAATTAACATGTATACAGGAAAGCTGCATTCATAATGATTATAAAATAACTAGCTAATAATTAGTTTAAAACGGTTTTAAATTAACTTAGCATGTCACAACACAGATGTAAACTCCCAAAAAAGTATTTTATGTCATGTCTGTATGTCCCAATGTTTATTTTACATGCAAAGATCTCACCTCAGGGTCTCGGTCCACCCACAGGGGAATTAACCAGGCCAAGCCAAGCTGGGCGGCACTCTGCTCATCAGAACTTTGCTCACGCCCCAAAGACCACAAGGATATCCAGTCCTTAAAAGACACACAAACAATAAATAAGGAGCGTAAACTGCTGTATTAATGTAACTAATACTTAAAGTCCCTGTAAAGTCAAAATTAAACATGTGTTCTGAGTTTCTCACACCACAGATAAATGTGTTATTAACCACCTAGCCAAATTTGAATCATAAAAAAATCTGCTAAGTTCATAAAATATTTTATCGAAATCTTGAAAAAATAAGCAGCATTCTCTGCTTTCAAACGCTGGGGGCGTGTCCATTTTCGGCGCCGAAACCACACCCACTCGCGGGAAAGCGGCTGCTCACGAGTCACAACGGCACCAGATGTTGGCGGGACAGAGACGGGAGGATGAAGGTAGCGGAGATAGTCATCGTCCCATTCTGCAGCGGATTATCAGTGAATCCCAGTTGTTGCCGGTGAAAGTTTGTAAAACTATCCGGTGTAAAGACACTGCAGAGGCAGGTGTTGGTGGTGATCGTCAGCACTCCATCAAGGTAGCTGTTCACAAATTAATCCACCTCTTCTTGAGATCGTATTTTTGTTTTGTAAGATGTTTTGTAAGTTATAGCTGTAGTAACTAACGGTACTGACAGTAACTCGCACTCTAGCGGGTGAACTGATGCGAAATTGCGACTGTGCTCTGGTTGTGGCTTGATTCCATTGCGTTGTGGCTTGTTTCTGTTGTGTTGTGGCTTGATTCCATTGTATCAGGCATGGTGAAAAACTTTTTAACGGTCTAACTTCTGAATTCAGTACTACATAGTTCACAGTCTTTGTAATGTGTTTCAACAATACATTTCTAACATTTCTAATGTGTTTAGAAACAAATCTCAGAATTGACTTTACAGGGACTTTAAAGGGATAGTTCACACAAAAATTAAATTCTGTCATCATTTACTAACCATCATGCTGTTCCAAACCTGTATGAGTTTCTTTCTTCTGATGAATATATATATACTATTTCCATACTATAGAAGTCAACGGGGACCAGAAACTGTTTGGTTACCAACATTCTTCAAATTATCTTCCATGTTCATCAGAAGAAAGAAAGTCATACAGGTTTGGATTGGAACAACATGAAGGTGAGTAAATGATGAGAGAATTTTAATTTTTAAATCAACTATCCCTTTAATCAGCTTTCTAGTGATAAACCAATATAATCTGCCAATATCATGTTTACTAAATTGATTAGAAGAAGTGTTAGCACCCCCTAGTGTCAGTTTCAAAGCCTACTAATGTCATTGTCAATTGCAATGGCATTTCTGACCTCGTTTTTGGTTTCCTTCATCATCTCATGTGACAGGTGAAGCAGGCAGATAACTGCATTTTTTGTCACTCCTTTTCCCATGAAGGACATTGAGTTTCCTCCCAAATCTACGTAGAATGAAGAGATGACCTGGGAAGAGCAGTCAAATAGGAACACGATCATAATTAGCTGTCTGGGAGATGAATAGTGGTCATTTGTGTTTCATTTACATACTTTCATTTGCTATTTTTTTTTAACCAAATTACCTAGTTGTATATTTAAGTAGGGCAAATAAATAGATTACTTTCTTCAGATAAACAGAAACGAAAATGTAATGAAAGTGAATGGCTGCCGCTTGGTTGACACATAAAAAAACACACACAGCGAATGTGATGGTAATCCATAGCAAAACAATAGGTGTGCAAAACTTTTAAAACTTTTTTAAACTACACTTTTGCTTCCCATTTCCCTGTCATATGATATGTTCATGAGTGGTACGTTGTGACACACAACCTTAGTGTGTTGAGAAGCTTGTGCGAGAGGTTGTGGTCTTCTGCTTCCACATTACTTTTTCCATAACTTCACAATGCACTTATATTTATGAACTTGTGAATGCAACTAGGACAGTTAGCAAGAAGTGTTGGTTTATAGTTAAAAAAAGGTTTCAAATAGAAGAGAGAAAGTAATATATCTCAGGGATGGAATGAGTAATGTAATGGTAATGGTAATTGATGAGAGAATTGTTATTTTTGGGTAAACTATCTTGAAGTTAAGATTAAGTTTAATTGGGTTATAGAGCAATATTGTTAAAAAAATACAGCTGAGACTCAGCTGGATGGTATGAAGTGATTCATGCTTAAGTGTTTGGGAACATCTTGGACCTTGCATGTGAGTGTGCGTTTAATGTGTTCTGTCTGGATGAGAGCAACAGGAAGCGTGTACATAATCTGTGCAAAACATATTCTACTGTGTAACCGAGGCACTTGAGAACATGTGTGTATGCATACTTCCAGGAGGCCACTGAGGTATTTGAGGCAGAGTGTGTTTGGCTCCATGCTGGGTGCGTGTGTGCTCCAGCCAGGCAGGGCAGTCACATGGGCCATGGTCCTGAGTGTGCGCTCAAGAGAGGGCAGGCCATAGAAGCACGGAGCGTCGGACAAGCGCAGGCACTGTAGCAGGCGCAGAGACAGCTCAGAGGCGAACGGTCCAGACAGAACCCCACACACCCTTAAAAACAGATGAAAAACTCAAAGTGAGGAACAGAGTAATCATAATACAACCTTAAATTAGGAAAAGTTGGGACATTTTGGAAAATGCAAAAAAATCAAGAATCTGTCATTTGTTAATTATTTTTCAACTTTTACTGACAAAAGTAAAAAGAAAAGATTTCCAAAGTTTTCACTGAACGACTTGCTTTTATTTTGTAAATCAAACTTTGATTGTGATGGCTGCTACACATTTTTTGTGGCTTGATCCCGTTGCGTTGTGGTTTGATCCTGTTGCGTTGTGGCTTGATTCTGCTGTGTTGTGGCTTGATTCCATTGTATTGTGGCTTGATTCTGCTGTGTTGTGGCTTGATTCCATTGTGTTGTGGCTTGATTCCATTGCGTTCTGGCTTGTTTCTGTTGTGTTGTGGCTTGATTCCGTTGCGTTCTGGCTTGTTTCTGTTGTGTTGTGGCTTGATTCCATTGCGTTGGCTTGTTTCTGTTGTGTTGTGGCTTGATTCCATTGTATTGTGGCTTGATTCTGCTGTGTTGTGGCTTGATTCCATTGTGTTGTGGCTTGATTCCGTTGCGTTCTGGCTTGTTTCTGTTGTGTTGTGGCTTGATTCCATTGCGTTGTGGCTTGATTCCGTTGTGTTGTGGCTTGTTTCCGTTGCGTTCTGGCTTGTTTCTGTTGTGTTGTGGCTTGATTCCATTGCGTTGTGGCTTGATTCCGTTGTGTTGTGGCTTGTTTCTGTTGTGTTGTGGTTTGATTCCACTGCGTTGTGGCTTGTTTCTGCTCTGTTGTGGCTTGATTCCATTGCGTTGTGGCTTGATTCCATTGTGTTGTGGCTTGATTCCATTGTGTTGTGGCTTGATTCCATTGCGTTCTGGCTTGTTTCTGTTGTGTTGTGGCTTGATTCCGTTGCGTTCTGGCTTGTTTCTGTTGTGTTGTGGCTTGATTCCGCGTTCTGGCTTGTTTCTGTTGTGTTGTGGCTTGATTCCATTGCGTTGTGGCTTGATTCCGTTGTGTTGTGGCTTGTTTCTGTTGTGTTGTGGCTTGATTCCGTTGTGTTGTGGCTTGATTCCATTGCGTTGTGGCTTGATTCCGTTGTGTTGTGGCTTGTTTCTGTTGTGTTGTGGCTTGATTCCACTGCGTTGTGGCTTGTTTCTGCTGTGTTGTGGCTTGATTCCATTGCGTTGTGGCTTGATTCCATTGTGTTGTGGCTTGATTCCATTGTGTTGTGGCTTGATTCCATTGCGTTCTGGCTTGTTTCTGTTGTGTTGTGGCTTGATTCCGCTGCTCTGGCTTGTTTCTGTTGTGTTGTGGCTTGATTCCGCTATGCTCTGGCTTGTTTCTGTTGTGTTGTGGCTTGATTCCATTGCGTTGTGGCTTGATTCCGTTGTGTTGTGGCTTGTTTCTGTTGTGTTGTGGATTCCACTGCGTTGTGGCTTGTTTCCGTTTGTTGTGGCTTGATTCCATTGTGTTGTGGCTTGTTTCTGTTGTGTTGTGGCTTGTTTCTGTTGTGTTGTGGCTTGATTCCACTGCGTTGTGGCTTGTTTCCATTGCGTTGTGGCTTGATTCCGTTGTATTGTGGCTTGATTCTGCTGTGTTGTGGCTTGATTCTGTTGTGTTGTGGCTTGATTCCGTTGCGTTCTGGCTTGTTTCTGTTGTGTTGTGGCTTGATTCCGTTGCGTTCTGGCTTGTTTCTGTTGTGTTGTGGCTTGTTTCTGTTGTGTTGTGGCTTGATTCCACTGCGTTGTGGCTTGTTTCCGTTGTGTTGTGGCTTGATTCCATTGTGTTGTGGCTTGATTCCGTTGTGTTGTGGCTTGATTCCGTTGTGTTGTGGCTTGATTCGCTATGTTTGCTGTTTCAGTTTTGTTGCGTTGTGCACTACTGGGCCACCATAAGCACTATATACACTACTGTTCATAAGTTTGGGGTCAATAAGATATTTTTTATTTATACATTTATAATACATTTATTTAGCAAGGGTGCATTACATTGACCAAAAGTGACAGTAGTAAAGACATTTATAATGTTACATTAAATTACATTTTAAAACAAAAGCTGTTTTCAACATTGATAATAAGAAATGTTTCTTGAGCACCTAATTAGCATATTAGGATGATTTCTGAAGGATCATGTGACACTGAAAACTGGAGTAATGTTGCTGAAAATTCAGCTTTGCCAAGAATATATTATATTTAAAAGAAATAGAAAGTAGTTGTTTAAAATAGTAATATTTCACAATATTACTGTAATTTCAATTAAATAAATATAGTAATAATACATATATAACCATAACCATATACATATATTACCAACCTGGTGAGCCCAAACTTTTAAGCAGTAGTGCATATTCTATACATTTGATAATTAGTTATGGGGCTCGTAACCAAAACGTTGCAAAATTCAAATGCCCTGATTGTGTTTTAATTTGAATAATTATAATTATATATTATATTTTTATTTTTGTTTTGGTTTATAAAAAATAATTTGCAAAAAAAACACATTCACAGGTTTCTTGTGACGAGTTACAAACTAAAACGGATCATAACAAGAAGGACCATAACAAGCACCCTGAACAAACGATATCTGTTAGATTGCTGCTCATAAACTGAAAAAGCATGCAGGGAAATGTCTTAGTAGATCAGATTTGCATTACAGGGCCTTGATACATCAACAACTAACAGTAGGAGTTTCCAATTTACGGATCCTTAAGGAGTTTTTTGAAGGAGTTATTCCATAAATAACAAAATTAAATCAAAAGCGTCATTAGATTTGTATTTCCCCCCAGATGGCAGGTAGAAGCAGAAGTCTCTTAATGAGGATAGTAAAACATTTTATGCATGTACAGGAGAGAGAAAAGGAAGAGTGTTTTTGGAATAACAAATCTGCCTTGTCTGTCTAAATGGTTTCAATGAGTGTGTTTTGGGGAGTAAACAGATGTGACAGAGTGTTTTCGCACCCTCACTAACCACAGGTGTACGCGAAGCTCAATAGCTGCTACGGCTCTTGAATACATTTGAAGATTTAATTAAAATGCACAGCGGTCTGCAAAGCAATCATCTTGATTTGAAAAAAGACCAGGAACAAAAAGTGATATGATTTTACTTTATGAAAAAAGTTTTTAGAAACATCTTGGGGGTTAGCGCACATGTTCTGGGCACATTGAGCTGTGGTGTGCATGTGGGTGACACAGGTTTGAGATCCATAACTATCCAATGAAAAAGGAAAGAAATGTAGCTACAGTAACTGGAATACCCTGGTAAATACACTACTGTTCTAAAGTTTGCCGTTTTTAAAGAAATGTATACTTTTATAAAAAATAAAAAAAAAGTATTAAATTGATCCAAAGTGACAGTAAATACTGTTTTTTTAACTTTCTATTCATAAAGAATTAATGAAAAAAGTATCTTGGTTGGTCTTGTCATTATTATTGATTAATCGTCTGATTGTGGTCATTCGATCGAATTGCAACTATTTGCGATAACCGCAATAATTGTTCATTTTAATTCAATCACATTTTGCCAAAGAACAGAAAAAACACTGTTGTAAAGTACACAGAGAGTCAAAGGTCTGTGAGTTTAATCAGACTTCATTATATTATATTATATTATATTATATTAATTACATTACATTACATGGCATTCAGGGCTGTAAAAATAACATGTAAATGCATGGGATACATTTTTTCAGTTTAATGCGTTCAATATATTATATTTAGCTTTTGTAGCTTTAATAAGGATTAATTTATATTTAAATGATAATTTATGCAGTGAATTTTATTCAGTGCTTTATTCAGTGTTTGATAACTTTTTTCAATTTCTGTATATTTCCTACCTGTTAGATCAACTATTTAAAATAAACTATTTTTATATTATATTATATTGTACATTTTCATAGCATTAAAGTAAATAATATGGGCCTATTTTATCAAAAAAATGTATTATTATAAGATATGTGAGTCTTTTTTTAAATTAGCATTAAGCGATTAGCATTAAGCGATTAGCATTAAGCTTTGTATCAGTAGAAACCCAGGAGTATATTCGAATTATCGTACTTTCCCCCCTCATTTGACCCTGAGACGAGAGAATTATATATTTTATTTCTGAATAAAATCCTCTGATGATGCAAATATCGTCATTTTGTGTCATCAGATGATTTTTTGGCCAGAGGCTAAAGACTACAGCCAGCAGACGGCGCTGTTTCCGCATGTTTTCAACATCGCACTCACAGCATCAGCACTCGGCTCGCGGAACTGCGGAGATTCATGTAAATGGAGTGGTGGAGAGCAAAGTGAGCGTTTCAACTTTTCAAATGAATTCCTGTGAAAGTTAAGCTTTTTCATGAACTGAAAATGCGCCAGACTGAACATGCGCTGTGAATGTATGCAGCCACGAATCCCGTGATGAATGAAATCTGACACCTGCTGCGTTTGTACCGTGACACTCAATCGCTCACTCACATTATATTGAACAGACACGTCCAGTTTTTAATTGTAGTGTCTCTTACTGAACTGATTTTATGAAAATAAACGCGGTGGGCAAGTGATCCAGTAGCCGTGCCTAGAGCAGCCTCGGGCAGCGAAGCAAGTGCATTTTGGGAGTTGTTGTCTTTCATCCCCATGAGACAAAAATACATTTTCTGTCTTTTCTCAGTCTAGAAGCCACCAAATTCAAAAATAATTTCTCATTTCTACTGCATAAATGACCCAGTTTAAAAACAGATTCATCTTCACAGCGCTGAAGTACCTTTAAAAAGTGAAATTAACAAAACTGAATGAATTCATTAAATCACAATTATTTGTATGACAATAAATCAGCACAAAATTCATGATCGTGACAGGTCTAATTAAAGTTTCCACTAAAGTATTAAGCAGCACAACGTTTTTCCAACGTCAATATTAATAAGAAATGTTTCTTGAGCTCCAAATAAGCATACTAGAATGATTTTTGAATGTAATACTGAAGACTGACGCTAAAAATTCAGCTTTGTATCACATTTTAGAAAATATAGTAAAATGTTTTCTTTTAAATTGTAATATTTCATAATATTACTTTTCTGTATTTTTACTGAGCATATTAATTTGAAAAAAAATATTATATGATAATTATTAAAGCCTAACAGTTAGTAAAGAGAGATATTGAAGAACTTTAATTCCTATAGTCTTCAAACAGGACTGTACTCAGGTGCCACAGTGTGTGTGGGTATGTTCTATAGATAGAGCTGTCTGATGGTTGACTCCATGTGTTAGAGAATATGATTGAGTCAGTAAGTGTGAGTCTGTCGTTAAATGAGTCAAGTGAGTCATTTTGTGTGTGTGAGAGAGTGACTCATTCAGTGTCTCTGAGTTTGTGAGTCATGTGTTACCCACCACTGTGTGTGTGTGTGTGTGTTACCTGTCAGAAGTGTGTGTCATTCGAAGCAGCAGAATGTTGAAAAGGCCTGTCAGTTCTCTCTGTAGTCGGTGACTGAGGTGGGCCTGAAGCTTGTCCTCTTCCCTCTGTGACTGGATCTGTGTGTGGGTTTGCGGTTCAGCACTCAGCAACAAGTTCAGCAGGGTGTGTGACTCCTACACACACACAAACACACAAATACACAGCTATTTAACAATGTGATCTGTCAATTATTGCTATCTTATACCTCTTGATTCAGCTGAACACAATTTGATGACATCATTCTTATCCGCCATAGGAACGACAACAAAAAATAGCAGCTTTATTACAAATGCCTCATTCAGCAACACTAGAAATCTTCATCCTGCATATAAGATTTCAAGAGATTTCAAGAGTTTTATTTGTCACATACACAATTATATACAGAATATATAACTGGAAGTGAAATGTAAACAGGTCCGCTCCATAGACAGTGCAAATAATAGTTACAAGAAACACAAGGAGGAAATTAAAAATAGAAATAGAATAAAAAGTACTCAACATAGAATTATAAGTAATCAAGTAAAAGATAAAATAAATAACTAACTGGTTAACATAAAATATATATATATAAGTAAAATGTGCAAACAATGGGTATAATGTAATGTGCAAACAGAAGTATAATGCGCAAACAGGTTTAATTACTGGTTGTTACACAGTAACAATAAGGACAAAGTGCAGTGCAATGACACTATGTGGATGTAATGTTAAAACCGGATGTTTTATGTGTGTGCGGGGTGAAGTGCAGTCACGTGACTGAGTTCAGGAGTCTGATGGCCTGGGGAAAGAAACTCCTCCTGAGTCTTTCAGTTTTTGCCATCAGGCTTCGGAAGCGCTTACCAGATGGCAGCAGGGTGAAATGAGAGTTCGCAGGGTGGGTAATGTCTTTGATGATTTTGGTAGCTCTCCTCTGCAGCGTTTGGTGTAAATGTCCTGCAGAGACGGGAGAGCTGACCCTGAGATGCGCCTGGATAAGCGCACCACTCTTTGCAGGGCTATGCAGTCATGACTGGTGCTGTTCCCGTACCACGCTGTGATGCACTGAGTCAGGACACTTTCTATCGCCTCGATAGAAAGTTTTCAGGATAGCTGGTGAAACCCTGAATTTCCTCAGCTGGCGCAGGTGGTACAGTCTTTGCCTGGCTTTTTTCACCTGTGTCTGGATATGTGCAGTCCAGGTCAGGTCCTCGGAGATGTTCACACCCAGGTATTTGAAGCTGTTCACTCTCTGTACCGGTGTCCCGCTGATCATGAGAGGGGAGTATGACCCGTTGCTGTCTCTTCCTGAAGTCCACAATCAGTTCTTTGGTCTTGCTAACATTCAGAGAGACAGTTGTCCTGGCACCATGATGTCAGTTGCTCCACCTCGTCCAAGTATGCCGTCTCATTGTTGTTGGAAATGAGACCCAGGACAACAGTATCATCAGCAAACTTGATGATAGAGGTGGAGCTGTGTGTGAACAAACAGTCATGGGTGTAGAGAGAGTTGAGCAGGGGACTCAGCACACAGCCCTGTGGAGCTCCCACACTCAGGGTGATGGAGGTGGAGGTGAACTGGCCTACTCTCACCGCCTGGGGTCTGCCAGTGAGGAAATCTTCAATCCAGAGGCAGAGAGAAGAATTCAGGCCGAGATCCAGGAGTTTGTGTGTTAGCTTCATGGGAACTATGGTGTTAAAGGCTGAGCTATAGTCAATAAATAGCAACCTGACATAGTTCCCACTTTTGCTGTCGATGTGAGTAAGGCAGGAATGAAGAACGTGAGAGATGGCATCTTCAGTCGATCTATTGGGACGATAGGCAAACTGATGAGGGTCCAAAGTGTCAGGAATGGAGGAGCAAATGTTGTTTTTAATGAGTCTCTCAAAGACCTTCATGACTATAGATGTGAGAGCCACTGGACGATAGTCATTTAGGCAAGAGGGTTTACTGTTCTTAGGTACAGGGATGATAGTGGATTTTTTGAAGGAGGTGGGGACAACAGATATGGCAAGGGACTCATTAAATATGAATGTAAAGAGCCCAGCGAGCTGATCAGCACAGGACCGTAGAACACGACCTGAAATACCATCTGGCCCAGCAGCTTTCCTGACATCCACACGTTTGAGTGCCCTCCGAACCTCGTCCTCCGAGACAGAGATCACGTGACTGTTGCTGCTCTGAGGGACTCTCTCTGACGTCACTCGGCGGAGTCGCGCTGCCGCGATTACAATCAAAGCGGCGTGAAAGAGTTTAACTCGTTCACAAGCAACGGATCAGCTCTCACCTCTGCAGAGGATTTAGTTCCAGAAGCACAGATAGTCCTAAGTCCCTGCCACATCCGCCGGGAGTCGTTGAGTTGGAAATGAGATTCCACTCGGTCTTTATAACGGAGCTTTGCGGCATATAATTTACCTACAAATTCACACAGCAGGGACAAAAGCAGATTTTACACATTCTGGAAAAAATTAGTGTTGAGTTCCCCATGTATTGGAATTGTATGTAGAATCTGCGATCTCTGACCCAGTTTGTTTGCTGGCTTCCATGGTAGCAATACGTTGTGTTTTCTGCCAACTGTCAACCTGTGGTGTCGAAATACTATTGGGTAAATTGGCAACGTGCGTTATCGCACAGACCAAAACAGAAACAGACATTCCGACACGGAACGCACATTTCAAAGTAAAACAACTGGCTGTAGCATTGTTTTTCTGAGGAATGAGTATGGGATAAAAGCATATTTCCTAAATATCTACAAACATGATAAAGAGTGTAAAAGAGAAAAACTTACACACAGCACCTTTAATGTTACGAAGTGACGAGAATACTTTTTGTGTTCAGTCTCCTAAGATTTTGACGTAGTAAAGTGTAGCACTTCCTGTTTCTAAGTCAGTATGCCAGCTCAGCATTGGCTGACGCTGTTCATGTGAGCACCACGACGCCTGCATGTGAAGTTGGCGCAGGAGCTGGTCAATAATGAGCCGACATTTTGACATAGAACCCGGAAGCGCTGCAATGTGTTTACTATGTCAACAGCGTAAGTAGACTGACACCTATGAGAAGAAATTGTTGAATAAAGTCTTTATTTTTGTTTTGTTTTTTCGCACAAAGTATTCTCGTCACTTTATTACATTAAGGTTAAACCACTGGAGTCACATGGACTATTTTAACAATGTCTTTACTACCTTTCTCGGCCTTGAAAGTTGCAATGACATTGCTGCCAATGGATGGTTCAGAAACCTCTCGGATTTAATCAAAAATATCTTAATTTGTGTTCCGAAGATGAACGAAGGGCTTACAGCTTTGGAACAACATGAGGGTGAGTTATTAAAGACAGAATTTTGGGTGAACTAACCCTTTAAGTGTGTGGCATTCTGATTGGTGGTCTTGGTGGTTACTGTGTGGTTAATTGGGTGTTTTGGTTTATATAGAAGCAAGGTGGTTTCTAGGGTGGTCTGAGCGGTTCCTTGTGCATTGTTAGTCATTTGCTAGAGGTTTAGAGATGGTTGCTAAGGCATTGCTAGGTTAGTTAAATTAGTTAAATTAGGAAATTTAAGTAGATTTTATAAACGCGCCTTAAAAACATTACTGGTGTACATGAGACAAAACAGTGCAAGTTGCTTTCAGTTAAACTAGTTCAAACATGCATTTTAGTCACGGACTAGACTTAAGTCTTGTCTGTGAAACCAGGCATTTGAGTGGTTGCTTTTTAACCCATCCGTAATTCTCTATGATATTCCTCCGCTTTGATATTTGTGTGGCCCTTTTTCAATGCAAGTCTACATTTATTTTATTTTTTAAAGCAATCTCTCCTCTTCAGTAAGCCACACGTTTTAAGCTATAAATGCAGCATGCCAAAATTGTGCAAAAGAATATTAATAGGCATGTGCTTGTCTTAGCAGGCACCACTAAAAAAAGCACTGTTGTGCCGGTGTTCATTTAGACAGCACAGATGTTTGAGAAACACTCCAGCGACTGTGGATGCTCTCTGCATTTCACCACCTCCCCCATCAGGCGTTTCATCAAACCCAGCGTTCTCTGTTGAGCGTCAAGGCAGGTTTGTTTGCATACATACACATTAATGCGAGGTAAGGCGGGAAGAGATTTTTAGGAAATAAAGCCATTCTTTCCCAGTGTGAGAAACCAAAACAATGACAGCTGACGAACGGCTCTAGGTTACAAGCGTTAATTCAATATTAATGTATTTGTATTGCTCCGCAGTGTGATTTATTTCAGCTCCTCCTAATAAATACACCACACTGTGTTCATTTGAGGCAGGAGGGCAAGCTAATTTAATTATCAAGGTACAATATAAGTCTCTTTATTGTTTTACGAGGGCTCCAAAGTAATCTCAGAGAAATGAAAGCACTCCATAACAGATTCAACACGGCTGTGGTATGTGGCTCAGGAATACCTGGTTTAAGAGTAATTCTAGGAGCCATTTTAGGTCCTGGTGGTCCAATTCAGACTGATTCTGCTTGAAGAAGGTCTTGAGGAATGAGACGATGTCCACCAAGAGTCTCTCATCTTGACGGCAAGCTGGGCGTACCATAAGAAATCTGTTAAGTTAATGAAAAAAAAGAAGAGTTTATGTTGGCATTCAAAAGTTTTGGGCTGGTAAGATTTTTTTATGTTTTTGAAATGTAAAAAAAAATTATATATATATTATATATATATATATATATATATATATATATATATATATATATATATATATATATATATATATATATATATATATATATATATATATATATATATATATATGAGAAACAACTTTTCTTTTGATATCTTTTAAAATGTTAAGCTATTCCTGTGATGGCAAAAAAAAAAGATCCCTCAGAAATTATTCTTATGTTATAAACAGTCCTGCTTAAAGGGATAGTTCACCCAAAAATGAAAATGAGCCTATGATTTACTCACCCTCAAGCCATCCTAGGTGTATATGACATTTTTCTTTCAGACTAATACAACCGGAGAAAAAAATGTCCTGGCTCTTCCAAGCTTTATAATGGTAGTGAATGGCAGCCCAAAATTTGAAGCCCAAAAAAGTGCATCCATCCATCATAAAAGTAATCCACACGGCTCCGGGGGGTTAATAAAGTCCTTCTGATGCAAACTGGTTGGTTTTTGTAAGAAAAATATCCAATTCACTGCCATTCACTGCCATTATAAAATTGGAAGGACATTTTTTAATATAACTCCAATAGTATTAGTCTGAAAGAAGAATGTCATATACACCGAGGATGGCTTGAGGGTGAGTAAATCATGGGATCATTTTCATTTTTAGGTGAACTATCCATTTAATATTTTTGTGATTCATTTTCTCAGAATTTGATGATGAACAGTAAGTTCTAAAGAACAGCATTTATATGAAATAGAATCTTTTGTAACATTATAAATGCATTTACTGTCACTTTTGATCAATATAATTCTTCCTTAAGTATTGACAAAAATCTTTCTGACCAGAAATTTTGAATGGTAGTGTACATTTTACAGGTTAGAATTTAACAGGTTAGATACTGGTTAGAATAGGTTAAATCGATGCATGAGTCTTTGCTGAATACAATTCTTAAAAAAATGAAATAAATAATTACTAACCTCAAACTTTTGAACGGTACTATATTTAGTTTCAGTGTCATTTCTAAGCTCTGTTTTGCCAAAGATAAAATATTGTTTCGCTTTGTGTCTAAAGGTGTCAGCTCATTGTTTAAGGCTGTGTTATGCTGGCGCACTCCATCAAACTCATGCAAAGTCCTGCCTGGTGATCACAAATCACATATATGGAGGTATAGGGAAAACAAATCTATAGATCACACACACACAGTGTGTTTACCTCTCAACAGCGTTGTGCCAGCTCAGGGTTTGCAGGATGTTCTTGCTGCTCTGGGTAATGGATTTGAGTGCAAGACGGTCAGCAAAAAGGTACAAGTGCATTCTGGTCAAGGCAAAGGTCACGGTGCTGTGGGAGCTTGCATCACGGACCCCGTGAATGCAGTCCTGTAACCCGGACCTTATATTGCTTATTCTTAAGACCACCACCTGAGATTCAGACAGCACCAGATCACCATGAAACCTGAGTTAAGGAGGAAGCAGAAAATGAGGTGTTGTGAAAAAAAGCCATTCAGTCATTCTGGATGCAAACATGTTAGATATGAGCTTCTGTGATGATCACCAATGAATAATTACTTTAATAATTACAATTTTGTCAGGTTCCTCACACAAAGCTATTATATGGCTTCAGAAAACTTTCAATAGTGCACAAATCAAATGGAACTTTAATGGCACTTTGTTGCTGTTGTATTTTTAGTTTGACACAGATGGTCACCATGTATCACAAGCGATATAAGATCATTGAAAAATAAAATAATTATTTTCCTTCCAGAGATAAATAACAGCATAGAGGTTTGGACTGACCGTAAATAATGACAGAATTTTTATTTTTTCATTTATTTCTTTAGGGATGCCAGACAGGTTTACTGCCAGCAGATCAGCAGATCTGTTCATTTTTTAACTTGGTAACAAATCACAGCATCTGTGTATTAAAATGACGTTAAGTCCTGCTGCTAACAGTTCAGCAATAAAAAAACAAAACAATCTATCTTAACTTTTAAGATGAATCAGATTTACTGCCTAAAACTCCAAGAGCTCAATACAATTTGAGTGCTTGAAAACAAATAAAATACTTTGAAAATGTCAAAAGTGCCCCATTATCCTATTTTAAAGGTTCCTAATCTTGTTTTGGAGGTTTCCTACAATATGTTTACATGCATCCAAGGTTCAAAAACACTTTAATTTTCTCATAATATTCATTAAAGCATCACCTCTTTTCTCACAGTGTCTCCCCAAACCCCTTCGCTCTGATTGGTCAGATGGCCAAGTCTGTTGTGATTGGTCTGCTACTTACAGAAAGTGTTGGAAACCAACTGGCCAAACTGAATTTTACTTCCAGAGGCTTGCTCAGTGCTTCATGCACAGTGATACGAACTGTAGTCCGAGTCCTCATCCTTTCGAAGTGCATGCAAAGTGCATTTGCTTTCGCAGCACAGAAAACAGAATCTTCTTGACATGTCAACAACACAAAAAAAAAACTCTTCCAGGCTTCAGCTACAACTACAGGTTTTTTTAGGGCGGGTCAAATTAGACGTTGTTCGCGGGCAGCCAATGAAGATCAAAGGCTGGTGATAAGGCTGGCATAACATCCGAAAAAAGCAAAATAGGGGCACTTTAAATAAAATTTACCCTGAAAACGCTCACCACAACGAACTTATACAACCATGCGAGTGAATTCAACTTACTCCGGTACATCACTCCTAAAACCCCTGAGATGCTCTAGCAGTCCATCAATCCCAGAATGCCATACTGTGTTCCAGGTGATTTGCAGTGCTTCCCAGGAAGGTTTCAGACTCAGCAGGTCTGAATATGGAGGGAGAACTGAACAGTAGGGACTCACTGCATGGTGTGAAGCAGCTTGAAACGGTAGATTATACCTGTAAGAAAATATGAGATGTAACACATTTCATATACAATTAATCTGTCAAATAATAGTTAAAACACCATTTAATTTACCCATGACACCTATGAAAGTCAGGTTATGGGGGAATTAAACGGCCGTTTCAGTTAATGCACAGCTAGAATGTCCTAATGGAAGTGATTTACCTCTGTATAATGGCAGCAGGCAGTGAGAAGGAAGACAAGCCAGTGTCTGAGCCAGCTTTGTCAGTCCTGAGCAAAGATGATCAAATGTAACGTGAGCCAAAGCATTTTGTTTATCATATTTCAACAGTTTTTATCTACTTAAAGGGTTAGTTCAAGTTTTAAATATGGATATTTTTCTTACACAAATGCGCCACTTCGCTTCAGAAGGCATTTATTAACCCCCTGGAGCCGTTATATGATGGATAGATGCACTTTTATGGACTTCAAAAATGACCCAACAATTCACTGCCATTATAAAGCTTGGAAGAGCCAGGACATTTGAAATATAACTCCTATTTTATTTGTCTGAAAAAATAATGTCATACACACCTAGGATGGCTTGAGGGTGAGTAAATCATGGGCTAAATTTTATTTTTTGGTGAACTAACCCTTTAAATATACATCATTTGAGTCCAAAAAAACACTGGACCCAATTGACTTTCAATATATCCCTTAAACAAAGTTAAACAAAACCCTTATTCATCATTATAAGAGTGTAATCACTATTAAGACACATTTCTACTATCACCATCAAGCGACAGACCAGAAGTCATTCATTTTCAATGTAGAGAGGGACATGGAGTTCTGACCGTATGCGTATGCAGATATTTCAGATCTGATTTGCGCTTCGGATGTGCTGTCATACATGAAAAACTTTTGCAGCTAGACCATATGCGGCTGACCAACCAGATGTGATGGATTCTAATAAAAAAACTATGAATGCGAGGTGATTCATCATTATTTATGTTGATAAGCCCTAGAGAACCTACTACGTATTGGAGGTAATTAGTTTTGTATGGGTATATTCATATATTCATTAAAATTATTAAGGGGGCTATTTCATGCATTCTGACTTGCACTGTTAAAGAGTTGGATTCTCGTGCTAAACATGGCCAAAATTTCAAAAACCGAGTTGGACGTATGATGGAGTATTTCTGGGCCAAATACACTCCTTCAGGATTCATGTAAATTTCGGCAAGTATGGCCCGTATGACGTCATAAAGGACAGAATTGCTTGTTATGTGCACTACTCCCAGATGAGCATGTGCGCACATCAACCAGATCGAGAGCAAGAGCACGCCCATCAATGAACTTTGTTCGGGTTACGGAAGCAGTCGGCAGCACTGTCATTTTGTTTTTAGACCACGAAATCAAATAATTTCAATAAAGAATTGTGCTTTAAGTTGTGAGGGAAAGATAACCTTTTTCAGCTTCCCAAAGAATCCAGCGTTAAGGAAACAGTGGATGCAGTTTGTTTTTCACGGAGCAGCGACGCGTGAGTTCTGCAAGTGTGTTGTGTCATGAGTCGAAACCACAGGCGGTGAGTGAAACTGCAACAAATGTCTGTTTTGTTGGCAATCGGAGCGTAAGTGCATATGATGTAAAGTTATCCAAGGATAATGCCATGATGTATGCGTGTGTGTGTGTGTGACTCTTTAGCTCTGACCACTGTACGCCTGCACAACCTTGGCTATTTTTGGAATTAATTGGTACAGCTTCTTTTATAATTCTGATCAAACTAAAAGACTCTTCGGAGATATGAAGGATGAAATACTACTCTATATGTACTAAAGACTAACATGAGATTGTCAGAAACTGTGTGTGTTAAGTACCCTTTAATTTTACCATGGTAAATAAGCAGGGGGTAATGGTTGCTTTACTTCCAATTTGAAAGTTCCATGCGACTTCCACTAGGGGCTGAAACGCAACAATCATATGCGAATGTCTGCGATTTACATTACATTTACATAAGGGGTGTAAAATGGACGGTTCGTCGCGATTCCGTACAATATCGGTTCTCATAGCCAGCGATACGATATTTTCCGATACCTCAAAAAGTTCTGCGATTTGATTACAATACAATTCATATTTCGATATTATGATATTGTGCCTATTTTACACAACCAGTTACATTTTTATTAAATCACAAATGCAAACAAAATATATAACAAATATTTATTTCAAAATTTTGCACCCTAATTGGGACATCCACAAATAAAAAATTCACACAGTAATCTAATGAAAGCTTATGACATGACAACAGTCAAGAAAGTATTTTAAGCTTCTGTGCTAAAATGTGTTATGTAAAAAAAAAAAAGTGTTTTTTATTTATATTTATGTCTATATTTATAAAAAAATCATATATAAATACAATAAAATTAAAAGACATTTCTTTTAAATGTATAGCGCAGTTTTTAATGAAGCAACAACATAGGTAGGACAGAACAAGATATGCTATTAATATTCTTTCATTGTGCAAAAGAATTAATAAGGAACAATAAGGAAGGCTCCAATACGGTGCGGCACAAAGCACTTATGCATATTTTGTGTGCAGAATGATGTGCTTGAAGCAACGATTCATAGCCATTCATAGAGTATGCACAGGTTGGCGATAATATATAGACTGACACTGTGTGAAAATGTGGAGAGTGGTAAAACAAATGTGCCTCTTAAATTTATAAATAGCCTACAGGTATCAATTTTTAACGCTTGGCATCGATGCATCGTATCGTTAGACATTAGATCAATCTATATCAATTTATTGTTACAACCCTAATTTACATCTTTTATGCAAAGCGACTTACAGCTGAAGAATACAACAAGTGGTTCATCTTACAGAGACAATAAGCAGTGCTGGTAATATCAGGGTTGAGACATCAGAGATAGTGGAAAGCTTTTAACGATTTTTTTTAACTGACAGGGTTTGATGAAACCAGCTGCAGGTATATTTTTTATATCGACAAATTGAGTGTGAGACCATTCAACAAAGAAAACTTACCAAACGTCCATTCGTGCTATTTCATCAAACAGCAGAATGCAAATCAATGCAGCAGCCTCGCTCACATCACCCTGATTCTCCTTTATCAACAGAGACGCTTAAAAAGAAAACATTCAAATGACCAGGGGAGCAATCATTTAAATGTACAAATGTGTCATAGCATGAACTGTACAGAATGTATACACATTAAAAATGGTTAGATGAGGCATAGCAAACAGAAGTCACCTCCTGGGACTGAGGTGGAATAAAACATGAAAACAAAACTATAACAGGGAAACCAACACACAACTCATCCATTATAGATGTGAAAGAAACAGAACAAAAAGAAAAAAAATCTCACATCACAATGCTCAAGACGATCACAAACATTCACAAACGGCTTATCGGGGAGTTCTTCACTGGAAATGTTTCTAAATGTCTGGACATGCATAACAATTACATTTGCCATTTGTGCAGTGTCTAGAGAACTGGAAGGGTCATGGCAAGAGCTCTTCATTTCCAGCAGTAAATAACAGAAATAAACAAAATGCAACTGCAAGCAGCAAATAAGTGGCCAAACACACAAGTGGATCTTGTGGCGTGAAGTAGATACGTAATCAGTTTTCTCTTTGGATGAAAGGCTAGAAGAAGAAAAGTTATTTCTTGTAACAATCAACCAATATGTGGTCCTGACTTCAAACTTTGTACATACCCTAATGTGAATGGCGGGAAATAAAAAATTGCATTTACCTTTACTTGTTTGTATGCATTGAAACCAAAAATCCAATCACTCATATTTGTGAATTTTGGTCTGCAGATGGTCTGAGCGAATTATGTGATAGATTACAGACCTTGAAAATATGGCAATCAAGCCTTCAAATATATATGGAGAGAAGAATAAAAGAAAATGGCTGCTAAAACTTCAGCTTTGCAATCACAGGAATAAAATACACTTTTATATAAAATATAATAGAGTTATATTAAATTGTAAAAAAAATTCACAATATAAAAGTTCTCACTTTATTTATTTTTTTGATTACATAAATGCAGCCTTGGTGAGCATAAGATAATTCTTATTTTTAAACTTTTGAACTGTAGTGTTCAAAATGCTATTGCAATGAACTTTGAAATGTTGGTGGTGCTAGAGGGATTGAGAGAAGGACCCCAAAATGGGTACCATGAACACTGAGGGTCTTCCCAATCACTGTGCCAAAGGGGCTGACATAAACTCTAAGGGGATGAAAAATAATAAGAAAATAACATCTACAAAAGGTGCATACAAAACTTTGGTTCTTGGGGCTAATTAACCAACTACCTATGGTACGCTGAATTAATTAAAGTCAGAGGGATGTTTTACAGGCCATACCTCTGAGCAGCGTGATGACAAGAGACGTCTGCTGAGCCAGACTGCGACGCAGGGAGGGGTCTGCAAACACCAGCTTCCTCAGCATGCATATGCTGGGCTCCAACATGCAATCCATGCTCTAGATAACGAATACAAAGCATGAATACAAAACCATCTAGTATCAATAGATCCCCCCAGACAAGACATAGTTGAGATGGTCTGAGCCTCCTGGAACTACTGAATAACATACAGTGAGGTTTTTAAAGTCTTGGATTATAATCAAAACAATTTTGGCCCTAGTGATGGGAGCTTTTGAAACATTGCTTTGTGAATCTTCAAAACCTTTGCAAATACAAAGCAGTGATTCAGAGAATGTATCAAACAGCCAAAGTCACATTATATCAGTAAACGCAGCTTGGTTACACAATAACTGTTTCGAAACATTTTTAAATTGCTGCTGGGGTGGGGGCTGGGGGCGACCTCTGTGAATGTACTATGTGTCTAGTACAATGTATATTTTTTATTTTACCTGATCTTACCTATATTAACCAAGCTCTCCATTAAACAAACAAAATAAGCCATTGTGTTTTCACTGTTATATGGTAGGGGGCGCTATTACCTTCTGAAAGAGTACTGCATCTCCTGATTATAACACAAGTGAAAAATAAGCAGAAACAAGTGATATCATATATTAGTAAGCAGATGCAAATGTAAAATAACGCATTCATTAACATTATGAACATTAACGTCATGTTGACCCAGGACAAGGTCTAGGACTATGCAAGCTTAGGGGTGTTGATGGACAATCTACCACATCTATGTTTTGCTCATCGTTCTGAATCCGATCCAAACGTAGTCTTTGACATAAATCTTTTGCTCAAAATGTAGCTTTTTTTTTTTTAAATACGGAAATCACTCAATTCTATGATCACGGCCATGGTGTAGGGGTAAGACGCATAGCATCAAGTTTTGATGCAAATCGATCAGAGGTTCGAATCCGGCTTTTGCCGAACTCGCTCTACTCCCTTTTACCATCACATATCAGATCGGAAAGGCATTTATTTTCAATAAAACTGAAGAAAATATTAGAAAAGTGGAAATAAAGTGTCTAACGTGTTTACTATTAGTGTTTACCGGTTATTAGGTAAACAGACATGTGCTGAATTAGAAACAATAAAAGTGAGTGGGTCCATTATCATTGGTCGTAAAAAGTGGGTGGGTCTTGTCCTACCCACACACAATGGTTCCGACGCCCATGCATGTTAGTGTTGAGTTTCTGTTGCATAAACCATTGTGACCAGCAAGTGTCACCTACGTGTGCCATTTCAAGAGCTACTAAACAGTGAATTACTTTGTGAAGCAAGTGGTTCAAAGTTTTGAAATGCTTTGTTTCTCCCATCACTAGTTAACCCTAAGAAAAACTACACATCTGCGAAAAGTACTGCACTTCTAAGGTGTTTAGAGCACTGCTTTAGAGTCATAATTCATCACGATTGAGTCTAGAAGTGTTTACACAATCTTAACATTCACAGTAAAACTACAACAACAACAAAAAAGTTAGACAGCCTCAAAGCCAAGGCAAGTAGTCAAAACAAACAGCCAAAGCAGTGTCGTAATTGACGGTAACAGCACTAACTAGGCATGGCAAATGGAGACGACATATCGGATTCTGCTCGTGGCATACTTGCCAGACATTTCTGTGCATAATTCTCGCTAATTAGCCATATTAGCAGGCTGGAATACTTGACAAAGCTGGCAGCTTTCAGCCTAGGGATGTACAGATCATGCAATAGATGCGAATTAAGACTGACTCACTCTTGACTGACACCATTAACTCAAGCATCATGGCCAAGCACCAGTTTCCTGAATTCATTCATGATAAAAGGCTCACTGACAAAATAGAATGTGAGGTTTACCGCCACATTGTTGTTGACACACTCCGTGATGAAAGATATGAGCTTGTCTGATAAGCCCAAGGCCTTCAGCACCACATGCATTGATGAATCTATAAAGAACATAATGAAATATAAATCAAGACTGGCTTTGTTTCTAGAACATGTTGAAATATGTTATCTGCTTTGTCAATTTATGTTTCAAAGATCAAAAACGTGTGTCGAAACACTTGCATTTGGTTTGTGAGGTGTTTCGAGAGAAATGGACCTCACTCAGAATAGACATGTTTAATTTGATGTGAACGACAATAGTTCACTTATTAGGTTATAATGTCTAAATGAATGTAGAAGATTTAAAAAAAAAACTCTGTAAAAACAGGTAAAACTTATTTCCAAGTAATGAATTTTTTTATGGTTTAAATAAAATGTTTTGATTTAGTTAATGATAATAACACCGGGATGCGCGGATGGATTCCACACCTTGCAGAACAATAGTCAGCTGATCCGCCGCAGATCTCCGCAAAACTAGATCCACCGTTTCCGATTTAAGAATATTATACAACTTATTTACAGACTCCACCTGTTAAAACAAAAGAACGTTTACCGAAGATTGTGTCAAGATGACTAAGAACACACTAGAACAACGTTTTTCACATGGTGTCAATGCCAATAATAACTACTCAATACAGTGGGTTCAAAGCAACAATAGTGTGTATTATTAAAGGCAGCTGAGTGAGGGCAGCGTTTTACCTTCACGTATGACTTGTCGGAATTGCTCAACTTTATGTCCACACTTTTATTAAGAATGAAAAGATTTGGTAAACATGACAATGTGGAGCTGTCCAGGGTTGGTCTGGAGTTGCTGGCGCCCTCAGCGCTGGTCAGGTGTGGTAGAAGATGTTGGACTGCTTTATTTCTCACACTAAAAGTGGCAAACAGTGCAATAGTATTTACAAACTTTGGGAAGAAGTTATTAAGATCAATGTCAAAGCTGCTCTTTTCCATTCAATCAAAGTAAATAACTTACTTAACTCTGTTAGACTTTGTGAAAAAGGAAACTTTAGCATACTTTTTAAAAGAGTACTTATTATTGACATAATATATTTTCAAAGAATATAAACTGAACAAAATTATAAACACAACACTTTTGTATTTGGCCCCATTTTTCATAAGCTAAACTCAAAGATCTAAGACTTTTATGTACACAAAAGGCCTATTTCTCTCAGATATTGTTCACATATCTGTCTAAATCTGTGTTAGTGAGCACTTCTCCTTTGCTGAGATAATCTATCCACCTCACAGGTGTGGCATATTAAGATACTGATTAGACAGCATTTAAATGCTTTATCAATAATAAAGCACACCTGTGCAATATTATTGCACAGGTGTGCTTTAGACTGGCCACAATAAAAGGCCACTCAAAAATGTGCAGTTTTATAACACAGCACAATAACACAGATGTAGCAAGTTTTGAGGGAACGTGCAATTGGCATGGAATGTCCACCAGAGCTGTTTTTGAAACAACATATTTGTAATAATGAAGTTGCAATTTAGTACATATAAAATATATTAACTTATAATATATATAATAAATGTATTACATAATAAATTTAATATGGAATACTAGTTCAAATTATCAAGTACTTTACATGTGCTTTGGTATGTTAGAAGGTTCCTACACATTTTTCATTTCAAAATTCCATGTTTCAAGACTCAAATTTCCAAACCTCTCTGTAGATTTTCAGGACATATTTGATTTAAATGGTTAATACAGTATTATTTTCAGCTTTATATTTGGTATTACAGTCATCTGTCAATATCTTTTTTTTTATTATTGATTTGCTGTGACACCATGCAGAGCCTCTAAAAAAATATAGACTTTTGAATGCACATAAGAAACTTTTTTGTGCCCTCGAGAAACTATTCACATGCGCACAGGAATTTTTTGTGCTATCTTCACATTATCACATTAAAACATTATCTATACTATAACCTATATCCTTTGTGTGTCACTGCTATCTTACTTTGAAGAAAACGTGAGCATAGATTGCTCAAAATTTGGCTTTCCTTAGGGTAATACCACTAATATCAAGGCCTAATGTCCAATTTAACGCATCCTCTGTGGCAGGGGGAGAAATCATGACATGGCTGATGGCACAATACGGCTGCCAAGTTCAAGGTTCTATAAAAGGAAAAAAAAAGTGTTCAAAATATGTCTTTCGCTAGGGGAGTGCGTCATATTTCAAGGCCTTAGGTGTGCATTAACGCACACTCTGTGGCAGCCAGAAACCACACTGCAAAATGGGCTGATGGTGCAATAGGTGACTCAGTGTGCAATGTCCTATATGGTTGTGTAAAGGGTTTCTTCACCCAAAAATGAAAATTCTGTCATTGATTACTCATCCACATGTCGTTCCAAACCCTTGAGACCTTCATTCATCTTTGGAACACAAATTAAGATATTTTTGATGAAATTCGAGAGCTTTCTGACCCTTTCATAGACAGCAACATAACGACCACTTTAAAGGGCAAAAAGGAAAAGAGATCATTAAAATTGTCCATGTGACTACAGTGGATCAAATTTAATATTATGAAGTGAATACTTTTTGTGCGCAAAAAACAACTTTATTAAAAAATAACAACTTTATTCAACAATCTCTTCTCCTCCGTGTCACTCTCCTACATGACTCACGTAAGCATCACAACGCATGCGGTGCTCAGCCAATAGTAAGCCAGCGTTCTGCCATAGAAGCGCTGAACTATGTGAATAGCCCAACAATGTGAATAGCAAAAGAGTGTGACAATAAAGAGAAGACATTGTTGAATAAAGTCGTTATTTTTGTTTGTTTTTTTGTGCAAGAAAACTATTCTTGTCACTTCATAACTTTAAGGTTGAACCACTGTAGTCACATGAACTATTTTAACAATCTCATTACTATCTTTCTGGGCCTTGAAAGTGGTCGTTGTGTTGCTGTCTATGTGGGGTCAGAAAGCTTTTAGATTACATCAAAAATATCTTGATGTGTCCGAAGATCTAGGACTGTGGTCGAACGAAGGTCTCACAGGGTGAGTAATTAATGAGAGAAATCATTAATAGTTTCTCATGCGCACACAAAAGTTTGCTTTGTTGCAAAGAGGCACTTTTAGAGGCACTGTAATATGATGCTAAGAATATCGTGAGAAGAAATCCAAAATGCTTATAACCTGCAATCACTTAAGAATAACTAAATTTATCACACAAGAAGTGTTTTCATGGCAGCAGTTTATTTTCATTAAATTCTTAATTTTCTAATACAGAAAACTAAATAGGGGCAATAGTCTGGAAATGCAAATATTTTTATCCATACTCTGCTTTCTTTTTTCCTTATTTTCCCAGACCTAGAAATGACTCAAATCAAATTCCAAACTGTGTAGGAATCCCAGATCAAAGAAAGAAACAAAAGAATATTAAAACAATGATTATAAAGTGCACTTTTTTATAGTGTGATTCATTGTTTTAGGAAACAGAAAGTGTAAGTTAAGTAGACTTAAGTAGACTTTTATTTCATTTTATTATACTATAATAATATTATTTTCTGCAAGAACATTTTTATATACACTACAAGTGAATATTCAATACAATGTATGGCATTTCTTTTTCAAATGGGAAAGCTCTGTAGTTTCAGAAGACTTCAGGGCCCTCATTTATCAACGGTGCGTAGTGAGTGCGTAAGAACAATTTCACGCAAAGTGTGGGATTCACCAACTTGTACTTATACGTAGAAATGTGTGTAAATATAAGTACACATCTGAGCATGCTTTACGCAGAAAATCTAGTGGTAGAAAAGAGATATTACACATAAAAAGCATTTAAGAGTGTCACAGTATGCATTAAGCAATCTACATATGTCCTGTATTTCCTTTAATTATAAAACACTAATTGTATATACATTTAGTCATTTTAAACATGATGCGTAATTGGTGTCAAACCCTATAAAAGACAGCTGTGACAAATGTTGGATGCAATTATTTCCTTGGACCCAACCTACAGTTTCCTTACTGAAATCCTCAACAAGCCGAAATAAAATTGCGCTATCATGCTATCGCCAGATTCTATATATTATATATATATATATGTAAAACTACTTTGACAATGCTTATTAACTTTGACTTTCACAGTTCCCATTCATTTCTGTTGTAAAAAAAGCAGTGATAACATTCTACAAACCATCTCCTGTTGTGTTTCACAGAAGAAAATGATATGGGTGAGCAAATGATGACAGAATTTTCATCTTTTGGTAATTATTGCTACAAGGTGGTGAAAGAAAACCAAATTGATGTGCACTTTAAACTCACGTGTGATGCTTGGTGAACAGAAGCCGGAGGGCCATCCTTAGTCTAGTAGGCGGTGAACAAACCTCATCTTCCTTCTCGGCAGATGCTTCACTTAGCAGCAATATACAGTTTCCCAGGGCATCCTCAGTACAGGCGTAACTCTAATATACAAAAACGCACAAAGCTTTAACATGGCAGACAATAGACTTCCAAAACCTAAATATAGCTTGGAACAACAATAAATAAACACCCAATTCCGACAATCTATTTCACCACTGCTTTATTGACGGCACAAACCAATTACTGAGAGGCTTCAGCTAAAATGAATCAAATGTGATGACCTTGACAAGATTTATGAATATTCAATGCCGCTCCAACCCCACTCTTCAAAAAATGAAATGTAGCTTCGATAGTTGAAAAGTACAAGATAACCGTGTTTAAAATAGAATGCGGCATTACACAGATATTACCATTCTGCCTCGGGCGCCTTGCAAACACGTTAATATTACATTGGAAATTATTTTTTCAGCCAAGTTTGACGGTTATATTGCAGCTATATGCTAGTGTGTGTGTGAAGAGATGTGGAGAAAGGGTGTTTGCACCTGTAATATAGGAATGACCGGGTAAAGTGCCTCATTAAATCTGCTCCAACTTGCAGCTGTCATCATCAATCGGCCCTTCAGCAGATAGAGTAGAATATCCTTGGCAGCAGCGCTCACCTTTGGATCACACATAAAGTTAGTTGATGGCACTATGATATTGCACTTACAACAAGCTACCTCATCCAAATCCACCAAATGCCACCCACAGCAGTGAGACAGGGGCATTTCCAATGTCAATTATTAGTTTAGCATGACCTCAGTAACCTATTATACATACAGCGTGGATACATTATTTATTAGTGAGCACTGTATTGCTATATCAAAATATTTCTTCTTTGTGTATTACTGGGGGTCTCGCTGGAAACAGGAAGATGAATAATTCACCTCTCTTGCTTGGTCTTGAAGGCCAAACACACTGATCTCATACAGGACACGGGAGTGAAGCAAGAAACGCACTCCGCTGCAGATGGATGAGGCCGGTTTGGCCACATTCTGAACTCCCAAGCACTCCTGCGGGGATGAGAGCAGCAAGTTAGGGTAGGGATATTACCGTCTACAGAGTTCAAGGGTCACCAACACCCTATGTGAAGTGTAATAGAATTGCTAGGAAATGTAATAGCAATTCAATGTATAGTAGACACACACATTACAAAGGGTAACAGCATTTTACTCCCTGGGAAAGGAAGAACTCTTAACTAAAATATTATATTTCTGGCTGGAAGTACCAGGTCATTGGGTGTTCAAGCTTTCCAACAAGTCCAAAAGATGCTATGGAATATATAGTAAACAAGTGAACAATTTTAAAAAGACACACTATTGTTGAGGTTTGGGTAGGTAAGATTTGTTTTAATGTTTATTTAAAGATGTCTCTATGGTTATCAAGGCTGCATTTATTTGTTCAAAGATGCAGTAAAAACTGTTTCTTTCTTTTTTCCAGGATTCTTTGATGAATAGAAAGGACAGCATTTACTTGAAATATAAATATTTTTGCAACATTATAAATGCATTTCTCTTTAGATTAATTGAATAAAATTATTAACTTTCAAATAAAACGTTGATGAGCCTAAACTACTGAACTTCTTGGTAATGAAGGTTATATAATTACATATTTATTGATAAAATAATATAATTTAATATAATACATATAAACTCTTTAAATCTACATTTAAATTGCATGAATACATATTTTTAAACATACAAAACAGTTTGAACTTTCAGTTTGAATATGTATACACACATATACACCGATCAGGCATAACATTATGACAGTGAAGTGAATAACACTGATTATCTCATAGCTGTTAGTGGGTGGGAAATATTGAGCAGCAAGTGAACATTTTGCGCTAAAAGTTGATGTGTTAGAAGCAGGAAAAATGGGCAAGAGTAAGGATTTGAGCGAGTTTGACAAGAGCCAAATTATGATGGCTAGACAACTGGGTCAGAGCATCTCCAAAACTGCAGCTCTTGTGGGGTGTTCCTGGTCTGCAGTGGTCATTATCTATCAAAGGTGGTCCAAGGAAGGAACAGAGGGGAACCGGGAACAGGGTCATGGGCGGCCAAGGCTCATTGATGCATGTGGGGAGTGAAGGCTGGCCCGTTTGGTCCGATCAAACAGACGAGCTACTGTAGCTCAAATTGCTCAATAAGTTAATGCTGGTTCTGATAGAAAGGTGTCAAAATACACATTGCATCACAGTTTGTTGCATATGGGGCTCCATAGCTACAGACCAGTCAAGGTGCCCATGCTGACCCCTGTCCACTGCCAAATGCACCAACAGTGGGTATGTGAGCATCAGAACTGGACCAATGAGCAATGGAAGAAGGTGGCCTGGTCTGATGAATCAAATTTTTTTTTTTACATCATGTGGATGGCCGTGTTCGTGTGCGTCGCTTACCTGGGGAACACATGGCACCATGATGCACTATGGGAACAAGGCAAGCCGGTGGAGGCAGTGTGATGCTCTGGGCGATGTTCTGCTGGGAAACCTTGGGTCCTGCAATCCAAGTGGATGTTACTTTGACATGTACCACCTACCTAAGCATTGTTAAAGACCATATACACTCTTTTATGGAAGCGGTATTCACTGGTGGCTGTGGCCTCTTTCAGCAGGATAATGCACCCTGCCACAAAGCAAAAATGCTTCAGAAATGGTTTGAGGAGCACAACAGCAGGTTTGAGGTGTTGACTTGGCTTCCAAATTCCCCAGATATCAATCTAATCGAACATCTGTGGGATGTGCTGAACAAACAAGTCCGATCCATGGAGGCCCATCTTGGTCCCAGATACCACAGCACACCTTCAGGGGTCTAATGGAGTCCATGCCTCGACGGGTCAGGGCTGTTTTGGCAGCAAAAGGGGGACCAACAATATTAGTCATTAGTAATGTTATGCCTGATCGGTGTATGTGTGTGTATATGTGTTATTGAGTCCAATTCATAAAAATTATTTGTTCATGAATCTACAGTGGCCATTCTTCATTCAGAGTTGACAATGAACTGTGGAGCCGGAAACACTGGATTAACTTTTACCCTAGCAGGTGGTAGTCCAGCAAATCAACCACCTAAAGAATGTTAGATAATAAACAACTTTGACCCTATAAAAACTATACATTTCCAACATGGTTAAGCTGGAACTTTCAGTTCCAAATCTAGGTGAACTTTTTCCCAGTCTTTTCTGTCAGTTATCTACTGGAAGTGGATCAAAATAAGCCCTAGCTCCCCAATTTTCGCTGCACATCTTGTACCTTCAAAATGCTTAGAGTGCAGGAGTAAGTTTCCACCTTCACTGGGGACAGAGGGTGAGACAAAAGCTTCAGAAATATCTTCTGACTCTCCGACTGCAGGAGCGGGCTTGCTTGTGCAAATTTCCACCTACGGAGAGACACGATTTTACAGATTTTTATACCATGACACCTCTTCCATAGTGCCAGACAAAACAGCAGATGTCAATGGCGTTTTTACTGTTTCTATAATTGTGAGCAACTTACAGGTAGGAGCAAATCTGGACACATTCCTTCACCATCGGTAGGTGCTGATGGTATGGAAAAGCATCTATTCCTTGGTCAGCGAGCTCCAAAAGCTCATGCCAATTCTTATCGCCCTGTGAAGAAAATTTTCACATAAACCACATTTACTTAACATTTCAGTAAATAATAATCTTTTAGTGAGCTAGTCCTTTAAATTTGGAATAAAATGGAAATTCTTTTCTTCCTTATTGTAAGGAAAAGAAAGTAAGAAAAAATGTAGGGTGGGACTTTATATTTGTCCATTGGGAATTAATTGATTGATTGTTGTGGGATGCCCGATATATTGGTACCAAATTGGTTACTGATATTAGAGATTTTTTAATTGTTCATGCCCCTTTCCTCTATTTTTTATAATAAGATTACCTTTTTTGTCACGTATTGATAATCTTTAAAATCACTAATAAATTTAACACTAATAAATGTAATCTTTAGCCAATCTCAATTTCAGTCAAAATTTCAATTATAATTTGTTTGTGTTTTGCTTTAAATTTAGACAATAGGTGTAGAATTGTATTATTGACCATAGCATAATAAAATAATCATCAGCTTATCAGTATCGACCAGCATTTTAATACCAGTGGATACATTGAATTAAAGGATTAGTTCACTTCAAAATGAAAATTTCCTGAAATTTCATGACCGATTGTTTTCCTAGATAAGATCCTATTCCTTGTCTGGGATCGTGCAGAACCCTTTGAAGCCATTCAAAGCCTTTTGAAACAGCATTGATTTGGACCTTCAACCTGTTGGTTGCCATAGAAGTGCATTATGTGGAGAAAAATCCTGGAATGTTTTTCTCAAAAAACTTAATTTCTTTACGACTGAAGAAAAAAAGACACAAACATTTTAGATCAGATTGGGGTGAGTAAAATACCAGGAAATTTTCATTTTGAAGTGAACTAATCCTTTAAGGCATGCACTAGCTAGAAGTTTGTCATTCTTAAAAGATCCAATCATTACCTCAGCCTTTGGCAAATCACAAAATGACAAAAAAAAGCATTTCTTCCCTATTGTGACATATTTCCAAGTGAAACGGCTTTTTAAATAAGAAAACATTTTTAGAACAGGGCTTGATTTTGTCTATTGGGAATTGACTGGACAGTTGGATCACTGTGGTTTGCTTTAGCTGTGATCTCATGTGAGCCAGTAACACATCATCAGAAAAGAGAAGAGTTGCAAGGGCCAGGCTTTTGATTCAAAAAATTATAAGGGCACATGAATTTAAAAAAATAATTACGTGCACAGATAAATCGTTTATAATAAATACTGCAATATTACATTAAAAATAAGAATAGTTTATTTTGATTTCATGGTGACTTTCATTTATTTAGACAATAGCATAGAGTTTAAATATCGACTACATGCCTTAATAATGAATCCACTAGAAGAAATATATTCTTCTAGCAGATATCCTAAATGTTAGGAGTTCTTGAAAATTTCCAATCATTACCTCAGCCTTTGCATCCTTTATAAAGGTGCACGTAGCCTCCAAGCATTGAGAAACGCGGGATACTCTACGATACAGGCTGTATCTTTCAAAGCAAGCCTGCTCTAGGTACGCCACGGCTGACTCATGGATGAGGGGGTATGCCACACTGAAGGATGCATCAAGACACAAGAGGAAAATGGCAGCCACTGTACTTTCCGGAAGGTTATCTCCAGCCTGTTTGTAAAGAAAACACACATAAGGTAATAAAACACACATATGTGCACTAAACAAGCACACACACTAATGAATTTGTCTATAATTACAGTGCTGTCCTTAGGTCTACAGCTTAACTGAACAATTGACCCTTTCACAGCGACTTCTGGTGTGTTTCACACTCTCATTTGTTTTAATAATGACCATGAAGGACACGGCCATATGTCCACGGTGGCACGGCTTATTAATGTCTAAGAATGGCACAGCCATATGCTCACTCACCTTCTCCACAGGTAACAAGGTTTGCAGGAGACGTATTGTGAAAATGGCAGTGCCCGTAAAGACCATTCGGTGGTGGATCAGAGACGATTCTGGCTGTTCAGAGGAAGTCAAACCATGGTGGTAGCACAAAGCGTCTCCCAATGTCTCTATACATGCCTGTAATTTCTCCCTCTTTTACGAGAAAAAAAAAACATAAGTACAAAGAGACTTATTGATCGCATGTCATTTTCCTGCCAGAAGGGGGCAGCAAGAGTCCTGTGCATTTCAAAGAAAGTTTTCAGATGACAGCAGTTTTTCAAGATAAAATGCCATGAGCGTGTATTAAAGATCAATGAGGGAGAGAGGCATGCCGTGAAATATGCATAATCATATGCGGCGGGGAACGTTCTCATAGGTATGCACACACACACTAAGCACAATGAGTTTAAAAAGATTTCTACAGGCAATAAACATCATTGGACGAGGCACATTTGGAAATCAGTGTAATGCGACCTACATACTATTTTGTATGCAATGTATTGATGTAATTTTATGTCAAATACTAATAAGCTGAATGAGATAAACTTTGCATAATGAGAATAGTAAAACTTTACAATAAGGTTGTTAATGTTAACATTTGACTAAAATAACTGCATATAAAAACACATGTTAACATTAGTTTAAGAATTATGAACTGACATTAAAGTGTTCATTTATATAATATAATACAATGTATTGTAGTGTAATATAATATAATGCTGACAAAGATTGTTAGTTCATTAAACCGTAATGTTGACATACAGATGCCTTTAAAAATAAGGCTCAAAAAATTCACGTTAGTTAATGCATTAGGTTTAATGAATTAAAAATAAATATAGGGATATAGCAGATGTATTTAGTTGTCAGGAGCAAACAGGGAATTCTAAGTGGTGAACCTGGCCTAAAAAACAATGGCCGTGCCATGACTGATTTGCACTGATAGTTTAACATTCTACAATGACCATCTGTCCCTCAGAGTAAGTAGAATGTGTGTGACGGAGCGGCGACAGGTGTGTGTTTGTATGCACTAATGCAGACATCAGCCTCATGGCTGTGGATCTGCACCGTGGAGGAGGGCTGTTAAAGACACTTGCCAGCTCTGTCGCAGTCAGGCTGTGCTCGTCCCACACCTCGGGGGCTACGCTATCTCCCAGCAGCCCCTGCGCCTCTGCCAGCAGCTCTAGCACCCGTTGGAAAACCTTCAGGCTCTCTGAGAAGGCGGGGATGAGAGAAAAAAGATGAGTGGAAGATGATGAGCGATGGAAGCACACGTGTGAGGGGAACGGCAGCAGCTGTGGCTGCGTTTGAAACAGGAAAGAGGGTTTAAGAGGACTCTCACCTGTCCTGATGAGAGGGAGCGCGTGCTCCACGGCCGCCACAGCGAATCTAGCCAGGCTCCACTGCTGCAGCTGCAGCTCCAGTGAGTCCTCTGCTTCCATCTCCGGGGGGAGCCCCGGGTGGGGCTGCGGGAGCGGAGACTGCTGGGCTGGCCTGGGGGGAGCCCCTCTCTGACTGCTGCTACCGCTGTACCACACAAATCAAAAAGAATTCATAATCGCGAATGACATGAATGGTTGTGAGCAATATTTGAACAAATTTGAAAAGATTTTAGGGCAGTGACGAATACTTTTGCTATATTCAGTTCATCTTTTCCAACATAAACCTAAATGTAGTCATTAAAAGGCCATATTGCACACTTATCAGACACCAGATATGATGTTTTACTAGTGGGTGCAGGACACTATACACTCACCAAAAGGATTATTAGGAACACCTGTTCAATTTCTCATTAATGCAATTATCTAATCAACCAAACACATGGCAGTTGCTTCAATGCATTTAGGGGTGTGGTCCTGGTCAAGACAATCTCCTGAACTCCAAACTGAATGTCAGAATGGGAAAGGTGATTTAAGCAATTTTGAGTGTGGCATGGTTGTTGGTGCAAGACGGGCCGGTCTGAGTATTTTACAATCTGCTCAGTTACTGGTATTTTCACGCACAACCATTTCTAGGGTTTACAAATAATGGTGTGAAAAGGGAAAAACATCCAGTATGCGGCAGTTCTGTGGGCGAAAATGCCTTGTTGATGCTAGAGGTCAGAGGAGAATGGGCCGACTGATTCAAGGTGATAGAAGAGCAACTTTGACTGAAATAACCACTCGTTACAACCGAGGTACGCAGCAAAGCATTTGTGAAGCCACAACACACACAACCTTGAGGCGCATGGGCTACAACAGCAGAAGACCCCACCGGGTACCACTCATCTCCACTACAAATAGGAAAAATAGGCTACAATTTGCACGAGCTCACCAAAATTGGACAATTGAAGACTGGAAAAATGTTGCCTGGTCTGATGAGTCTCTATTTCTGTTGAGACATTCAGATGGTAGAGTCAGAATTTGGCGTAAACAGAATGAAAACATGGATCCATCATGCCTTGTTACCACTGTGCAGGCTGGTGGTGGTGGTGTAATGGTGTGGGGGATGTTTTCTTGGCACACTTTAGGCCCCTTAGTGCCAACTGGGCATCATTTAAATGCCACGGCCTACCTGAGCATTGTTTCTGACCATGTCCATCCCTTCATGACCACCATGTACCCATCCTCTGATGGCTACTTCCAGCAGGATAATGCACCATGTCACAAAGCTCGAATCATTTCAAATTGGCTTCTTGAACATGACAACGAGTTCACTGTACTAAAATTGCCCCCACAGCCACTTAACCCAATAGAGCATCTTTGGGATGTGGTGGAACTGGAGCTCCGTGCCCTGGATGTGCATCCCACAAATCTCCATCAAATGCAAGATGCTATCCTATCAATATGGGCCAACATTTCTAAAGAATGCTTTCAGCACCTTGTTGAATCAATGCCACGTAGAATTAAGGTAGTTCTGAAGGCGAAAGGGGGTAAAACACAGTATTAGTATGGTGTTCCTAATAATCCTTTAGGTGAGTGTAGTTCAGTTAAGTGAGGATAGATAGCAAAATAAAGTAAACTGTGACATAATATACCCAACAATTCTTCATAGATCGGACTACCAGCAAAACTGATAAAGATTTGGGACACTCAGACACTGACCATGTTTTGCTGAAGTGTTTTTTCTTTAATTGCTAATGCGACCTTTCACACCACAGACTGAACAAATGAAGCATTGCTTGGTTATTGGTTGACCTAAATTGGTATTATCTAATTGTGTACTTAAATTTAACAGCTGATAGCTGATTGGTTGATTGTAAACCATTACATACCTTTCTAAAAATGTAATCTGACATTATCAAGAGGAATATGTTCTGACACAGTTTAACTCTGAGTTTGTCATGTTTTATTACCATGTTCTAAACTATAGCTAATACACTTTGATAATGTGAAAAAATGTTGAAGGTGTCTGAATACATTTTGTTTTGAATGTATGTATATCTATATACCATTTAAAGGTTTGGGGTCAGTAAGATTTACTTACTTGCAATACTGCATTTATTTGATCAAAAATACAGTAAAAACTGTAATATTGGCTAAATGTATATTTTAAAATTTAATTTATTCCTGTGAGAGCAAAGCATAACTCGAGTATACTGTGTCACATGATTCTTTAGAAATCAATCTAATATGCTGATTTGCTGCTCAAGAAATATTTCTTATTATTATCATCAATGATGTAAACCATGCTGCATAATATTTTTGTGGAAAACAATGAAAGTTTTTATTTTAAATGTATTGATTACATTTTTGTAACAATGGTAAAGAATTTACTGTCTAATGCATTCTTGCTGAATAAAAGTATTGATTACTTTTTTTTTTTATCTTGACCCCAAACAGTTAAATGTTAAAGGTGAACTATGCAGGATTTTTAAAAACGGGGGGGGGGAAGTATAGACTCGTACAAAAGTACTCCCTTTCAATTATTATTTATTGTCCACTGGAAGTGTTTGATGATGTTTGTGTCTACAGAGACACTGCCCTGTGCCTGTACTCTTATTTTCTTCTTAAATTCCTTTGCTCAGTTTCTGGGCTGCAGCCTTTGGCCAGTGGGTGTATGAGGGCAATTAAGGCTATCCCGTCTGGTTCGAGCCAATAGGTCTACTGTGGCACAAGTCATACAAAATTTTAATGATGGTCATGGGAGGAATGTGTCACAACACACAGTGCATCACACTGTGTATGGAGCTGCATAGCCGCAGACCAATCAGTGCCTATATGATGACCACTGTCTTTCGTAGAAAACGCCTACATTGGGCACGCGAGAGCGTTGGAACTGGACCTTGGAGCAGTGGAAGAAGGTTGTCTGGTCCAATGAGTCCCGTTTTCTTTTACATCATGTGGACAGTTGTGTACGTGTGCGCTGTTTACCTGTGGAAGTGATGGCACTATGGGACGATGACAAGGCTGTTGGAGGGAGTGTGATGCTCTAGTCAATGTTCTGCTGGGAAACCCTGGGTCGGACATTTATGTGGACGTAAATTTGACACGTGCCACCACCCTAAACATTGTTGAAGACCAGGTACACGCCTCCATGACAATGGTGCTCTCTGGTGGAAGTAGCCTCTTTCAGCAGAATAAAGCACCCTGCCACACTGCGCATATTGTTAAGGAATGGTTTGAAGAACATGATTAATAGTCCAAGGTGTTGCCCTGGCCTCCAAATTCCCCGGATCTCAATCCAATTGAGCATCTGTGGGATATGCTGGACCAACAAGTCCGATCCATGGCAGCTCCACCTCACAACCTACAGGATTTGAAGGATCTACTGCCAACATCTTGGTGCCAGATACCACCGGACACCTTCAGAGTCCATGCCTCTGCACTGTTTTGGCATTACGTGAAGAGCCAACAGTGTATTAGGCAGGTATTCATAATGTTTTGGCTCATCGGTGTATATCATTTCAGGGGAGAGGGCTTGAGCTTCTGGCTGAGTTCCGGCCATGAGGATGGGCCAAGTTTGAGTGTTGTGTTTACAAACAGTAACTGAAAATCCTGCTGAGTGCACCTTGCATGTCTTGTAGAAAAAAGTGATTTAGTTTAGCATGACTATTTTCCACCCCCCTCTCTAAAACCCTTGAATTAAATGGGCTGTTTTTGATTTCCATATGTAAGTGATCTCTGGATAAGGTTTTTTATTATTATAAATCACAAAAAATATAAAAAACATGAAAATAAATTGCATGTCCAAAAAGCAATTTTAACCAATTAAATATTTTAACCAAATAGAAATTTCCAGGCCTGAAAATTACAATTTCTAAGTGTTCCATGACCATGGTAGAGAGCTTTGTGTTATGAACATTATGTCTAACAGACTGTTTTATTTCAAAAATGAACAAAGCTTAGTAAGCACCTAGAAGAAGCAGCGTCTCCGTCCTGGCCATCCCCACGTGCCCGCTGAACGGGTCGGCCCACCACAGAGGGTCTGGGGGAACTTTCCTCTGGAGAAGAAACCCCAGACCGTTGGGTACCCCTCACCTCATGAGGGTAGGAGATAGAGGAGTTCTGAGAAACAGGGTCTAAAGGGGTGAAATAATAAGACAGATATTGATTCAGCATTTAGAAAGTTCTACAAGTTTAAAACCACTTTTAGAATAACTGGTGAACAACACAATTCTGTTCAAAAGTTTGGGGTCAGTTAGGCTTGCTACGATAGTCGGTGTTACCGGTGTTCAGACTCAACACCGTTTACATCACTGGCACACTGTGGCACCATCATTTCAATTTTTTTGTATTATAGTAATACAATAATTAAGTTCAGTTAGAGAACAGACAGTACAAATAAAAACTGAACATGTCTACACAAATGCAGCAGGAGTCAGATTTCATTTATCACGAGAGCCAAGAGCAGATGATCGCGGAAGATTTGGTTTCAAAGTGAAATGCCTAATTAAGCGAGTTTGTCATTGTACTGTGTTGTTGTTGTGTTTTTAATTAAGAATAATAGGCTAATGATCCCACAATTCAAGCAACCCGCTCCCGAATTGGCGCTATTCCAAAACCGAAACTAAAATGTGCGCGGCCACACAGAGCGTGCATTTACGGCTGCATTGTCATCGAATTTACGGCCTCACAGAGCGCACAATTAGGGATTAACTGTCTTTCACGGTGTGTGTGCACTGCCGCATTTTCAGTTCATGCATATTGAAGCTTAACTTTCATATTAATTCATTGACACCACTCGCTTTGCTCCGCTCCATTATTAAAGGGTAAGTTCACCCAAAAAAGAAAATTCTGTTATTAATGACTCACCCTAATGTCGTTCCAAACCTGTAAGACTTCCGCTCATCTCCGGAACACAGTTTAAGATATTGTAGATTTAGTCCGAGAACTTTCTGTCCCTCCATTGAAAGCATTGTCTTCTTTTCCGTGTTTGTTTGAATCCGCGTTCACGAGTCCGCTTTCTGGACACGGACTGTACACTGTGCATTCACTTTCAATGGAAGGACAGAAAGCTCTCGAACTAAATCTAAAATATCTTAAACTGTGTTCCGGAGATGTCGACATTAGTTTTTTTTTGGGTGAACTAACCCTTTAATGCCCAAGCGGCCGTGTGCATTACTTCTGGTTTTATAGAATTAGTGATTTAAAAGCCTAGTCGGTGACACCGGTATTACCGGTGTTGTCACACAATGATTAACCGGTGGGAATATTTCCTCACCGTCACATCCCTAGAGTCAGTAAGATTTTTTAAAACAAATGTATACAAGGATACAACAACGATACATTAAATTAACCAAAATGTCACTAAAAGCATTTTTAACATTACAAGAGGTTTCCATTTCACTATTTAACTTTCTACTCATTTAGAAAAATGTATCAGGATTTCCACAACAACATTAAGTAGCAGTTTTCAATAATAAGAAGAAATGTTTCTTGAGCACCAAATCAGCATATTAGAATGCTTTCTGAAGGATCATGAAGTCTGGAGTAATGATGCTGAAAATTCAGATTTGCATAATGGGAATAAATTACATTTTTAAACTATACTAAAAAAGAAAACTGTAAAATATATCACAATATTACCATTTTTACTGTACACTGAAAACAACAAGTACATATTTTTGTTAAAGTTTTACAATACACGGTAACACGGTAATGGTAACATTTGATGGATCATTTTTTAGTATGAATGTGTCATTTTGAGTAGAACATGAACTCCAAATGTCATAAAATGGCAAGTTACTAAACCTAACAACAAAAGCAATGATAAAACAGTGTTAATACAGCTGGAAAACAGTGAAAAAAACAATCTTATTAATTATTTAAGCCCCAATGCATTATGGGAACACCAGTATCAGAAAAGTTGAGTAATTTTAAATTCTACAAGCTTTTTCATGTAAAAATTACATGTTTTTTTTTCCTGTAGTATTTACTTCACAGAATAATTTGTATATAACTGATATTAATAGTTAATATGCAAACTCGTGTGAAAAAATGCATCAGATCAGCTCATAAGAGTGAACCTCTACAACATATTCATAATAGATGGTGTTGGGTACCTTGCTTGGCTGAACAGAAGCTTGGATCTCTGTAGAAACGTAGGCGGCTCCTCAAGTTCCTACAAAGCTGTTCCAGACAGGCCAATGCCTGCAACGTCAGGTAACTGACATCACCATCAACATTCAGGCCGAGAAGTGACAGGAGACTCTAGAGGGGAAAACAGAAATATATGAAAACAGAAGTTGATGTTGTCTTGTAAACCTACTAGGACATGTGTAAGAACATTACAACAAAACAACTGATCCAAATGGGGCAAGTGTTTTAAGAGCAGTGATTCTACATTCAATTAGACACTAAATAAAAGGCCACCACCTGATACTGACTTTTAAGTTGTGTAATTTGTACCAATTTAATACCGGTGAATCAGGGTGATTCAATAAACCTAATTGAACTGATCACTCTGACTCCGAATCAGTGGCACTTTAAATTTTTAAACAATTATACAAAAGATCAAGAGCATTAAGAGCCAAAGAGAATGCTTGCAAAACAATTCAAAGCTTTATTCTAGCACACCGGAAAGATGAATAATTTTCATTGAGGGCACTGAGACTACATATCTCAGAAAGCTGATCTCAAACACATCCATGCCAACACATTTTTGAAAGAAACACAGCAATGCTTGTCACTTGGTTTTAAACGCTTGTACTAAAATGTCTAGTGTCAGCTTGCCAGCTAATCATCACGGTACAGTCCTAGACGTAAGACATGATTTGCCACTGTCATTCCAATACTTTCCAGACATGAACCTATTGTACAAGCAATCAGATTCCGTGGCTTTCAATTATAGAATGGAATGGGGATTACGGAGCCCGCAATATCACTTTCATCACTGTCACTCAACTTATGACGCTCCCATCAGGGGTTAAAACAACTGACAGATTGAAGACAAAAATTGTATTTAAATCTCACTTGAACTGTACTTGGCCTTTGCAGGAATATTTCAGCTGGGAAGTCTTGCATGATGACATCACGAAGCAGCTCACAGGTGGTTCGTACTAAGTTGTGGTTGCCGCTCCTTAAGGAACTAAAGCAAGCAACAGGTCATTTATTTCATATATTAGATGGTAGCAGTTGTGCAATTACACCAAGCAGAGGGTACCAGTACCTTTCATTTGATGACAATATATGTCGATCTGTTGTGTTCAAAGACAGCCATGGAAAAACAGAGAACTTCAAGCATCTAACAGAAGTACTGACTGTAGGGAAAAGAATATAAAGATAAATAAGGATGGTCTAGCATTTGAAAGAGTTTTGGGCTAAATGATGGAACTTTTACTTGCTCAATCAGGTATGGTGCAGGTTTGGTAAAAACCTGTACGACTTTCTTTCTTCACAAAAGAAAATATTTCGAAGAACATTTAAGTCCGAACAACATTGAACCCCATTGACCCTCATGTATGAACAAAAAGACCTTTTCGCTAACACAATGACATTTTTCAAAACATCTTCCTTTGTGTTGCACAGACGAAAGAAAGTCATACAGATTTGGAATGACATAAGGGTGAGTAAATGATGATAATTTGAGTTTTTGGGTGAAATACTTTGGGCCCTATTTTAACAATCTGAGCACATGGTCTGAAGAGCAGTTTTGCTAGTTTAACGACGCGTAAAAAAACGGACGGCACACCAGGCGCATGGTCCAAAAGGGTTGTCCCTATTCTCTTAAGGTGATGATACACGGGGAAACTTTTTGAGCAATGTTGCCAGGCAATGTTGCTATAGGCACATTCCCATTGAGAATGGGCAACAAATTTCTATCTGGATACTTTAGATCAGTTGTGGGCTGTGTCTCACCTGTTCGCCCCGGAGATGGCAACATTGCTCAAAAAGTTCCCCCGTGTATCATCACCTTTAATGAGTCACAGTGTTTTGGGTGTAACGTACAATAAACCAATCAGAGTCTCATCTCCCTTTCCCTTTAATAACCAGTTGTGCCTGCACCATGGCGGATTTCTATAAACATGGTGAATTTGTGAGCGGAAAGACAGAGAGGAGCGCTTCTCCAGAAAGGAATCCTTTTATTTTTTTATATTTAAAAATGTTTGTGTGCTGCTGCGCATCCCTGTGTGTGTAACAAGTAGACTGTACGCGCGTTTTGCAACCGCCTTAGGCGCACATTACTAACACACCCTTTAAATAACATAAAAAATACTTCACCACTGATTTTAGACCAGGTTTTTATTGGTCAATGGCGCAGTTGTTTTCAGTCGCCTCAAAATAGCACCAGGCCAACAATGCGCCTGAACACCACGTTTTCAGACAAGCACACCCATGGGCGAACAGATGGGCATGAGTGCATTTGCTATTTAAACAACTTGGTGCTCTACGTGAAAATGATAACTGTCGGGCTGAAACTAGCAAAAAACACTTGCGTCGCATTGCGCCGGGTTATTGATAGGGCCATTTAAGTTTGCTGATCATGTACATGAGGTTTTTTTTCTATGCCTGGCTCTTAAATAAAAAAAAAGTTAAAATACACAAATATGACAGAAAGGTTGTTTCGCTAGATAACAGATTAGGTTTTGACAGAATATCAAATGATTTGTCAGTTTTACAAGCAAAAAATATAATTGAATTGCTATAACTTGTACTTTGGAGGAAAAAAAAAAACAAAACACTATGCTATGCTTAATTTTAAATACACTACCATTCAAACTTCAAAGCTTGAGGTCAATAAGATTTTTTTAAAGAAATTAGTAGTTTTGTTTTTCTTCTTCAGCAAGGATGCGTTAACTGGATCCAGAGACACTGTTACAAAAAATACTGTTCTTGTGAACATTCTATTCATCAAAGATTATTAAAAATTAAGCAGCACAAATACTTTTAACATTTCTTGAGCAGTAAATATTAAAATGATTTCTGAAGGATCGTGAAACTGAAGAGTGGCTGCCAAAAAAAATCAGCTTTTCTATTAAGAAATGACATTTTAAAGTATATTGGAATAGAAAACTGTTTTTTTAAATGGTATTTTAATGTTTTACAGTATTTTTGATCAAATAAATACAGCCTTGGTGAGACTTTAAAAAACACTAAAAATCTTACCAACCCCAAACTTCTGAACAGTACATGTATATACAATTAAAATATAAATAATATACACATATATCTTTTTGACAGACATAAAGATGTATTGCTCAAAATTGCAAAAACATGCATTCAAAGCTGTACTACTGGTCTGGTCCAACCTTGCCAGAACACAGAAATGACTTGCTTGATTGTCAAGTCCTGACAATGCTTACCGGTGTAGATATTAGGTTATCTAACACATACATTCTACAGTGAGTTTAATGAGTTTAACTTCTCCTGAAAGTTAGTTAAACAAAAAGTAATTTGATGTTGATGTCACCTACATGATACTCTGGGGGTGGGAGCATCTGTCTGCTTGGGTTTACCGCACTGGAAATATCCCCTAGCCGACGAGTCCTCTTCTGAGAACACAAAAGCAGCTGTAGTTGAAAAGCAAATCAGAAACCAGCACTTCAATGCTCTCCTCTACCTCGAGTCAGACAGTCTACTCGTGTTCATTCCGAAGCTGCTGTCAAAAGGACCATGTGGCAACCTTGACATTGGTTATAATGACATCGATATCTACAGTAATCTGCAGAACAGACGGATATAAAATCAATGTAATGTTGTTATACCTGTCTGTAGCGAGGGAACAGAGTGTGGCTCGTAGGAGGTGGTGGGTGGACAACTAGGCAGGGCCTCTGGGAGGTGGAAGAGCTGATCGAAGATGCCGTCTACGATTGTTCGGAGGCGAAGATCCACATTAGGCGAGAGCTGTGTTAGGAATTCGACAGCCCCCACCTCCCGCAGCATTTGGGCTCCGGTTGGGTGCTTTGACAGGGTAGGGAAACCAAAATTAGATGCTACTCAAAACATGCCATCTAGTAGAATAATCTGCCTGGTTCTTTGTGTGAATACTGACATCCCTTTGTACTTTATTTCCTCCCGATCTGATTGGTAATGAATAGTGCCACTGCGCTAGGCCCATTAAAACATCACTTCCTGTCATTGAGAACATTTGACTTGCAGCCTGATAATATAAAGACACTTGAGTCATTTTAAATACATTCTGAACATTATCTACCTTGGACAGCATGCTGATCAAGTCCAGAACTTCCTCCTGCATTGGAACTTCCGGAAAATTAAACCATTCCAGAAGGAATACAAACAGCATCTTTTCCTGGACCAGATCAGGTACAGCGATGAGATCATGATCCAGTTTGCTTCTGATATTTTTAAGAGCCCGTACTCTGATTTCCAGTAAGGAGTGTCCTTGTGGAGAAAAAATAATAATGATGTATTGACCTCCTAAGACCCAGGAAAACAAAGTCTTATGAGTTTAGCATTTTTTCATGTCATTACATTGTTTAGAGCATAAGAAACAAATGTATTATTGTATTCATGTTATGCTTTGTCCTCGTAAATGGAGACCGGGACTCGGTTGTTTAAAAAATAAAATTATATGAAATTACATGTATAGGAAATGTTTCATGTTTCATGTTTTTTTAAACCAAACTTTTTTTTAAAAAATGATTCTCAACTATGTTATGAAAGATATAATGGAATTAATTGATATACCATTTTTCTTTTGGGTAAAAATGGCCATACATGGGTTTTCACATTCAAAAACATGCAAAAAGTATCTATACACTGTATCTAATTTGCATATGTATGTGTTCTTGGAGCAACATGTCATCAAAAAACAAGTGTAATAATGGGAGTAATAGTTGGCAACATTTTCACAAAAATATCTAATATTTTATAGTAACATTGAAATGTAATTTATTCACTTGTTGTGTCACTCCAAAAATGCCTGATAAACATGCTTTAAGTCATCTATTGAGAAGTTATATAAAATTAATGTCCTGTTTTGTAAAAGAAAGTCATATTTTGATTAGAACCCCAATAAAATGTTCCTGAGATGTTGATTTATAACAAACTATTTGAAAATTAGTCAAATTTAAATAATAATTACAAAATATTATCATATTTTCATAAGAGTGCAACATTGTATCATTCAGTCATTTTTAAAGACCAAGGAGAAGTTGTTCTCCTGTTGAAACCTCAAAATAAATGGTATCTCTGATAAACCACAAATGTGCACTTTACAGGCACTTTACTTAAAACTGTCAGAGAAATTCGCTAAAATATAATGTCCTCGTACTGTAACATACAGTAATTAATGCATTGCAACAATTTAACTTACAAACTATATGCAAAGCATCAATGTAACAGCAATATCAGTGGTGAGATGCATTTTCATAATGCCACAAACACAAAGACTGCAAATCAAACATATATCAACTGCTCAAGGTTACAGAAAAGTGCAGCTGGATGTTACTGTGATAAACTAACGTTAAATAACACACAAAAAAGTTTGACAGGTTATTTGTGAGCTCATAACAACGCTATCAAAATGCACGCGCAACATCACATTAGCCTTTAAATGACTTCCACAAACAAAAGCATTGCGTTTTTGCAATATACAAACTTATTAACACTATGGGTAATTATACAACGCTTAACTTATACCAACTAACGTTAACTGATCAAAACACAATAGCTTCACTTGTTTAGCTTATCAAGCTACTTCAAAATCAGCTGCTTGTCGTTTAACTTCCGAAAGTCGTCCGTCTCTCGCACTAAGCGTCTTACCGATCTTCTTTATGAGAGATGATAACTCCATAGTTTATCTCACAGGAGGAAAACAAAACACACTACATTTACTGTGAGCAACGGCGGTTTTCGGTTAAACGTCACATCCTCGTCATCATCGCTGGCTGCAGCGCGGGTCTGTTTTCAACTAGCGCGCCACTGTCAGGCACTTCCGGTATATGTCAGATATATCAGAGATGCTGTGCTCTGCAGAGATTGTATGTTCAAACTTCACAACAGCTTTAAACAAAGATATGTTTTGCTAAATAAATAAGCAAGTCGATATTTGTATTCTGTATAGAATTGATCTGAAAGTCCCCTTATGAAAACTTTTGAAAAGCTTCTGTAAATCTTTGCCATAATAATACCATTGTTGTAGGTTTTACTTTGTTCTTCTGTTGTTCTCTTTTAACGTAATTTTTATGTATGCTTAACAGCTTTTATTATATAGGTTATCTAATACATAATACATATGTATTAATATACATTAAGGCCTATTATATGTAATAATACATATATTATAAAAGCCATAACAAATTATTATAGGCTATATTCAGTAAAAGAAGGTGGTTACCATCAACCATTGGTTAACCATTAATCTTTTTTTCTTTTTTTTCAGATTGCAGTTTTTGCAAGCTTGTTATTAAAACTCAAATGAACATATTCTTTCGTGTTCCACAGAAGAAAAAAGTCTTAGAAGTTTTGAATGGCAAGAGTGGGTAAATTTCATTAAATAAACTATGCCTTTAAAACCAGCTACTTTTCATGCTACATGTTTAGTTTATGCTAGCAAAACACATTGGATTTGTGCCTTTCATGTTATTAAAAAGTCATGTTACACCGAAGTATGCGTGCATGTTGATCTATAGCCACAACGAGGAGGATATTTTAGACAAGCAGATTACCAACAAGGTATATTTTATTGATTTCTTGGGTGGCATTTGTACTGTGACTCTTTTCGCCAGCTAGAAATGTCACTGTTTATAAAAACACTGATACCTTTATCAACTGTTTACACAACAAAAATCTTATTTAATACAGTGAGATGAGCACAGTGATCTGTTTTATTTTCCAAACATGATCAGTGTAGGCTACTAAACATTTTTGAGGCAGCATTGCACATTTCCCCATCTTTCTTTCTAGCAAATTCATATGTTACCAAACATCAAAAATAGTGTATTATAGCTATTACAGTGTGCACTTAACACTATATTGTCAAACGTTTGGGGACGCCTGCCTTCACATGCACATTAAATTCTTTAATGGCATCCCATTCTTAATCCGTAGGGTTTAATATGGAGTTGGCCAACCCTTTGCAGCTATAATAGCTTTAACTCTTAAGGGAAGGCTTTCCACAAGGTTTAGGAGTGTGTTTATGGGAATTTTTGACCATTCTTCTAGAAGGGCATTTGTGAGGTCAGGCACTGATACTGGACGAGAAGGTTGGCCGCTTGGCCATCAAGACCCAGCTCTTTATGCACTGTTATTGAGCTAATCTTAAGGCCACTTGAAGTTTGGAGGTCTATAGCTATTGACTCTGCAGAAAGTTGGCGACTTCTGCGCACTGTGTGCCTCAGCATGCGCTGACCCCGCTCTGTGATTTTACGTGGCCTACCACTTTGTGGCTGAGTTGCTGTTGTTCCCAATTGCTTCCACTTTGTTATAATACCACTAACAGTTGACCGTATATTATTTAGTAGTGAGGAAATTTCACGAATGAATTTATTGCACAGGTGGCAACCTATCACGGTACCACGCTTGTATTCACTGAGCTCCTGAGAGCGACCCATTCTTTCACAAATGTTTGTAGAAGCAGTCTATATGCCTAGGTGCTTGATTTTATAAACCTGTCCTGGCCATGAAAGTGATTGGAACACTTGAATTCAATGATTTGGAGGGGTGTCCCAATTGGCAATATAGTGTATTTGGGCTTACACTTTATTGGTCCCTTTTGAACATTCTGTTGACTATAAGTAACTTTGCAACTACAGGTCAATAACTAATTAGAGATTAGTATAGACTGTCTGCTTAATATCTGCTAACTGTCCTTCAACAGACATTCTACTAAGTAACTTTGTCAATTTGTCAACTTATTCTAACCCTACCAGTCTACTAATACTCTACTAACACTCTAATGAGAGTTAGTAGACATGTAGGTGTAATTTTATAGTCAACAGAATGTGTTAAAGGGACCATCAAAATAAAGTGAAACCTTATTGGGTGACTAACATTTTCACACTCTGGTTGATGGTGACATATGATAACACAGTGGGATCCTCAAAAGTGATAATTAAAAGACTTTAACATTTTGATAGATAGCTCTGCAGGCAAATTCTTACTTACACTGTAAAAAAAATTCAGCTCCTCCAATTTAAAATTTTCTAGTGACTGGTCACATCTAAATTTTTCAGTTGGCCAAATTGAATTTATGTGAATTTAATTTTATCAATTGTGGCAACAGTCTGTTAACATGGGCTCAATTAGAAATAATATGTTGACCCAATGAAAAAATGTATTTTACCAACACTGTAAAACAATTCTCCAATTTAAAATTTTCTAGTGACTGGTCACATCTAAATTTTTCAGTTGGCCAAATTGAATTTATGTGAATTTAATTTTATCAATTGTGGCAACAGTCTGTTAACATGGGCTCAATTAGAAATAATATGTTGACCCAATGAAAAAATGTATTTTACCAACACTGTAAAACAATTCAACTCCTCCAATTTAAAATTTTCTAGTGACTGGTCACATCTACATTTTTCAGTTTGCCAAATTGAATTTCTGTAAATTGATACAATTTAATTCACAGAAATTCAATTTAGCCAATTAAATATTATTATTTCTCACTGTTCCAAAAGACAAAAATGACTAAAAACATAAATATAGTAACCAAGATGAACACAGACAACAGGTTCCACATTTTATCACATTACTTTATTCAATTCCAACATAGAATATTTGGTGAAAATACATTATTTTCAATAAGTAAAAACTCACATACATACAAGAAGTCTTCTGCATAACAGGCTGTCTTGATGGTGAAGAAAAAGCTGCACTGCATAGGTTAAAGGCTTGCAAATAAAAATAACATTAATGATAAAGTTGCATCACATCTGGCAAGTGACAGAACAGAAGTTACTTCATTATATTATGAGGATTAAAGTTAGACGAATGAATGGACGAATAAGAAAATCACGAGCTAGACGTGTTTGATATTGAAAGGCAATTGAGCCCTGAGTGAGGCCGACGGCAGTCTAACCCCACCGTGTTATACAGTCACGTATACAGTCCCTGACAAAAGTCTTGTCGCTTGTGTACAAATTGAACTGAAGTGCCGCTGAAATATATTTCTTATCAAGATTTTTTTTACAAGAAATGGCTCATTTTAATCCCAACAGCTTTTGTAATAATGTTTAAGTCCAAAATGAAACTGTCAAAAAATATTCTAATATTCACAGCTTGGTAAAGCCTATTGAGTAAATTTTTGCAAAGACATAAGTGTTGTCGCCTTGTCCTATGAGCTTCACCTGTGACTAATAATGGATCAATTAGGTCTCAGGTGTGTATAAAAAGAACCCCAGTACACTAGACCTTCACATCAACTGCAACTAGACCTCTGCAAACATGCCTAAGAGTCACCCTGAGACTAAAGTTTTGATTATCAAGAGGCTGAAGACCAGATCCACTGCTGATGTGGCAGACACCTTCAAAGTGTCTCAGCGTCAAGTACAGAGGATAAAAAAAGATTTGAAGAGACTGAAGACGTTTATGACAAACCCAGGTCAGGCAGACCCTGCAAGACAACTGCTCGAGAGGACCGTTTGTTGGCTCGAAAATCCAAGGCCAGCCCATTTTCCACTGCAGCAGAGCTCCACGAGACCTGTCACCTGAAGTCCCTGTGTCAACCAGAACACTTTGTCGGATTCTGTCTCGAAATGGCCTCCATGGTCGAATCAGTGCCCAGAAGCCAGCACTAAACAAAAGACAATTGAAAAACCGTGTGGCATTTGCCAAAGCCCACAGCCTGCTAAAAGGATAGACGCTGGAAAAGTGGCAGAAGGATTTTTCAGATGAATCTTCTGTTGGATTACACCACAGTCGCCGCAAATATTGCAGGAGACCTACTGGAGCCCGCATGGATCCGAGATTCACCCAGAAAACAGTGAAGTTTGGTGGGGGAAAATCATGGTCTTTGGGTTATATCCAGTATAAGGGGTGTGCGAGAGATCTGCAGGGTGGAAGGCAACTTCAATAGTCTAAAATACCAAGACATCTTAGCTATACCTCTTATATTCCCAACCATAAAAGAGGCCAAATTCTGCAGCAGGATGGTGCTCCATCGCATTCTTCCATCTCCACATCAAAGTTCCTCAAGGCGAAGAAGATCAAGATGCTCCAGGATTGGCCAGCCCAGTCACCAGACATGAACATCATTGAGCATATGTGGGGTAGGATGAAAGAGGAAGCATGGAAGACGAAACCAAAGAATATTGATGAACTCTGGGAGGCATGCAAGACTGCTTTCTTTGCTATTCCTGATGATTTCATCAATAAATTGTATGAGTCCTTGCCAAACCGCATGGATGCAGTCCTTCAAGCTCATGGAAGTCATTCAAGATATTAAATTTGGATCTCACAGCACCACTACTTATAATTTGCTGACATATTTTTTTATTTGCAGTAAATTTGTTCAATTTCTGTATAGGCGACAAAACTTTTGTCTTGCCAAAATTTGACCTTTCTGTCTTGATTAAATGATAAATTAGTTTCACTGAAAAAAGATTTATTTCAGTGCATTAAACGTCATTTGTGAGGTTTTTAGGTTTTCATATGAACTATTTTTAACACCAATTGATGAATTAAAAGTCAGGTTAATAGCAGGTGTTTCTACAAAATAGATAAGCGACACGACTTTTGTCAGGGACTGTACATATACACACATATACCAACCGCAGATTCTGTTTCATGCCGACTAAAATGGAAGCTTAAAGTTGATCCCTACTGTGTTGTTATTTTAATCTATAAATCAATTGTTATGTCATGTTTGTTATATGTTGTCCTTGACAAACATTTTCCGTAGCGTCCTTTATTATCTAAAACTGACGTCTTGTGTATCTGTGTTTCTTTATTAATAATCTTGAATCAATAGTAGCACACAAACCGTACGACACTTTCTACAGTCTGATGATCCTACAATCCACAAAAGATTGATTATACAACATTTTCTTTTGATTTCATAGACAGGTCTTCTGGATAGCGTCGGATGAGTTTTCCCCCCTTTTCCATCCGTCTTTATATCAGAACTAAAGGCCTGTATGTGGTGGATGAAATATGGCTTAAACACCTAAATGTTCACCATGTGCTCACTGTGATAGACCCTGCTGGTAATCAGCCTGGATCTGAGATCAGTCATTCAAAGCATTCCAGCCTGAGGAAACAGACTGCACCTTCAGATGAATGTGTCCTGGGTTCGGTATGATTCATAACCTCCTCTAGTATACCGAAGACTTACTGTCCAAATCACTCTATTTGTCTAAAACACCACAGTGCTGTGGTCTCCTCCCTGAGCGTTCTGACCGGTTGATATGACTCTCAGCACATCCCTGACCTGGAGACCTTTGGACTGATTTCCCTGTTTTATTTTCCGCATGGCTGTCTCTTTCTGATATGCGAACCTGTGATTAGGGAGAGGATCGCTCTGCGTCTTCACCCACTGTGAGATAAAGTGCTTGGCTGATGAACCAAATCTATCGCCCTGGCTTGCACCCATGCTCCTGCCCGGACTCATCATGAATATTCCGCACTAAGAGTCCAATATGGAACATAACCCAAACACATTTGATATCGCAAGGACCAGGTAGAAACTCTGATTTTCTTATTTGGTTATTTTGAAACACTTTAGGTTTTCTGTATGACAGTGAGCAGGTTCCAGGGTGTATCTGGTAACATTTTCATTTAGCTCTGTTAAAGTCAAGAAATAAAAATGTACAATAATATTTTTTTTTCATGGAATATTGCAGTGTTTATTATAAATAATTTATTTGTAGGCATACACATCTTTTTTTAAATTTAATTAAAAACATTAAAATCGGCATGAAATGGAAGTTGTAATATTATTTTCTTTCCTATTGTGAATTACATATCCGAGTGAAATGGCTTTTGGAACAAGAAAAAAGGTGATGTCATGTGATTGACAGTTTGTCATAAATCATTTATAATAAATAGCCTACTGTACCCCTCAGAGCAATCCTCTTCTTTGCAATTCGAGAGGCCCGTTTCAAAGAAACAGTTGGAAAACATTGGCTGCATCAGAAATCGCATACTTCTACTATATAGTAGCATACTATATCGCATACTAATATATTATAGGTGAAAATAAAATATATATAAATATGTCTGAATTCACAGTACTCGCAAAAAGAGTAAGCAAAAAGTCTTCAGATGACCTACTTCTTCCGGTGAGATACTCAAGTGTGCATACAATGGACACTTTACTATCCCGTGAGGCCACGGGAGAGGATTGTCAAGAGTGAATGCCAGTGAGGTGGTAGGTCACATGATAATGACAACATGGCGAATGTAGTACATCCAGATTAAATTCATACTACACACAATATTTTTTAGTGGTTGTGAATTAATTATTTATTCAAAATAAGTACCTACTCAAGAGAGTATGCAATTATCGGATGCAGCCATTGGGACCTAGAGATCTGCATGGTCTGAAGTGCATGGCGCATGTCCACTTAGGGCGTGTCCGAATCCACTTTTGCTATGTTTAATGATGGAAAAAAACAGTTGGTGCGCCAGGTGCATGGTCCATAAGTGTTGTACCTAGTCTCTTAATGAATCATGGGTGTGTTTTGGCTGTAAAGTGCAATAAGCCAATCAGACTCTCATCTCCCGTTCCCTTTAAAAGCCAGTTGCACTTGCACCAAGGCGGATTCCCTATTTTTATGGTGCAATTTGCGAGTGGAAAGACTAAAAGCTTCTCCAGAGAGGAATCTTTTATTTTTAATAATTAAAAATGTTAGTGTGCTGCTGTGCGTCCATGTGTGTGTAATAAGCAGAGTGTACGTGCATTGTGCACCCGCCAATAGGCGCATATAACGTGCTCTTCAAATAATAAAAAAAAATACTGCGCTATTGACTTTAGACCAGGTTTTCGTTGGTCAATGTCGTTTTCAGTTGCCTCAAAATAGCAATGTGCCAGCAATATACCTGAAAAGACCTGTTCAAACGGCAAAGCAACGCTGCATCAAATACTCAACTACTTCCCTACTATATAGTAGGCCTATGTGAAAAACAGGCAAAAGAATAGTATGTGCGAATAGTATAAATATATTCGAAAAACTCTAGGCGAAAAGTCCCCGGACGACCTACTGATGCTGATAGGGTGAAAAAAAGAAAAGGCCACTACTGTTTCCCTCTAACAACACCTCTTCTCTGATGACGTGTGCACTGGCGCAAGGGCAGGAAAAGAACCGCTCCCTTAGCAACCTGTCAATCACATGAGATTGCAGAAATTGATAGCATAACACATTGGGTTATTTTTGAAAAAAAAAATTATATATGCAATATGTTGTTGACACATTTTGATTAGGTTGATGAAAATGTAAGGTGTAGATGATTTTTAACAGCACAATATTTTTATTAAGCAAAACAACAGAAATACATCCAACCAAAGTGGCATTGTTGAGATTCATACGCTGAGTTTTGATATCTGTGCATCTAAACTTTGATCCCACTAGAATGTTTTTAAAAATTAAAATTCAGAATGTCTGATCTTTATTGTTGGTGAATATTATTTAATATATGTTTAGTCAGGGATGAGTCAAACATTTTTCTTTGTGGTTTATGGCTTCTTTTTAATTGAACAGAACATGTGTTTTGTTAACACTATAACAAAAACCACAAACTCACATGAGTCAAACTGCTTAACACTGATCACCGTAATACACTCTCAGAAAAAAAGGTACAGTGCTGTCACTGGGGCAGAACCCTAAGGTACAAAAGTGAAAAGGTACATCTTTGTACCTTACTCACCCCTAAATGGTAAATAATGGTACTTTAAGAGTGTGTATTAGTACCTTAAAGGTACATATAAGTACCTTTTTGGTTTTGTACCTTAGGGTACCACCCAGTGACAGCTCTGTACCTTTTTTCTGACAGTGTAGTGACCAAACATTTTCAATAAAACATCAACATCTAAATCTCTGTTAATTCTCAATAAAAGCTTCTATAGAGGTTGGAGCCAAACTCTGCGGGACAGCGACTCACTGAGACCAAACTTGCCTACCTCTGCTCTAAGTAGAGGACAATTGCACCCTAAGGACCAATTGTAAAGGTACAGTTATACGTTTTGTTCCCCGAGGAACAAAATTGTCCCTCCACTGTACCTTTTTTTTCCGGAGAGTGCAATGTGTAGCCTATACTTAAACTCAAACAACATAGACAATGAACTGACTGAACTGTGCACAATATATACACACAAGATAATGAACCGAAAAGAAACAGGTGTCAGATAATCAATGAACCATTGAACAACCAATGAACACAAAACAGACGGAAAGACAGGAAATAATGCGATACAAACTAAAAGTCCATGAAAATGAACCCAAAACACGAACAGATGGGACAGTTGTTATGTGCACATGAAACAGCTTCATCTTACTCACTTCCCCACAACACTTTTTTGTTACATTTTCATCCCATCAAATGTCTCAAACAGTCAAAAATCAAACTGCCTAATGGTGCTTTATAAGTCCATCTGGGAAGTTTGTATTTATTTACGAGTTTGGAAGTCAAAATGACAAATTCAGGTTCAAGTTTTTTCTCTCTCTCACTCTTCTACAAAATGATGAATAAAGAATATGAATATATATATATATATATATATATATATATATATATATATATATATATATATATATATAGCCTATATTTTTCTTTAATTCCTATCATATTTTGAAAATAAATAAATATACATTTTTGACACCCTGACTTGGAAATTCTAGGTTTAAAAGTTCAGTTGCCCATTTTGTGGTTTGACTTTGTGGTAGCATTCATGTGCGTTCGACCATGGCACAATCTACTATAGCTACTGTATGTCAGCTATGTTAAAACATTTGCGAATAAAGCACCGTTTCCAACCTGTGAGATGGTGAGAAATGAAATCGTTACTTCCTGATAAACTGGTGCAAATATCACTAAGAAAAATGTAAGTAGGAAAAGCCACTGTGGGTCTTTTATCCAGTAATAAATTACTTGCGCCTCAAGTGTGTCTACGAAACACAATAAACACGGTCATGTTGGCTGAGTCTATACTATACGCATACTATCTTGCACTTATTTTGAATAAGTAATTACTTCACAACTGTTAAAAAAGCATGTTCTATAGTATGAGTGTGTGTGGTATGAATATAATCTGGACGTACTACATCCGCCATGTTTTCATTATCATGTGAACTACCAGCATCAATTTGGGAATGCAGTCAAGTAAGACTGAACCACTTTGACAACAGATTTTGCTAAAGCAGAATTAGCAAAACAACATTTCAGATGCAATGCAACAAGATCAGTCCACTAATTAGTCTGTTTTTATGCTGCGTTCATTCCATGTCGTGATACCGTAAATAAACCTCTGTATGCTTTCGAATCGAGTACTTTAAAGTTATACACAGCCACTCACTGAACAGAGTAGACTTAAAGAGAGGTGTGACGGCAGGGGGAAAGCAATACCTCGCGTGCACTCGCAGGACAGTACTGGCGACATTTGGAAAGTTCAAAAAGTGGCTAGGTTTGTTGCTAGGTGCTTTTTGAAAAAAAAAAAAAGTGGCTAGAGGGGTCTTAAAAGTCACTAAAAATAGCGACAAAGTCAAGTTGGTAACATTGCATACAACGATCGGTTTGCACAGCCCCACTTTAAAACCCCTTAACTGTCACCTTCCCGCTGGAGGGACGACTTTTTTTGATTGCCTTTTTTTCGTATTATATGTTTTTGTAATTATTTTAAATTACGTATCATGCAAAATCCTACGAACTTAAAATCGGATGTTGCGTTACCATGGAAACAGTACTCTAAATTCTTTTAGCGGGCTCCTCCCCTAGTGGGTAGTGTCATGTTTTATATTACAACATTTATTTTAACTACTTTATAATCAAAATCTTCTCTAATCTTGACAAAACACATATCGTTGAAAAGGTCTGAGTCTCAAGGTACCATATTTGGTTTTGTGATAGAAGCGATATTTGGACTGAAATTTTGTCATTTGTTACAGGAAAACTATGGAATGTGGATGACACCCGGTGGCTATTTTTTTGTATAAATAAACAAAATCTCATGGGAACTTTAATTTTTGTGATATCAACTTTGGAACACAACTTGGTTAGACATATGGCTTTGATTGTATAATTTTAGAGTACATTTTTTTGTTAAAATATATATATTTTATATAAAATAAAAAATATGTAGTATAGTATTTTTAATTTACAGTAAATGTAAACTTTTGAATTCAGCAATAATCTGCTGAGTGTCTTCTTTAAAACATATGTCAATATTCCAAAGCATTCTTGAATTACAGCCATTTAAGTTCACATTTTTATGTCTGTTCTCAAAAAGGGGGGTGACAGTTAAGGGGTGGTCAAACAGACCCTACATTTTTTTAATGAGTTTACACATTGTAATTACAAGTTCTACAAGCATGCAAAGGCTTTTTACCCTTCAAAATTGTTCCGGTAATTATGACATGGCAGGAACACACCTTTATGTCATGCCATCCCATCGAAGACTTTATATATAGGAAGACAGTGCATACTGATTACTTATGAATGGGAGAAAGTGTAATGCCCTAAATGGTGAATAAGCCCCGCCTTCTAAATGGAAGAGCCAATCGTTGATTAGTAAAGTCATCGCATCACTGCAGCTACCGTTAGGAGCTCCAGTTGTTATAGCTATAGCATTAGCTTTGTCGAGGCTGAAAAATTCAGTTTTTGCCATGATTTGAGTGTTTAGAAACAAAGTTTATGAGACAGTCCTTGTCAGACTTAATTGGTGATTTTAAATATGAAATTTAAACGTAAGTTTGGCAAATAGTTTTGCGGAATTTGATGTTTCCCTATTCAAAGAGATAGGAGCGGCACTTGCATGCCCGAGAGTCGTTTCAACAATGGCCGCCGAGTTAAATGGCTTGTCTTAAAGGGACTTTGATCCCATCATATGTCGACGAAGGGGGAAAATAAAGCTGGAAAAAAATATCTAAAAGGCTGAGAGTGCATGTCAAAGTGCTGTAACAGACTCCAGCATGTCTCCAGCATGTTATACTTTAACATTTCACAACCAAGCCATCATTATTGTACGGATGCTAATTCCAAGTGTTCATTCCCAACACAATCCACAGAGTTCTTCAAAGCACATTAACACCTAAATGAGCCAAAAAGGATATACTCAGTTTAAAGACAAAAGGCAAACCATGCTTTACAAGCTAAACTAGGCTAAATATTGATGGCGTTTCTTTTTTTTTTTTTTTAGCACATGGTAATTGCATTCAGCTTGAGTCGCACTAGCTGACTCATTACATTCTGTGCGGCTCCAGCTGTTTCAGGTGTAATTAATGCAAACTCTCTCAGACCCTTTAAGGACTCTCCATGTGGAGCGAGCAGAGGTTTTGAAGGACTAGCTCGCGGATCGCCTTTCCTGCATGCTAATGCATCCAGAGCATGCACTTGTTGACTTGAAAGGAAAGGAAGGCATACGCTAAAGAGGTAAACATGATCAATCCAATAAATGACCCCGGACCGCAGAGCAAGAGCCAAGTAATCTCAGACAACAAAAACCCAAGTGGTCCCACTGGTACCATCACTGTCTGACATGTCTGTAATACACGTCTTCCGCTCCACTGCAAGTGTTGAAGATATTAGGGTGGGCACCGAGGGACCTCTGACAACCACCCCCCTAGCAAAAACAGTCAAGCTGAAGGACTAAATCAATGTGAGAGATGCTGCAGACATATTGAGCAAATCATTTCTGGCTCATGCAGCTTTCATACAAAATAGGAAAAATCATATAAGATATGACAAATGATAATCTCCTGCATTTGAAAAACATAGAAAGCATGCGATGTATATAAAAGCTGTTTTTTATGTAAAGATCCAGATTTGTCTTCTAAAACCACTTTATAAGCATGACTGTGCTCTTTTAACGAATCCTCCTCTCTGGATATAATGTGGTTCAGCTTGATAAGCCGTAATAGGGGCATGTAATTAGACTCTTTGCAGAGGCTGTCTCTGCACAAAGAGCTCCGGCAGGTTCACCACAGCATTTTATTAACTTGACAGGTTAACTTAAAGGGAGGAAAAAAACTGTGTAAGGCTCAAATTAGCCCAACAGCAGTAAACACAATTACCCACTTTAAAACAATACTGACACTAATTAGGCCACCGATGAATTACTTAAAGTTCATGCTTTATCTCACTCTAATAATGCATGCAGCACTAAAAAAAGATAACTATCTGACAAAATATTCAGAAATATATATAAATGATATATATATATACACACAAACACACACACACACGTTTGTTTTTGTGAAATGTGGGGACATTCCATAGGCGTAATGCATTTTATACTGTACAAACCGTATTTTCTATCCCCCTACACTGCCCCTGCCCCTAAACCTACCCATCACAGGCAGGGGCGCAACTACCCAGTGCCAGAGGGGTATGCAGCAACAATTTTGGCGCCCCCAACCCCCTTCAAAAAAAGCCGGACATAATTATGTATGGGATGTAAATAATAAAGGTTTATTTTAACGTATATCAGCCACTGTAGGCCAACCATAATTATACAGTATGTGCATATATACTGAAATAATATTAATATTATTTAATATTAAGAAATTAATCTGTTGGTATCAAGGGGTCCCCCTACACTTCCACCTAATGTTAGACCTACCTGTTTCCTTCCCCTGTCTTTCCTGATCCACCATCCTCACACCTGAATGAAATGAACTCACTGTTAAATATAGCAGCCTAAATTCAATTCTTAAATCAGCCTAGTGTGGCATCAGATAAGACAACTATTATGCAGTAAGGTTGTGCTGCTGTTGAAATTACATTCACATTTTGGATTTTAAAAAGTACAAATATGGCAGACACATACACACACAGACATATATGTATGTATTTATATATATATATATATATATATATATATATATATATATATATATATATATATATATATATATATATATATATATATATATATATATATAGAACAGACATTATATTACATTATGTAGATGTAACTATAGCCTACATGTCTGACAGCACAGCTAACATGAACAGCAGCTAATGGTAAAACAAAATCTATTATTGATTCAATGGTAAACCAGACATATTGCATAAGTTATGTTCCTTTCGAGAGTACTCTCAGATTATGCTTGCTAACGCTACGGGAATTCCTTTCCTCGAGATATTGAAGCAAAATTTTTATCCTAAAAATTACCATATAACACGCAGTGCAGCTGCAGCTCTCAGCAGGAAGCTGCTGCGTGCTGATTACTGTGCCGCTGCAACTGCAGCAACCTATGGCGAGACCGCTGGGCGGACGGACCAATCGGGTCCCTCTATATTCCCGCCACAAGGGGCAACAGAATTTGCATAGCCAAGGGTACATAACTCCCTGTCTCGCTAGGTTAGTCAGATTAATTCTTCTTCAGCGACTCACCTCGCTGAGCTCTGGATCGAAGCCTGCCGTCGACACGCACCCAGCGGAACTCTGCAGCCTGAGGCGTCGGAATCTCCGCCTTCAGCCTGCCTTCCAGCTGCGCCATCCGGCATATATCCTTTTACCATTACTATGTCTCATTCTTGTGCCTCGTGCAGAGGTTTTGTGCGGGCGAGGATCGACACATCATCTGCGCATCATGTCTGGGCGAGACCACGCGCGAGCTGCACTCAACCAGGGCGGCTGCCGGTCACGGCGAACTGTGCTGCAGACCCGCCGGGCTCGGCTCGCCAGTTTCGACCGAATCCCGTCCCTTGCTCTCAGCCTCTCGAGCCACGGAAGAAAGCGTCGCGACCAGAGGCCCCGGAGCGCTCTGGCGAGCACACGCCGGTCATTTCCCGCGTGCCTCGCCATCACCTGTCATGTTCGTCGAGGAACAGCACAGCTCCCCTCGTTTGGCGGCTGATGTTTCTTCGGCGGACCGGAGGAGGAGGAGGAGGAGGAGGATGACAGTCTTTCTCTTGCTGCATCCAGCGGGTGGTCGGATACCGTCTCGAGCACGCCACTTCGACGCGGACTGCCAGCGCGGCAAAACCTCGGTGGGCGCTGAGCTCATCGCCTGCTCACCAAGGCCGTGGGCGACCTCGGCATTGACTGGTCTCAACCGAGGCCCACGAGAAGCAGACTTGACGAGTGGTTTTTAACCGTCGCCAACCAACCGCTCAAAAACCCGCTCCTTCTTTCCGGAAGTCCACGAGGAACTAACCAAGTCGTGGAAGGCGCCATTTTCTTCGCGCCAAGTCCTCCTTTTCTTCAGCGCTCTCGGTGGTCGATGGCGCTCAGAAAGAGGATATCAAGCCCTTCCTCCCCTCGAGGAAGCCGCCGCCGCACACCTTTGCCCCCTCCGCCAGAGGATGGCAGTCTAAGGCTGTGCACCCTTCCAAAGCCTGCCGCACTACTTCCAACCTCGCCGGTCGAGCATACGCCTCCGCCCGGCCAGGCGCTTCAGCGCTTCACTCTATGGCGGTGCTTCAAGTCTTCCAGGCCAAACTCCTCCGTTCCTTGGATGAGTCTGTCCCGGATAACGAGGTTCTGAGGATCTGCGGCGCCACTGACTTGGCCCTGCGTGCCACAAAGGCCAACGCCCAGGCGATCGGCAGATGTATGGCCAACTTGACGGTATTGGAGCGCCATCTGTGGCTTAACCTAACCGAGATGAAGGACTCGGACAAGACTGCTTTCCTGGGCGCGCCCATGTCGCCTTCAGGACTATTCGGTCCCTCCGTGGTTGGATTCACGGGAACGCTTCACTGAGGCACAAAAGGCTTCACAGGCAATGCGACATTTCCTGCCCAAGCGTTCCAGCTCCTCTACTAGCCGCCATGCTAAAGCTGGACCGGCCCAGCCCACCAAGGCGGCGCAGCCAGCTCAACAGCCTCGCGGGCTTCAAGCCCAGACAGCGCTCCGCTCTGAGCCGCAGCAAACCTCCGGGCGTCGAGGTCCCCGACCCAGCAATGTGTCGAAACCTGAGCCGCCGGCCGTCCTAGCCAGAGGCACGAAGAGAGGTTGGATAATGCCCGCCGGCCGGTTTACCACCTCGCTCTCTTCAAAACGTTCCCTAGCTCCCTTCAATCAGGTGGCTGGGAACATCACATACACAGTCAACGAGCCCGCAAGCAAACGCGCTCGCCTGTACACAAACGCCGTTTTTACGGCGACCCATATGGGTCACGAAAGAGTTTTTCTCTGTAGGCAGTGTGCCAGCAAAAAGCATGTACCCCTACACTCAATCACTCCCCCATGTTCCCCAGCTCCCTGCACTCAGGTGGCTGGAAACACTATCCCCACAGACAACGAGCCCGTGCTCAAAGCGCCGCCTGTACACAAGCACCTATATTCTATGTCCCCAGCCCCTGTACTCAGGCGGCGGGAAACAATTCCCTCATAAGTGCCACTCTAACGCAACATTATCGGGCCACGAGTCCCTGTTACTCAGCGACTCGACCCACAAATTAATCCAGCCCCTGGCTTGAAGGCGAGGCCTGGCAGGCCATCCCGGCATTTCAAAATGGGTGTTGAACATAATAAAACAAGGTTACTCGCTACAGTTTGCTCGCAGACCACCGCGCTTTCGCGCCGTGGAGAGACAACGGTGAGAAGCGACACAAGTCACGTGCTTGAACCGAGATATCAAAACTGTTAATAAAGGCGGTGGAAGCCGTGCACCCTCACAGAGCGAGTCGGCTTTTACAGTCGCTACTTCCTTGTACCAAAAAAGGACGGTGGTCTCAGACCCATCCTAGACCTCAGACACCTGAACAAAGCCCTTATGAAGCGCCCGTTCAGAATGTTGAGAACAAAACAAATCCTCGCGCACGCTCGCCCGGGAGATTGGTTTTCACTGTGGATCTAGAGGATGCCTATTTCCACATACAGATAGCCCCTCATCACAGGCCATTCTTGAGATTCGCCGAGGAAAGTATACCAATACAGGGTGCTACCCTTTGGTCTATCTCTGGCCCCCCACGCGTTTAAGTGCATGGAAGCGGCGCTAACCCCGCTGAGGCTTCGGGGAATGAGAATTCTCAACTATCTCGACGACTGGCTCATAATAGCTCAGTCAGAGATACAGTTATTAAACCACAGATCTTGGCTTCTCAACCATTTGAAATGTTTGGGCCTCAGAATCAACGTGGCAAAGAGCTCATTGTCTCCCACACAGAACATTTCGTTTCTGGGAACAGTATTGGACTCACTGCAGATGAACGCGCTGCTGACGCCACAGCGCGCTCTCTGTTCAGAACCGTGGTTTCCCTCAGGTCCGGTGCACTCACCCCTCTCAAACACTTTCAGAGGATGTTGGGTCTCATGGCCTCGGCGGCCCCAGTTCTCAGACTTGGTCTGTTACACATGCGCCCATTACAGCGCTGGCTGAATCGCGCGTTCCAGCTCACGCATGGCTCTCGGGCGATTACAATCAAGGTAGATCACAGCTGTGTTTTGGCTCTGGCTCCTTGGAAAAATCCTGTCTGGTATCAGACGGAGTGAGCTTGGGCACTGTTACGAAGTGGAAGGTTATCTCGACAGATGCATCCAACCTAGGTTGGGAGCCCTTCACGAGGGCAGGCCAGTCTCCGGTCTCTGGTCAGACTCGGAAAGAGCCTTCACATAAACTGTCTAGAGATGAAAGCGGTCACGTTATCGCTAAGAGCTTTCCTTCCGTACATAAAGCACCACCACGTCCTAGTCCGAACGGACAGCAGGTCGGTGGTAGCTTATATAAATCGCCAGGGCGGTCTAAGATCTTTCAATCTGCACGCAATGGCGGAAAAACTCCTAATATGGGCAGAGCGCAACCTGAGTTCGCTGAGGCGACTCATGTGCCAGGCATTCTGAATTTGGGTCGGACATGCTGTCCAGGGACAAAGTGTCCCCAGCAGAGTGGTCTCTTCACCCACACACAATTCAGACAATTTGGGGCAGGTTTGGAGAGGCAAAAGTGGATCTTTTCGCCTCACAAGACAATGCTCAATGCCTAACATATTTCTCCAAGCACAAGGATGCGTTGGCCCACGAATGGCCCAATCTTCCTCTTTATGCTTTTCCCCCAGTCTCAATGTTACCTCAGGTTATAGAGAGGATCTGGGAGAGCAACTGCGCTGTGCTTTTAATAGCCCGCTTTGGAGAAATCAACCATGGTTCTCACTGCTAAGTCAGATGTCAGATACTGCTCCGTGGCGATTCCGCTGAGGAGAGACCTCCTCATGCAGGCGAAACGGCAGATCTGGCATCCCGTCGATCTATGGGCGCTTCATGTCTGGCCCATCAACGGGTACATGAGAACCTCTCTGAAAATGTATTAAACACTATTGCTGAAGCTAGAGCCCCGCGACCAGGCGGCTCTATTCAGGCAAATGGGCAGTCTTTTCAGACTGGTGTAAAACACGGACCCTGACCCCACACAATTGTGAAGTGTCAGAGGTGCTCATTTTTACAAGAGCTGTTGGGACGCGGGTCGTTCCCCCTCCACGCTCAAAGTGTATGTGGCCGCTATAGCAGCGCACCACATTCAAGTGAACGGACTGTCACTGGGAAAGAACGATCTTATCGTGCGCTTCCTTAAAGGGGCTAGAAGGCTTCACCCACCTCGCCCCCCTTCAGTTCCTATATGGGACTTGTCTACAGTCCTGGATGCCATGAAAGGTTCTAAATTCGAGCCTCTGCATTCGGTGAGCTTAAAGCTCCTGTCACTAAAGACCGCTTTTCTGCTGGCGATTGCATCAGTTAAGCGGGTGGGTGATCTGCACGCGCTCTCTGTAGCGCCTCTTGTCTGGAATTTGGGCCAAACGATTCTAAAGTCGTCCTCAAACCAAGGCATGGATACGTACCTAAAGTGCTTTCAACTCCGTTCAGAGCACAGGTCATTTCACTTTCAGCACTTTCATCATCGTTAGATGAAGAGGATGCTAATTTGCTCTGTCCTGTCAGAGCGCTGAGAATTACATAGAGCGTTCTGCTGTTTTCAGGCACACTGAACAGCTCTTTGTGTGCTTTGGCGGCCGCACCCGGTCTGCGGTTTCAAAGCAGACCTTGTCACGTTGGATAGTGGATGCTATCTCACTGGCTTATGAGTCTAAAAATCTCAGCTGCCCTTTAGGCGTCAAAGCCCATTCGACTAGAGGCATGGCCTCTTCGTGGGCTTGGTCTACTGGCATTTCTTTGAATGATATCTGTGCGGCAGGCTGGGCCTCACCGTCCACTTTTATCAGGTTTTATAATTTAGAGGTTCCTGCCCTACAGGCTGGGCTTCTTGCTGTGTAAATACATCTGACCCATTAAGGCTCGGTATTCTGGCCTGGGTAAAGTATTTGTATAAGTCATAAGCACTTATATGACTCAGTTATCTGGTCATTCACTATTCATGACCTGACTATGTCTGGTCTACTCATATATATATATATATATATATATATATATATATATATATATAAATATATATTGTATCTTATGTGTTACTTCATTAAATGGCCCGACTCAGGTCTGGCTTATATTGGACTTCATGATACCATGTTACGGCCCACTTAGGTCGGCTGGGGTATGGTGTCTCCGGGCTTCAGAGCCGTTAAGCAAGCACGGCGTTTTGCATTGGTTCCCGTGGCGTTAGCAAAGCAACTGAGTACTCTCGAAGGGAACGCCGGTTACTAACGTAACCTCGGTTCCCTGAGAAGAGGGAACGAGTATTGCTTGCTTGCCGTGCTTTGCTTTCTCAGGAGTCGCTTCAGTCGATTAACCTGACTAACCTAGCGAGACAGGAGTTATGTACCCTTGGCTATGCAAATTCTGTTGCCCCTTGTGGCGGGAATATAGAGGACCCGATTGGTCCGTCCGCCCAGCGGTCTCGCCATAGGTTGCTGCAGTTGCAGCGGCACAGCCAATCAGCACGCAGCAGCTTCCTGCTGAGAGCTGTGCAGCTGCACTGCGTGTTATATGGTAATTTTAGGATAAAAATTTTGCTTCAATATCTCGAGGAAAGGAATTCCCCGTAGCGTTAGCAAACGCAATACTCGTTCCTCTTCTCAGGGAACCGAGGTTACGTTAGTAACCGAAGCGTTTTTCCAGCTTCTAGTCATTTATTGTGCATGCTTCCTTATATTTACCAGTTATTATTTTGCATTAGTTGTTTTCCAAACTTATGTAATTTATTGTACATGGCCTGCTACCTTATATTTTCCAGTTTTCAGCTCCGCAACCTCGTTTTGCATATAAACTAGCCTTAATTTAATCCCCCATTTGGCTGCTACATTCCTCGTGTTAGCAAACGCTAGCTGGTCTGTTAACATGAATATGTGCAAGCCTCCAAGCACAGACGCCACACTTTAAATCCTACCTGTTGCCTTTCACTATCCACTATCACTTGGCTGTCGCATCCCTTGACATGCCATCTCATTTTCCCTCTTTATTTTTCTATTTTTAGCCCCCGACAGCTTTTTTGCTTTATCCATCTTTCAACAACTTTGCGTACAGTACTATGACAACTGTACTCCTGGACGCGCCCACTCGCGATATTCCATTATTATCCCAAATTATTTTATGAGGGCGCCTACTCTAGCCTGTTAGTCCTCTAAAATGTTATTTAATATTGAGGAAATACAGAAATGATTTAGAAACGCACAACAGCATCCACATTTAGAGAATTAAAAAAAAAAAAAAATTATACCATCGTTTTGGCGCCCCCAAGGTGCTGCGCCCCTATGCGCCGCATTTAGCGCATACCCACTTTTTGCGCCACTGATCACAGGAGACTGCGCAGTTTACTTTCTGTGAAAAAAAACTCATCCTGTGTGATTTATAAGCATTTTGAAAAGTGAGGACATGGGGAACGTCCTCATATTTCACCCTCTTTTTGTAATACCTATGTCATACCCATGTCATTATACACATTTGTGTCCTGATATTTCACAAAAATACACACACACACACACACACACACACACACACACACACACACACACACACACACACACACACACACACACACACATGTTGTGTTATGTTGTGTTTCCATGTTTTGTGGGGACATTCCATAGGCGTAATGCATTTTATACCGTACAAACTGTTTCTATCCCCCTACACTGCCCCTGCCCCTAAAGCTACCCATCACAGGAGACATGCTGCATTTTTACTTTTTCAAAAAACATCACTTAGTGTGATTTATAAGATGTTTTGCTCATGGGGACCAAAAAATGTCCCCACAAGGACACGGATTTTGGATATTGCCATCTTTGTGGGGACATTTTGTCCCCATACCGTAGGGATTACCAGTCCACACACACACACACACATATATATATACTGCTGTGGAATTTATTAGTTTTTTACCACATTTAATTTTTTTTCCATTTTTCTAATCAAAAAAATGCCTTTTTATTAGCATAACAATGTGAATGTTGAGTGGCAAGGCAAGTTTATTTAGCACATTTCATACACAACGGTAATTCAAAGTGCTTTACATAGAAAATTAATTAAAATAGTGATAACATATGCATAAGAAATAAAAATACCATGTATAAGAATTAAAAATAGAAACAAGGATAATTAAAACAGTTGTAAAGAGATTTTAAAAATAAAAATAAAACAATGATAAAAATTCTCTAAATTCGGGGTATGCCTATCTGAGATGGAAGAGATGGAGCAGTTTCGCAATGTCTCCTGGACATTACAAGTCGGTCCACGATGGGCTCCTGTAGGGGATGTTACCTATGCCCCGCAGGACCTCCCCTTTCTTGAGTCCGTTTCTTTGCACTTTGTCTGGTACCGTTTCACCTATGCTTTTAGTACGTAAAGGCGCTATCGACTTCTTATACCATTAACCCTCACAAGCTGAATGAAGCGATGCACACTGCTCTCCTTTTCCAATCTCTTCCAGTCAGACAGCCTTAACCAAAAATAATAATCAACAGATGCATAAGAAATAGAAATATACAGTTGTAATTCAAATGCAGTTGAATTAAAAAGATACATCTTCGAGTTAACCCTATCTGAGGTGGAGGAGATAATATAATTGATCAGCACTATTTTGAGCTCATCTAATTTGTGTAGTTCACTTTAAAATTAAAATTACCCAATGATTTACTCACCCTCAAGCCATCCTAGGTATATATGACTTTCTTCTTTCTGATGAACACAATCTGAGTTATATTAATAAATATCCTGATGCTTTCAAGCTTTATAAGTTCAAAAAAGTACATCCATCCATAATCCATCTGTACTCTACACAGCTCCTGGGGGTTAATAAAGGCCTTCTGAAGCGAATCGATGGGGTTTTGTAAGAAAAAACTTTATAAAGTAAAATATAGCTACCGCCAGACCACCTTACGAAAAAGCATAACTGGCGCAATGTATCACTAGAACGTAGCGTAAGCATTTTTTACTGCGAGAGGCGTTACGTTTTCTCTACGGAAGTTGAATACGGAAGACAGTCTGCCGCAAGCTACATTTTACTTCATAATGTATGGATATTTTTCTTACAAAACTTGAAGGCCTTTATTAACAGCTGTGTGGTTTATACGTTTATGGATAAATGCTTCAAACTCAATGGACCCCATTACATGTATAAAGCATCAGGATATTTATTAATATAACTCAGATTGTGTTCACCAGAAAGAAGAAAGTCATATACACCTAGGATGGCTTGAGGGTGAGTAAATCATTGGGTAATTTTAATTTTAAAGTAAGTAATTTCAACTAGATTGTCCTCGTAAACTCAACTCAAATACTTTGTGTAGCAGAAACATAATTCAACTGAGTAAGCGCATAAAACTAGACGTAAAAATAACTCAAGGGAAAACACTTTCGTACAACATGAATTAGTTCTATTTCGTTATATGTATAAGCAGTATGTAGTAGAAACAACCAATATTGCTATAAACAGTTGCTCATTGAGCATTTTTATGCACTGTGTCTACCTGTCGTCATGTCAGGTAACCCCCAAACTCCAACATGACAAAAACCTTTCTAAATCCCAACTTAATAGAACATTAAACAATAATAACAAGCCTTCTATTCTATTTATCTTGCATAAATTCAACATTTTCTCTTCCAATTAAATCCCACTCAAAGCATGGCAACTATAAATCTCGGTAAAACTTTACATTAAGATTCCCTTTGTAAAGGGTTTTATAAAGGTGTTTGTTAATGACTAATAAGATTGCATTTTAAATCTTTAATAAGCAGTTATAACTGCATGAATATAAAGAGTGACTTTAACACAATGCCTGCCAAATAGTGAGACATTTTAACTCTCATGTCATAAATGCTTAATAAATGTATTTATTCACACTTTTTTTAACTCAGTACCATTTGCCTGATTTATTTCATGCTGCAGTAAAAATACACTATCATAGTGAGACTGAAGGATATTGTATTTGTGGTTTTCTCATGAGTGCCACTTTTTGTAAAATTTTCCTTACCAGAAAATATTGTCTTACCCCTGATTTTCCACCAAAAAAATAATGATGCCTATACACAGTGTATAAAAAAAACTGATTTCTTGTTTATCAAGATCAAATTTTATTTTGAAAAAAGTCAGCAGCATCACTTTTACTCGGGATATGCTAGCTGGCAACATAGGATTCCATTCATTATGCTAAGCTAAGATAGCAGCGACCCTGCCAAACTAAAACAATGCATGCACAAAAATGCATTTGCCCTCATATGTAGGAAAGATGTTGAATAAGCCCTATTTTAAAAACGGTGGAGTGTTCCTTTAAATAGTATGTTGGAAATGCATGTCTACAAAGACTACAAAGAGTCTAGATTACTCAAGAAGTGCAATAATAATTATACAACATATGTTCTTGCTACAAATACAAATTAAGTGAGCTATTTAAATTATCCAAGTACAGTAACAAACAAAGACTTTTTTGTTACACTTACAGCCTTCACTTCATTTTAATCAGTGAGTGTTAATAGTGTTAACAACACCATTTGTCATATGTTTTGCAAGTGATTAGATCTTAATTTTCATAAGATTCTGTGATTATTCTTCAGAGAACTAGAGTGAAATTACAGCATATTGCAGGTTAATAATCGCATGGCTTTCACAGTAATTCCACTTGAGGACTTCAGTATCTAACTGCACTCTTGGAATATCTGTATTTCTACAGTGCATATGTACTATAATGTTACCCAGCATGCAGTGCGGAATAGATTATGCTGGTCTTTTTGTTTGGTATGGTATGTATAGGCCTAATGTGATGTGACAATTGAATGTAATCTCAGTCTTTGTTTTTATGAGTATGATTGCCTTTCTGTTAATGTTCAACAAGTATGTGAATTGAAGAAAAAAAAAAACAATAGTCTTCTCTTTGTCTCCCCTAAGCCTGCCTACATATTTCACATAATATAATACGTAATTATCACAATACAGATATAATACAATAAATAATTGAATACAAGGTAATTAATAATCTGCTACATAGCCTTCAAAATGTCAAACATTGTAAAAATCATGGTTTATGTTAGCTATTTCACAGTAAATAAATAAATAAATCAAACAATAAATCTTAGTAGACCACTGGTTTATACAAAATTTATATAGATAAGTGGACCAGACACCCTCCTTCCTCTTGTTATCCTTTCTTAGTCTTTTCCCATAATGCAACAGTCAACAAAGGAAGAGGGAGAGGAACAGGCTGTAGCCAAACTGGCTAGCTAGCACAAAAAAAGAGGAAGAAAGAAATGGAGCTGTCTTGAAAAATTAAAGGAATGCGTCTCTCATCAAATTGGCAAATACAGATGAGGAGATAACAGCCTCGGCCTTTTGCGTGCATGAGATGATGACAGACCATGAGCAGTGGGTGTTAATGTAGTAAAGCTCTTGTTCCTGTGAGGGAGCTGTTGCTGGATTAGCTTAGCAGCTAGCAGTCTATTATTAGCACGCTAATGCTAAATGAAACCCTCGTCGTCAGATTTACGGAGACGTTCGACCCGGATCCATCTTTCTGAAGCGAGAGAGGAGGCTTAACTTCTGTTTAAAGTGGTAAGTGAACGTAATTTGTTGAACGTACGTGAATATTTACACTCTATTTGTGTCCGACACGTTGAAGGTCCCGTAGCCTGCTAACTAAGTAAGCTCACTCCAGGCCTGTTTATTTTGCTAGATGAAGTTACAGATTGATCTGACTGTACAAACTTAAAAATATATATTATAATTGATTAACCTTCAGCCTTTTATTTTTGGTTCTATGTTGCTCTATAGTTATTAAGTTAGATGCACGCGTAAGTGTGTTTATAATGGCCTGTGTAAATTCTACTGTAAATAATTTTGATGAACACTAAGGATTATTATAAGTAAATGCATCCATGTCTGGTTTTAAATGTTGGGAATAATGTGTTTGTAAACGGTTTTATATAGCCTAAAACCAAGTTATTTTTAACTGCCCTCAAGATTTTTGTTGATTTGATCATAGCAAAATTAAGGTTAAACATTAAACATCCGATTTCAGATCTGACAGGTATAACATTTCCCTCAGTTTTTACAGACAAGACTTATGCAAGACAATATGCAAGACAAGACAAGTCTAGTCCAAGACTAAAATGTATGTTTGAGCTGACTTAACTGAAAGCAGCTTGCACTGACAGTCAGTACCATTGTTTTGTCTGAAGATGAACATCAGTGAAGTTTTTCTTTTTCTTCCTTAGCCATGTCTATAAAAGGCCTCATTCAACTAAGACCGAATCATAGCTTAATCTAAGCTCTGTCTGTGAAACCAGACCTAAATATATGGTCAATCTGAACTCTCAATTCTGATTAGTTGGAAGGTGTACATAAAACCGTTTAATGCACAGTAGTTTTAGTCAGTTTAATGATCAAATGATTAAAATGATCAAATCTTTATTCATGTCATTTAGTTCATTTGAGCAGAATTATATTAAATGTTTCTCCCAACACACATAATCTTGCAAACATTGATAATATTCCCAAAAATTATATGACAAAATAAATTATTATTAATATAGGGTCTTCTAGTCCGAGTCGTTCATTCTTCTGCCATGTGACAGCTGCATAGGCTAGTACAGGAAACAGAGTTCATTATTTCAGTTTCTCCTCCAGTCTAAATCATTTTCATTTATTTGTCATGTGATCTACTCATATCTGTAATGTTGCATTTATTTAGGAATTGTTACATTATTATCAAAATATGTGTGTAATAGACTTTTATTAAATATGTTTTGGGAATTATGAACTTATTTCTGTATCCAATACAGAATGCGGTTTTCACATCACATGACAAAAGAGACTCGGACCAGAGTAGGGCTGCACGATATAGGAAAACTTTTTTTTGAAAGTATATTGCGATATGAAAGCAGATTCACCAGATCAATAGTTCTATTTGAAAATTGTAGAATGATTAGGGTTTAGGTTATAGAATGAACAGACCCTATGGGGTTTTCATGACCCTGATAAAACTCACCTGCCTGTAGCTTCCTGGTAACCCTTCAGACCTTGACCTATCTTGTTCAGGTGTGTTTGATTAGGGTTGAAGCAAAACTATGCTGTGCTGTTGCTCTCCAGGACCGACGTTCGCCACCCCTGATCTATAATTTGGTTTGGTGGAAAAAAAATGCATAAAACATGGATGTTGATGGATTTGCATGCATTCCAACATCTTTAACAGCTTTAACTTGTCAAAGTACCATGGTAAAACCTGGATACTCTACGGCTAGCTGTGCATTAAACAATTTGAATGCACTCCGTGGAGGCACCCATCCTTCGGTGTCAGGTGGTTCTTTGCTTCCACTTAATGCATTAAAGCTACACTGTGTAACTTTTTTAGTTTATTCTTAGCTAAAAACTCTTCTTTCAAAAATATATGTGCTCATTAATGTATTTACTTCTTTCAAATAATAAAGTATTCTCATAAGTTTATAATATGCCATTGAAAATACATACGGGTGAGGGGTTCGAATGCCGGTCACCATGTTGCCCCTCCATTTTGAAAGTACATTAGCCAAAGAGGGACATACCCGTAAATTCAAGCTTCGCCTTTTGCGTTTTAACACTCGATGGCACCGTGTTGAATGTGAAGAGTCTGAACTTTGCCTTACGCTAGTGATGTCGTACAATATACAGAATAACGATAGCATAATAAAAGTTACTTTACTAAGATTAGCTTGCATTCGTCTGGGAACCTGGGGCCGGATTCACGAAAATCTTCTTAAGAATGAAGTAAAGAAAATTCTTAAGATAAATTCTAAGAAGGTCGTAAGAATAGCTGATGTTAGCAATGAAATGGTAAAAAATAAAGAAAACGTAAAACTATTATTCATTTTACATAGATGTCATAACCTATGTTAACTGACAAACGAAATAACTGCAAATTATCATAGTTTTCTAAAGTAATCTCATCACTTGAAGGAACACTCATGGACGAGGTCGAACTGGAAGCCATGTTAATCTTGGACTAAATCGGCCACCGTAGGAGTTGAAACGAAATCGGAATTGAGAGGAACAGAAACTAATATTCACTGCATGGTCATATACCTTTTCACCGCTAGATGGGGGAAAATATCACACAGTGTAGCTTTAAAATAATTGTATGCACTGCTAGCCATTGATTATCCCTTACTTAAACCTGTGTACACAGTACCAGCTCAACTTGACTCGACTCGCCTTTGTTTGGCTTTCCACTGTGTAAAAGTTATACCTGTACGCTTCCAGATACTTTTTTTTGCATCACCTCCGGCGATGTTTTGAGCGAGCTGAGGTGATACTAAAATGTGACGTGAAAACACAGCAGACTGCTGATTGGTCTGAGAGAATCGTCACTATTCACTACGTCATCATTGCACGCGCCAGACGGAGTATCCTGAATAACGGCGTCATTTTTAAATAGTCTGGCCAGAGGTTGCGTGATATACCCATCACTATTATGCCAACTCGGAAGAATACGCCATGCGTATTCTTCAAGCGAGGAGGTGCATACTTTCCTTTGTTTGGTTAGCAGTGTGTCGCGAAGAAGATTAAGTCACAGCAGTTTCCTGCGGCATTGCTATGACGACCAGGTAGGTACTATATTGGAGGTACTATCTGCAGTGGAAAACGGAGCGAAAAGCTAGTCGGGTTGAGCTGGTACTGGTAATGGAAAAGCGGCATAATATATTGTTACATATGTTTGAAATGTTAATCTGACTCATTTTACATCCTACCTTGACATCAAATGTGTTTCAGGGAAATTTCAGTGAAAAGTGCCAACCAGCCAATAATTGTGTTTTTATAAATATAATTAATGCAATAAATAACAAATAAGAATAAAAAATAGGAAGGTGTAAATGTCATTTGTGGAATTGGCATTGCGACTTGGATACATAATCGGGATGTCAACGATTAATCAATGATCGATTAATTGTCGATAAGACATGCACGAGTGCGCCGGAATTCTTTTTGGGACCATTTTACAGCTGGAATTACACCATCATGAATGCAAGTTTGCGTGTGCATTCGCAGCCTTTTGTTTTGTGCAAATGTAAGTTGTAATATTGTGTTTATTTTATGCAGGCCTATCTGTAGTTGATTTATCTCATATAGGATGCATTAAGTTAAGAATTAGAGCGATTGTAAAGCGTGGCGGTGATCAGCTTCAGCGTGCAGCTTCAACAGCACAACTAATAACGATTATGATTGGGACTGTCATACTACGTAACATTAATGAGAACACCATTTTAATAAAACATTGTGATTGTGAATGGGTTTAGTTGTCGTATTTCCTTGCGTTGCTCCAGGAAGAACGCGTGCACAACACGAGTCACGCATTCTGACTCGCACGGAACTTAAAGTTCACTTGTACATCCGCATTAGTTTGTGCAGATGAAATTTGAAATATTACATTTATTTTGTATATATGTGATCAATTTCATATAGGATGCGTTTCTTTTAGCTAAATAAAACGCGCTAGCATAGGGCTTTAGTGTCCCGGTTTTCATTCAGCTTCAGCTCACGCAGCTCTAACAGCAATACATAATAACTATGATTGGGAATGTAACATTAATGAAAACACTATTTTAATAAATGGTTGTGAATTCATTGGGTTTAGGTGCCATGTTAAGCGCGTTGTCCCGAGTGCGTGCACACATTCTGCGTAACAGATCTGAGGCAGCGTTGGTGACATGTTGTATTAGAGGTTATATTTGATTATGAAATAAGTAATTTAATTAAATGATCAATCACATCAACTAATTTTACAATCCTATAGTCCTTTATTTAGATTAAAAACCCTTTTCATTGTTTTGGTGTTTTGAGCAGAATTTGCACACCCTGTCATGCTGTCGGCTATAAGCCACTGTTGTAGACGCATATTGCAGTGTTAAGGTTAACGATTAATCGATTAATTGGTTGTTAATTTAAACGACAATTGATCATGGGAATTTGTGGAAACTGACATCCCTAATACATAAGTAAAAAATGGATAATCACTTTATTAAAACACTTTTCCCCAGTTTCACAGACAAGGCTTAAGCTAGTCCAAGATTAAAATGTATGTTTGAGCTGTTTTAACTTAAATCAACTTGCACTTGCATATCTTAAAATATGTCAGTGTCATTGTTTTGTCCAAGATGCACACCAGTAATTTTTTTTCCAAGGCATGTTTATAAAAGCTACTTAAATGTCCAAATTGAACTAAGGATTAGTCTACCAGGGACAATACATTTTGGGGGGTGACAAGATCTCGCCAGATTTAAATGTGATGAGATTTGAAAAGACGTCAATAAAACAACTTGAGAACAATGTCACTTAGCATTGCATTTACCTCATCTAATGTTCACAGTTTGTTAGTTAGCCATAAAAAAACACTAGAGATGAGCTTATTTACCTATAAATGTACTTGCTTTAATATTTTTTTATGGCGGCAGGTGTTTATGAAAACTAATGTGCAAGTTATACAGACACATTTCAGTTTTAATAATAGCCTATCTCCCAATATCAAAGCCATCTTAGGCTGTTAGCTCTGTTCTCTGTTTGCACTTTGAATATTGAGAGAGTACTTTGATTATGGTTGCACTTATTGTTTGCATTTAATAAGACTATTTTTGTTATTTATATTTATTCTTATTTCTGTGTTCAATTTGTGGAAAGGAGTTGAATTAGGAGGTCACACACAGCCTCAGAAGTTCTGGAAGCTCATAATTCATGTACAGTAAGAGACTCATGTGAAATCATACAGGCGAGAAGCCAGTCAGTTAAATTTTGCTGTCTTTCAATGCATTTGATGATTCCTACTCAGAAAGTAGAACTGAAATGACATTCATTAAGACGATGAGTTAAAACATTTCAAAATGCACCTTCAGACATTTTTTCCAGTCATGAATTTTGCCATTGAGGATTTCTGCAAAAATATCGTCTTGTTTCTTGTGAACCCGATGTTGTCTCATCTTGACTTGTCACACCCCTAATAAATGTACATACAATACACAGTGAATATGACAGTGAATATGAAACTGGATATAGCTCAGTCAGCATAGTATGAAGTTGCTTGCTTATGTGTGTCCAGTTACATCCAAACTCTCCTGTCTGCAGCCTAATCACATGGCATGGATCATTCGATTATCAAACAGAGAGTATGTGTTTTTATATTTTTATACAAGATATAATGCACTCTTCAGCTGAATTCACCAAATAATGTGAGGATTGTGGATATAATGCATATTTTCTGAATCCATGTCAAACTTAAGGGTATATAAAAAAAGTGTATAGGCTTTGCCTTTGTATTATTTGACAGGACTGTTAAACAAAGACAGATAACTAATGAAGACTTAGAATGTGTGCTAATGTATCTGCACTTTGGTGCTGGGTTCGCAGCACTGTCAAAATAAAAGTCCAGCTCACAACACTTATCGGCCAAACAGGGAAAAAATGCCATGTATAGGTCAACCACTATCACAGATGACTTGAAATGTCATGATGATTCAAAAAGAGTGAACTGTGCATGTTTAGTGGTTAATGCACTCTTTCATGATGTCTTTTATCTCACATTTTTCAGATGACGAAGGCGTTCACATGATTGACGTCCCCAAGTCACATGGCCGGACTCTGCGGTTAGCATTCAGCGGTCAGCAGATAGGACCGTCCCATGCCCTCATCTGGGGTGTAAAAGGATGAAGAAGATCAGTCTGAAGACGATCAGAAAGTCACTAAACATAAAGGGCAAAGAAGATGGGGATTTCGTCATGCTTCAGCAGCCATCTTTAGCGGCTGAGTTCACCAAGGATGACTCTCTCTTTGGAGGCTGTTACACCAAAGGGCTGGTAGGTTGTGATCTTAATGTGGAGGATGAGAAGGGTCATAAGAACCGATCAAAGAGTGAGAGTCTTATGGGCACTCTAAAGAGGAGACTTTCTACCAAACAGAAAGCGAAAGTCAAAGGAGGCTCCTCGGCAGTAGGCTCTGGAGATGACGATGACACATTCTCTTCCTCGTCGGTCCCGATAAGCTTTAATGAAGTCAAAGCCCAGCGGCCCTTAAGATCCTCGTCCCTCCGAAGCCATCATTACAGCCCTTCTCCGTGGCCTTTCCGGCCCGTCAGTTCCGAGGAGGCTTGCATCAAGATGGAGGTAAAGGTCAAAGCTATGGTCCACTCCCCCAACCCCAGTCCCTCCCTCAATGGCATCAGAAAGGAGTTCCATGACATCCAATTAGAAGGTCTGTTCCATGATCAGAGTGAGTCTCTGAAGGACATGGAGACTCATAGCGGTAACTTGCATTTGAACATTGAGGATCACGTGCCTATTGGACTCACACCTCAGGACTACATCCAGTACACAATGCCTTTAGATGAGGGAATGTATCCAAATTCGTCCCAGTCCTTTTGCTTGGATGGCCCCTCGCCAATGGAAGTGGTCGATCAGGTCGAATCTGACTTGCTGCAAGTGGACCAGGGCCCAGATGACCACGATCTCATGCCGCCGGACATTCTCATGGAGCAGGCGGTGAACGGACACCTTCCCGATACTCCGGCGATGGTCCTTTCCAATTCAAGAGCAGACACACCTTTATTTTCCCCCTCACTGTCACCTCTTTCCAGCAACGATATTCCAAGGACCCTCTCCGGGTTCAGTGGTGCAGACTCTCATGTTGTTGAGAGAGTGAGGCATCACCTGAACTTTGACCCCAATTCCGCTCCTGGTGTTAGCAGGGTGTACGATTCTTTCCAAACCAGCGGACCCATGGTTGTAACAAGCCTTACGGAGGAACTTAAAAAACTGGCCAAGCAGGGTTGGTACTGGGGACCTATAACTCGATGGGAGGCAGAGGAGAAGCTCATCAACCTTCCAGATGGCTCTTTTTTGGTGAGGGACAGTTCAGACGATCGTTATCTCCTCAGTTTAAGCTTTCGGTCACAGGGAAAGACACTTCACACCAGGATCGAACACTCGAATGGCAGATTTAGCTTTTACGAGCAGCCCGACATAGAAGGTCACACTTCCATTGTAGATCTCATTGAGCACTCTATAAAAGACTCAGAAAATGGCGCGTTCTGTTACTCCAGATCCCGTCTGCCGGGGTCCGCCACGTACCCCGTTCGGTTGACCAATCCTGTCTCGCGGTTCATGCAAGTCCGTTCGCTGCAATATCTTTGCCGCTTTGTCATCCGACAGTACACAAGGATAGATCTGATTCAGAAACTGCCTTTACCAAACAAAATGAAAGATTATTTGCAGGAGAAGCACTACTGAACAGACTGTAGTGGGATATGGTAGTAAATTGCACTTTTTGTTGAGTGACGCATTCTTAAAACTGTTTACATGTATGGAGGTCAAGTGATCAGTTGCATACGTTGACTATCCGATCTTCCCACAGAAATGAACAGTAAATTTGTTGTTGCTCAGATTCAGTGTTTTACACTTCACAAGGCTCTTCAGAGTAACGCGGTAAGTCCAAAAACCAGTCAGGATTTTTGATGCCATGCCTAATACACATATTCATATTGATTATATGAATATGTATTGCAGTAAAAGCTTAGATTTGAGGATTGGATGTTGCATTAATGTGCTTCATTCATTGATAATTTTGCTAAAATGTTAAGGTGCGGTCACATTGGTAAAATTTTGCTGGTTAATTGTCTATTGTCAATAGTGTAGCGATATATGAGGCACAGCTTTCACAGAAGTTACTTTCAAACCAAGCAGCTTTTCGTTTATCAACGCTGTGAATCCATTGCGAAATCTCGGGAAATATCTTGCCATTGTGCGGAATTCCAAGTTCGTGAAACGATTAGTTGACATTATCAACAATAAAAAAATGTGGAATAGTCTTTTGATCTCATATGATCTATTTCAGTGGTTCCCAAACTTTTTAGAGTGGAGTACCCCTGAGGCATTTTATCTTTCTGCGAACCCCCTCTCTTCCACTCAGCTTTTCCATTAATGGGCAACACTTGCCCCCTAAATTGAACTTCCAGTGCATTTTTTACACACATATATATATATATATATATATATATATATATATATATATATATATATATATATATATATATATATATATATATATATATATATATAATGCATATAATAAAGTGCAATATAATAAAATTGATTATTATTATTATATATATATTTATGTATGTATGTATAATATGCTAGTAAGTAATAAATCTACAGGTACATTGTCGAGAACGACAGTAATGTAGCGTGATTTGCTAAGGCAGTATACTCTGCATGCTGCTTGTGTGAAAAAAGATGCAGTCAGTTTTGACCGCAAAAGATTTGGTATATTGATTGGATGTCATGTATTTATGGCAATGCGCCTGTTAGAAATTAATTCTCTGTTTTAATGTTATTTTAAGGTGGGGCAGAATTAAATTTTGTTCATGGTACCCCCTCTGTCACCTCATGCGTACCCCAGTTTGGGAACCACTGATCTATTTGAAGGGTCTGCAATAACGCAGTTTGACCAGTTTAGCGCAATACTGTTATGCAGCCCTCCCGGATCCAATCCAATAGAAGAAAAGACAGCGATTCGAAGTGCAAACAAAGCAGAACCTGTAAAATGTGTGAAAGTTTAGGATAACTACAAAAATGTCATGCAGGGCCACCAACTGTCACTCATTCAAACTCAAAATTGACACTGTTCTCACACCACATGTCCGTTTTCTTGCGCAGAGCAAAGGGGACACAAACAACAAACCGAGAGATAAGACAGAGCAGGTAACTTTTAATATAAAAGTCTTAGCTTTTAAATTCTGTCAAATTTATTATGGAATTCAAACAAAATGTGGTTTTGACGCTCTTTAATGTGGCGTGACACCTCTGTTCGCTGTAACACCTCAGGTCAAGCAGCATGTGAACCTATTATCTCTTCCTCTTTTCTACTATTATACCACCAAATAAATATCAATAAATGACCATCAAAAAGTATGTTGAAAGATACAGTACAACTTGACCGTATACAGATACAAAACAACTGAAATGAATCCATCTCTAATCAGTTTGAACTGCAGAAAGACGTCAATAAAACCGCTTGCAAACAATGTCACAAAGCGTTACATTTATCTCAGGAAAGCCATTCAATGATTATAAACTCAATAGTTAAAAAAAAGAGGAGAGAGGAGCATTTTTCTATAAATATGCACAATATTACATATTCATTTTACTCTTAAAGTTATGATTACAATTCCCAGACTTAATAAAAACACAGTTCCACTCATTGTATCATTTGGACTATTGATGACTTCTGAGGAGGAAAGGTCCTGAAGGAGATTGATCTATTCCATTGCCTTGAAACTTAGTAAAAATACATTTTCAAAAGCTGAAGTGATTTCCTATTTTTGTTTATTAGTTTAAATAGGTGTTACTCAATATTTTAACATTGCTAAAGTGGAATAATCAATCAAAGCCTACTGATTAATCAGTGAAATAATCAACAATTAGTCGATTAATCACCCAAACAATTGCTAGAATAATCATTATCAAATTAATCGATTATCAAAATAATTGTTTGTTGCAGCCCTAGTGTATTCCTATTGAAATGACTGGATTTCTCCTGCAAAAATTTGCCAAACATCGGTAAATGTGATCGCACCTTTAAGAGGAATTAGCTTCTGTCTGGAAATATGAGTCAGCCACGTTTTTGTCAGGTTTCGATTGTTTTTCTTCTACAAATCGGTACTTTTAATGAAACTTGCGAATATGCTGGATGCCAGATTTTTTGTGGAATATAGATATCATGTCAAATATCAGCAGACAACTTTTGAAAGAGAATAAGTATTTATTTAGCATTTATATTCTACATTTATTAGAGGTTAACAGTAAATCATTTATCCGTCCATTAGAATTGTATAGATCTGTGCAACAACAAATTCGGTCAGTCAGGTATGAGAAGGCCTGAAAGGAAGGACTGTGAATCATATCTAAAACAAATGTTATAGAAGAATACATGCAGAATGCCACAAATCTGTGATCTTGTACAAAAAGGGAGCAGGTAAAGAACAAAAGAGGTTTAGTTTTTATTATTTATATTGTATAGTGTGGTTCACACAGTATTCTGTTCTGTCTAAATCATTTTTGGCTCATGTACATTAAGTAAAGATGTATAATGGTTCACAAACATTTTTTTTTTTTAAAGCATTTCAAGTATTTCATATTCAAGTGCTGGAATAATTGCCATCGTTCATTGTTGTTGTAGAAGCTCCGGTTGAGAGAAGGAAATAATGCCAGGAATCGTTCGTGACAACCTACCAAACCTAAAAGCACAGTTTTATAGACATTTCACCTTAAATGGCTTGTTTATACTTGAACCATAAGCAAACTTTCAATTAATCTGCAATTATCCCAAAGGAATTATGCATTCATAAGTTCTTGAGTGAATATGGGAGATTTTTCCCCCTTTGCAGAACGACAGCAAGGCTTTCCTCACCCTCTGCCCTCCGTAATAGCAGCATGTCAGCCTGTCAATATTTCATAAACACTGCTTCAAGCCAAAAATGTTGCATTCAGACATTTGAGAATTCATACACTGTTGTGCATTGTTTTCTCCACACCAACTATCCTCTTTCCTGTCACCTGAAAGGGAATTCTGTGTTGCTTATCTTTTCTTTAGCGAGTGCTTTAATAGGGGTTCAGATTTTGAGAAATTGTCAGTCATTGAAAGTTCATATTATGTGAGAGTTAGTGGTTAAATGATGCTGGGATATAATGTTTTTTTGCATGTGCACTGTCCTCATACAAGTCGGCAACGTTTGGTTTTGGACTACATTGGGATAATCAGCAAATGGGAGCTTATAAATGTCTCTTCAGCTGGCATATTGAATGTGTGTGAATCAGCCAGAACTTTCTATTTGCGGTTTTCACACCACACATGGTCTAAGGCTTTTAAGGGCCTTTTTTAAAAAAGTGCCAACTGGCGTTCGCAGAAACTGGTGAACAATGCCGCAGAAAGTATTCGTGAGACACCTTGGGGAGTCTTTGAAGGTTAGCTGTCAAATAAACACAGTTTGCTATCTTTAATATTTATTAGTGAAAACATAACCCATAGGGTTCATTCCTTCCAACGTAAAATGTGTTTAATGTGTATGAGGGAACACAATTTGAGACAGAAATCGCTCCTTTACACACCTGGAAGCTAATTTAAAATGCTGTATCGATGCGTGTTTTGGTAAAGAATATGATCGTTATGTTTATTTGCTGTATTTGAACGGGCAAAACTGCCATTTTCCCATTAAATGGGTTTTTCCCATTTAAAAGGGTTTTCTGCAAATCGGTTGTTGGATGTCAGAGGAATCGCCTAAATTGTGTGTGTTTGAGAGTGTATAGGATGAGTAAGTAACAAAAAGGAATGTCTTCGACAAGGCACAAGATTTACAATGCGTTGAAAATGCATTTACCAGAATGTGGAAGTCGACTAATGCAAAAAATAAATGTGAACTGAAGTGTTTGACCGCGATGTACTTATTTTTCTTTTGTTTTGTTTTTCCCAGATGTGTGGCATAATTATATAAACACTGAAAATGTTCAGTGCGTGTCCGATGTGTTTAAAAAAAAGAAAGATCAAAAGTTGCCGGGACTCCCATCACGTTCAATATCATTTTCATGACCTTGTTTGTATGTCGTTAGATGTCGCTTGTTCGGATCGCTGAAGTGTTTTGAAACCGATGACAGTTGAGCACTTAACAAGCTTCACTGAAATGTCTATTTTTCTGATCCATGTTCTGTTGTCCTTGTGCTGCGAATGAAGGTGAATGTTTACATGATGTATTTAGTACAAATTAGTTTCTCTTTGTTTATATCTCTTTCTTAAACATCTTGGTACAATTTTACAAATGTATTTCTTTAATGTGTCACACACATTTGTGCTGCTTTACGATTATGATTGCCTTTTTAATTACAAAATGGGGGAGATAGAATGTCACCTAGATATAGGCCTATGTATTCACAATGACTTTGGTATAGTCTTGAGAAAGTCAGATGCAAAAATTTTAGTCAAAGTTTTTAATTAGTGATGATGATGATGATGATGATGATGATGATGCTCTGAAATCAGTCCTTTTTGTTGAAAAGGGTCTGCCAACTCCAGTTTACATGGTCAGTTTTCCAAAGTCAGTTCTTGTTTGTTGTTCATTTGAAATAATGAAAGTACCAATAGTGTTTTCTTGCACATTTGGATACAGTTAAAACATTTTTGTATCTGCTGGTATAAATTATGAATAAAAAAAACTTATTCAAAACTGTTCTGTACTGTATTTCATTTAGTGTACGTTTATACATCAACAATGTACTTGAAATGAAAAAATTGTTCCTTTGCGTTTTTAAAAATCTTTTGCTAACAGGGGTGTCCCACCACAAACACCTTTTTTTGTGTGTAGTTTACACAGAGACTATAACAGTATTTTTTTCAAAAACTTGCGCTTAACCCATTTTCAAAACTGTGTGTTTTCAGGCCCCAAAATGTGTAAATGGATGGCCAGAACCCATGCTTATATTGCCAAAAGTTTTGGGACACCCCTCCAAATCATTGACATCAGGTGTTCCAATCACTTCCATGGCCAAAAGTGCATAAAATAAACCACCTACACTGAAAAAAAGTGTGTTCGATTTACATGATTCAATTGTGTACATCAGTCCCACATGAATCAATTAAGTTAAACAAACATTATTGGTTCATGTAACACTTTTTAAGTGACCCAATTAAGTAGTCTCAACGTGAATTTTATATGGCTCCCTGACATGATTCAGGCGCTACATTTCATACATTCAATTACTTCAATTTAAAATACTTCTATGTTACACAACTTAATTATTTTACTGCACTAGCTAGTTGACAAACTTTCAACTAGTAATAGCACACATTAGCATCTAAATGCTAAGCATTAAAAGCTTCTTCAACAAAGCAATTAAAACTTTAGCAGCATCAGTCCACAGCCTAAGCAAATGCTCCACTCTTCTCCACAATAATAACATTTAAATGGTTCTAATAATTCCAAATTGATTGAATATTAAACACTATTAAACCAAATCAAGTCTCCCTCTTTTCTCATCTTGCTCAAAAATACATTAAATAATACGTTTACCTATAAAATAACATTTACTTTCTCTTGATTTAGCCATATGCAAAGCATGCTGGACTAACTAGCCCGCCTAGTTTCAGTTAATGCAACACAAATCATTCATGTAATCTCAACACAAACGGATTAAGTAAACTTCAACTTGATTTATTCTCTTGATTTAAGTGGATTGAACACAATCAAATTAAGTCAGGACAAAATGTATAGCAATTGTGTTGCTTTAGCTCATTTTAATTAAGCAATTTGAACAAGCAGTACAAATAGTTTTTTTCAGTGTAGGCACATAATTTGTTCAAGTAACTCCAACATCATGGAATGAATACATTTTAAGTGACCCAATTAAGTAGTTGCAAAGTGAATTTTAAATGGCTCCCTGACATGATTCAGACATTGAATTTCATATGGTCATTCATCCACTTCAATTTTTATATACTTTAATGTCACACAACTGAATTATAATCCTGTACTAGCTAGTTGAATTTTTCTTTTTTTAGCTGGTAATGTAAAATAACATTTACTATCGCTTGATTTAGTCATATGCAAAGCATGCTGGGAACTAACAAGCCTAGAACAAACAAAAAATGTATATCAGTTGTGTTGCTTTAGCTCATTTTAATTAAACAATTTGAGCACGCAGTAAAAATCTTTTTTTGTGTGTGTGCGTGCAGACTGCTTCTACAAACATTTGTGAAAGAATGGGTCGCTCTCAGGAGCTCAGTGAATTCAAGCATCGTACCGTGATAGGTTGCCACAGTCTGTGCAATAATTTGTGAAATTTCCTCACAACTAAATATACTGCGGTCAACTGTTAGTAATATTAATAACAAAGTGGAAGCAGTTGGAAACAACAGCAACTTAGCCACGAAGTGGTAGGTCACGGAAAATCACAGAGCGGGGTCAGTGCATGCTGAGGGGCACAGTGCGTAGAAGTCGTATAGCTACAGACCTCCAAACTTTGTGTGGACTTCAGATTAGCCCAAGAACAGTGCGTAGAGATCTTCATGGAATGGGTTTCCATGGCCGAGCAGCTGCATCCAAGCCTTACATCACCAAGTGCAATGCTAAGCGTCAGATGCAGTGGTGTAAAGCACACCGCCACTGGACTCTAGAGCAGTGGAGACATGTTTTCTGGAGTGATGGATCATGCTTCTCTGTCTGGCAATCCGATGGATGAGTTTGAGTTTGGTGGTGGCCAGGAGAACGGTACATGCCTGATTATGGTGTGGGGTTGTTTTTCAGGGATTGTTTTTCCTTAGTTCCAGTGAAAGGAACTCTTAATGCTTCAGCATACTAAGACATTTTGGACAATTTCATGCTCCCAACTTTGTGGGAACAGTTTGGGGATGACCCCTTCCTGTTCCAACATGACTGCGCACCAGTGCACAAAGCTAGGACCATAAAGACATGGATGAGCAAGTTTGGTGTGGAGGAACTTGACTGGCCTGCACAGAGTCCTGACCTCAACCCAACAGAACACCTTTGGGATGAATTAGAGCTTGTCCAACATCAGTGCCTGACCTCACAAATGCGCTTCTAGAAGAATGGTCAAACATTCCCATAAACACACTCCAAAACCTTGTGGAAAGCCTTCTACAACTGCTATAACAGTTTCCCAGAAGAGTTGATACTGCTATAGCGGCAAAAGGTGGGCCAACTTCATATTAAACCCTACAGATTAAGAATGGGATGTAATCAAAGTTCATGTGCATGGAAAGGCAGGCTTTTGGCAATATAGTGTAGTTGACAAATTATTTTGTACTCTGATAACTTTTGTAAGGTGGACAATAGTTGGTCATGTATTTGTACAGTTTGGATCCTAATCAGAAAAATATAGAATATACTTAGTTCTCGAATGTTGACTCTTAAGGAACAGGCACATATTTATTCTTTTTCTGGGTGCAAGATGTTTTATTCATGGTAAGGTGGTGATAACTTGTCACACTAGGACACCACCCTCATGAAATAGCACGTCCTTTTAAATGTGCCAAACTGAGTGAGTCAAACTTTCTGTGTGAAAAGAAGAGTAGGTTTGTTTTGATATACATGGATATTCAGTTCTGCTTCGGGATATAATTGGTATATGGATCCATCATATTGTTTTCAAAGCCTCCGTCTGTTATCCTCCCATTGTTTAGGTAAGAACTTCTTCAACACTGTTTAGTATGCGTTTCACATACTGTTGGGACACTTTTGAGTTAAAAAATTGATTTAACTAAAAAATATTCATGACTTCATTAGCTATATACTGTTGAGAAGCCCAAATTACATGTGAATAGCTCCAGATTGGATAGTGTTACGTCAGTTTAAATGAGAGAAATTGCTGTTTGGTTTGTTTTTTTCTGGGAGTGTTTCTTTCGCTTGCAAGTCATCAATCAAATGTCTTATTTTGTAGATTTATGGCTCAGCCTTGCCATCTGGTCCTCTGCATGAAGTTCCATTTGTCAGTGATGAAGACAACTCAAATTACCCAGTGAACACAGCTATGGCTTTAAAATGACACGGCAGAAGGAACTTTGGTCTGCAGCATAACGATGAGACCCAAAGTGCCTGCTGGCACCAGATGTTTTTATTTGTGGGGTACTAAAGGTTCACTTTTGAGAACAGTCTGTGATCCCATGCCAAAGGTCTAATCACCACTAAAGCTATGGGTAACCTGCACTCATAACTTATTTATGTGCATAATTAATTAATGCCTTTTTGCGTTTTTACTTTGGTGACTTAGCGTGGTTCTGGATCACTGCCAGTTTGTTATTTAATGTTTTTTTTGTCAGTTTTTATCGTATTTGATGCTTTTTAAGTGGATCTGTACGGAGCCCCTAAAGGGACACGGGGATGGAAAAAAATATGAGATGGGAGGAAAAAATATATTTAAAAGCTTTTGCATTCTCTCACAAAACATTTGCGTTCCCCTGAGAAACGTTGCGTTCGCTCGCAAAACTTTAGTGTTCTTTGCGAGCGAACGCTAAGTTTATCAGGTGAATGCAAAAGTTTTACGAGGGAACACCAATGTTTTGTAGGGGATGCACACATTTTGTGAGCGAATGCAAGTTTCTCAGCGGAACGCAAAACATTTGTGAGAGAACATTGACAATTTTGTTTCATCCCATGTCTACAGAGTATGAAAGCTTGTTTCTGCCACAGAATAAATTATAAATTAGATAATTGTGAGATTATAACTAGCAATCGTGAGTTTATAAGTCAGAATTGCGTGGTGTAAAGTCTCAATTGCGAGAAATAAAGTCAGAATTGTGAGATATACACGAATCAGGCATAACATTATGAGCACCTTCCTAATATTGTGTTGGTCCCCCTTTTGCTGCCAAAAAAGCCCTGACCCGTCGAGGCATGGACTGCACTAGACCCCTGAAGGTGTGCTGTGGTATCTGGCACCAAGATGTTAGCAGCAGATCCTTTAAGTCCTGTAAGTTGCAAGGTGGGTATTCAGCACATCCCACAGATGCTCGATTGGATTAAGATGTGGGGAATTTGGAAGCCAAGTCAACTCCTCAAATTTGTTGTTGTGCTCCTGAACTATTTTTGTTTTGTGGCAGGGCATTATCCTGCTGAAAGAGGCCACAGCCACCAGGCAATACTGTAAGGGCCTGCAACAATGCTTAGGTAGGTGGTGTGTGTCAAGGGTAACATCCACATGGATGGCAGGACCCAAGGTTTCCCAACAGAACATCGCCCAGAGCATCACACTGCGTCCGCCGGCTTGCCTTCTTCCCATAGTGCATCCTGGTGCCAGGTGTTCCCCAAGCATCCCATTTTCCGCACTTCCCAGCCATCCACATGATTCATCAGAACAGGCCACCTTCTTCCATTGCTCTGCGGTCCAGTTCTGTGGTCCAATTATTTGTTATGGCCAATAATTAATAAATATTAAACCATAGAAAAATCTAAATATATACTATTTTCTATAAATAAATTCTAAATAAAATTTACAAAAATATATTATTTTAAATACTACAGTTGAATTTAGGAAACACAACATTATAATGAAAAAATTGATTTTGGAAAAAAATATTTTGAGATTTGCTTATTACACCAGTGCTAATTGGTGTATTATTGTAATTCACTGAGATATATTGTTATAATGTCAAAAACGTCAACCTAAATGTATTTTTTTTTTAAATAATTACATGATCAATTATCTATCATCTATATCAGCTAATAACTGATAAGAATCCAAATTCGGATGATTAGGATACAGATTGCATAAAGACAGCATTTTCATGGAATATCTGCACAAAATGTTGTCCCAGAGTCTCTAGATTTGGTTTGTTTCTTGTTTCAACTGCTTTTGTACAGGCAATGAAAGTCAATGGGGTCCAAAGCAGCTTTGGACCCCACAGACATTATATAAATATTCTCTTTTGTCTTCTACGGAAGAAAGAAAGGCATGAAGGTGTTGAACAACATAAGTAAACAATGACAGAATTTTCATTTTTGGCAGGACTATCGTTTTAAGTATGAGAAACTAAAGTCATTCAAGCTGGAATCCCGCCAGATAGACTCCTAGAATATGGCCTTTATTGCACCAACTAGTCACATCTGGTACCTGAAGGACAACAGGTGACAGAGAATCAAGAGCGACTGTGTGAGTGAGAGAGAGAGAAAGAGAGGCTCCAGCAGTGTTGTGGTGACAATATTCTCTTCCCTCAGCGATCCGCGGATCCTCATGTGGCAAAGAGAACAGGTGGCGCCCATCAGGAAGTGGTTGGGGAGAACTCTCTGTAGCCATACTTCAAGGAAGAGCACCCCACTATTGGTCCTTTAAAATCTGAGCCATACTGTTAGAAGAGAAAGATAAAATCCTAGCAGGTGTTCCTTTGTCAGGTTAGTCTCTGATAGAGTCTCAGGAGCAGGTATCTTTGGCATGTGTTCCCTTTGCACCAATCCAAAGAGTTTCTTTCTCACCACACTGTTTTTATTGCACGATCACTCACAATCTATGAAATACCATGTTGCAACAAAAAATATGTTGACACTTTACGTTTTAGTAACCATCATGTGAATGCAGTGTTTGATGCACTAAATAAAATTAATGTGAACAATTTAGTAGTAGTGAAGGATTGTTCACTTAAATTCATTTTCTAACCCTCATGTTGTTCCAAACCTTTTTCTTTATAATATAGCTTAGAATATAGCACACAAGTCATATATGGACCACTTTTATGATGCTTTTGTACCATTTTTTGATGCTCCTGTGCTCGTTTATTGTAATTGCATGGAAAAGGGTGACTTTAGTATTTTCAAAGTTTTTGCTTTTGTGTAGGCCTACCGCAAATAAGTCACACTTGAGGAAATGAAGAATATGGGCCCTATTTTAACGATCTGAAACGCAAGTGTCAAAGCGCGAAGCGCAAGTAACTTTGTGGGCGGGTCTCGGCGCTGTTGCTATTTTCCCGGCGGGATAAATGGCTCTTGCGCCCGGCGCAAATCTAAAATGGGTTGGTCTGAAGTAGCTTCATTATTCATAGGTGTGGTTTGGGCGTAACGTGAATAAACCAATCAGAGCGTCATCCAACATTCCCTTTAAAAAAAATTTCATTATTGTTCACAGCCGAGGAGATGTTCTTGTAAGCCTGAATAATTTGTAAGCTAGATTTATGCCTATTTTTTCACATCTTTGTGGCACACCACAATGATTTCCGTCATCTCATGTGTTAATATTTTTTTAGTGTAGCAATTTATGATTTGCAAAAATAACTGTTGCATCTGTGTAGATTAATGGTCAAGCATGCGCCCTTAAAATAGCATAATGAACAACGTGCAACGCGCCACTGACTTTAGACTAGGTTTTTTCTGGTCAGTGGCGCAATTGTTTAATGGAACAGCAAAATAGCACCAGGGATTGTTTGCGCCGGAACACGCCTCCTTTTTTGCGCTTAACCGCCCAGGGAGCGCAAGTTCATTTAGCGACGTGCTTCTGTGGAGGGAAAAGCGCGCTTTGTGCGGGTGCAAAATAGGAATGACACAATATATATATATATATATATTTTTATATTAATTTGTTGTGCTTTAAAGGAGCGCTCATTTTCCGTTTACCGTTTTCGAATCCATTCAGGCGATCTCTGGGTCTGGCAGTAGCACTTTTAGCATAGCTTAGCATAGATCATCGAATCTGTTTAGATCGTTAGCATCTCGCTCAAAAATGACCAAAGAGTTTCTATATTTTTCCTATTACTTACATCGTAAGACCGACAAAATGAAAAGTTGCAATTTTCTAGACCGATATGGCTAGGAACTATACCATAGGTGCAGCAGCTGCAATGATTTTCGCATCGCCTGAAAATAGGCTAACTTTCGTAAACATAACTAATGTGACAACCTGCTTGCACAGGGGACGTGCTGGGGACTATTTTCAGGCGCTGCGTAATATCATTGCGTCTGCAGCACCCATGGTAAGGCAGCAAGGTTCCTTGATTATTACGCAGCAATGAGAGTATATTTTCCGTCGGTCTTAGTAAGATGTAACTAAAGAAAAGTCAGGTTTTAAATTGGAAAAATATCGAAACTCTTTGGTCATTTTTGAGCGAGATGCTAACGTTCTAATCAGATTAATTGATCTATGCTAAGCTATGCTATAAGTGCTACCGCCAGACCCAGAGATCGGCTGAATGGATTTGAAAACAGTAAAACTTGCTTAACTCTAGAGGAGTTGGAAAATGAGCCTATTTTTAAAAAAGTGGAGTGTTTGTTTAATGGAGTGTATGTATGTGTTGACTAACATACTAAAGCACACTGTAAAAGAAACGTTGCCGCCTTAAATTGCTGGCTTAAATTGTTAAGTACAATCAACTTGGATGTTTAACTCATTTAAACTTAAATCACATTAAATGTGGTACAAACACGTAAGTTAATGTTATGTTTTCATGGCTGCGAGGTAAAATTTAAATGCGAACCTATTATTATTTTTATTTATTTTTTTGTAAATAAAGCGTTGTGCTTTCGCTCCCGTCATAATATTCACGTAAAACTTACAAGAAAAAATTGTTTGGCCAACCACCGCCGGTGCTACTCAGCCACCGTGGTGTTGATGTCACGTTCACCGGCACAGACCTAGACCACCGCGGTGGTAAAAAACTGCCACCGTCACAGTCGTAAAAGGAATGTAAAACATGTTATCATAACTTAATCATATAATTTGTAAAAAATTACAACATTGCGTTAACTCCTCAAAATAAGTTAAGCGGGTTTCAAATTTTTTTTATAAGTTGTACAACATTTTTAAGTCACTTTAATGTAATTTGCGTTAAAGTGACTTAAACATCCAAGTTGATATACTTAAAAATTTAAGTCAGCAATTTTTTTAAATTTATTTTTTATTTTTTTACAGTAGACATGTAAAGTTCTTGATGGTAATTTTTTAACTATAGTGTGTTTTTCGATGTTACATTTGACGCTATATATCTTGAATGTACTAAATTTCAACTTTAAATAATTAAATGTACTTACATATATTATACATGACATGCATGTTTTTTAATAGAAATGACATTCATATATTTTAGTTTATCATAAATGCTTGCCAGTACATTTGGCAGTTACAGTTTAATGATATTTAAGACAACAGAAGGAATTCTGAAATTATATATAAACATGTACGCACGTTTCTATGCAAGTCTGTCAAAGAAGTGCTAAAATTTCAGCAAAATGCATTTAGTATAAATTTTTCTGTGTTTTCAATTATCAAGTTCTCATCATAGCACTAAATAAAATCACATCCATGAATGCAAATGCATAATTTATGACAACACTTCTGATATAAGGTGTCCATTTGTTGTGCTTTGTGCTTTAATTTGGTCCCACCTGCTTGTATCCCTCACAATTTCTGTCCCTACCAATTTCTTAACGGCATGTCACATACTTAACCAACAAAAGCCTTCACACCTCAAAGTGTGCGTGAATCCTCTAGGCAGTGTTTCTCTGTATTACCTTTCTGCATCGTTGCTGCTTTGTTTCTACCGCCGCTTACATGATCCGCAAATCTCTCAATCTAGCTACGAGCAATGCGGCTCTGATTAATGATGCTCTGAACCAGCAGACATTGCAGGGTGTTGCCCTGTTTAGCATGCTGTGCGTTTGCCTGTTTACTGTTCTAAAGGTGGCTTACTATTTCTCTTTACTATATGCTTTCTTGTACAGCAAATTATGACAAATTATTGTGGCACAGAAATTTAGCCCATGTAGGCCTGCATGCTGAATATGTTAAAAATGTCAACCCTTAGGCTAGAAGGGGCTTGATTTTATGTGCACATCATTCACTTCTATGTAAATGACATGCCTTGTTCTGTTTTGAGAATCCTAAAAAGTTGGTTTGAGAAGGGTGGCTTAGTCTTAAAAAGGAAAACCCCTATAACTGTCTTTTAAAAGGAAAGCTTGGATGATGCATCTAAAGGGTAAGAGGAGGAACTAGCTTTGCTTTTAAACTTGCTTTTTTTTCTAGCTGTGGAAAATCGCTTGATATGGATATTTTAGTCAAAAATAATATTCAATGTCTTACAGGTTATGTACAACAGGGCACCAATTAAAATGTATGACACTGTTCTTATACAATGATGAACAACGTAAATATGCAAAAACATTATTTTCTCAGCATAGTATAGACATAAAGCATATTTTAATTTTTTTTTACATATATATATATATATATATTTAAGACCTGATGGGATTGGTTATTTTATAGCATAACAAGAACTATAACAACATTCATATAGAGGATCACAGCGATTTCGACTCGAATATATTACATTCATAATAGCATAAAAGGGAACAACAGAAAAAAAAGGATAAAAAAATGCACAACATCCGTTTTGCTTTTTTATTTATTGCATCATTTAGGGCCTCAATATAATGCTTAAGTTAAATAACATAATGTTAGGTTTATTATTAGTCAATTTCTGTTTGTGTATATGATAGGGTATTAAGCTATGGTTTAGGGATGGTTTGCGCGGGAAATTTGTCCCGTAAATAGAGAAACGTTGGATGATTTGACATGTGGGTTAGCTAGAGAGAAAGTTTGAAATGGATGTTGGATCATGCCAAAAAAATAAAAAAATATATAAAATAAAATAACGCTGAACAGAGCTACTGGCAAAAAGAGAATGCGACAGAGCTTGTAATAAAATGAGAATCATCGTGATGTTATCGGGAATGGCGAAAACTGAGGGATTTAGATATTGTAAAGGCGACACAGATGGTGTTTTTTTACCCTATTACTCAAATTGGTAAGGCATTTTATTGAGCAGTTAAATTGCCATAATGTCTCTAACAGAGTTCATCATTGTAGCATTATTATGTATTTCGTATGGTTACATTATGGTTGTTGTATAGTTCTGTGCTGGAATTTATTTTTAAGGAAGTATGTCTATTAATGGGTAGGCTATAGCTACAGTAACATCTTATTTTATTAGTTATGAGAGAAAGAACCATATTCATCCAAAGTCGTAAACTGGCTATATCTCTTCAGCCTAGGCTAGTGAATCTTTTTTGATTGGTATAGTAAGTTTAATCTCTATTTTATTAGTTATGAGAGAAAGAACCATATTCATCCGCAAAGTCGAAGCACAACTAAAACAATATTCTTTCAATGCATGCAGTTTTGTTTTTGAACCGCTATAGGGGCAAAGTTACATAGTGTACATTTAGCATTATATATTAACTAACATGTGAGCAATACAAATATTTTTTGCATTTAATAATCTTTGTCAATGTTAGTTTATAAAAACACAATTGTTCATTGTTTGTTCATATTAGTTAGTGCATTAACAAATATGAACAAATAGGCCTACAACTTTTAATAAAAAATTTATTAGTAAATGTTAAAAATAACATTAACTAAGACTTATAAATGCTGTAACATTATTGTTCATTGTTAATGCTGTTTGCTAATATAGTTAACAAATGTTAGCTAAATTAATTATGAAGTCATCTTTATCATAATTTACTCACAGAAACTTTCTAGCTACAAACATTTTAAAAAAATCAGCAAGGATCATTAAATTGATCAAAAATGAACATTCTATTGATCAAAGAATCCTGAGAAAAAATATTACTTTCTGCACAAAAATATTAAGCAGCACAACTTCAAAACCGGTAATAATAAGAAATGTTTCTTGAGCATCAAATCAGCATATCAGAATGATTTCCGAAGATCATGTGACACTGAAGACTGGAGTAAAGATGCTTTGCCATCACAGGAATAAATTACATTTTTAAATATATTAAATTAGAAAACACTTATTTAAAATTCTAATAAAATGTCTGTCTTTAAGCATATTGTTGATCAAAATGCAGCCTTGGTGAGCATAAGAGACTTCTTTCTAAAAAAAAATTTAAATCTTAAATCTTACTGGCCCAAAACATTTGTAGTGAGATTTGTGTAACTGATTCATCTGGGGCCTGTACCATGATGGTAGTTTAACAAACTCAGGGTTACAGAATTAGTTTGAGTTGACAAAACCAAGCCAATCTATTCAGGCTTTGTTGGTCCCATGATGCGGATCATCAGCTTTCTCTGTCAACTCAGGCTTTGATCCTGAGTTTAGGAGTTTAGCTGTGACATCAATAGTGAACAGCCAATCACATGCTCTGGATCAGTGAAACTGAGATTTAAGAGAAGCAGCAAAATTAATTAATCTCTTCTGCAAAATATTACATGATTGAAAAATATTAAGAATTTAAACACATTTACACAGCAAGAAGAGCTGTCTATAAAAGAGGACAACTTAAAGAAAAAAATTATATGTCAATGCAAGTAAAAGTCATGAAGTTAGTTTAGTTGATAGAGAGAATTGAACATTTAAGCTCACATGTAGTCATTTTTATAGCTTTATTTATTGATTTTAAAGCTTATTTGTATGACCTATATATTTATAACAAAGTGCCTATTAATGATTGATTAAATTATACATGTGCAATTGATTAAGGCTATATAAATTACATAAATGATATCTAAATCATTCAAAATTATTATTATTATTATAAATAAGCATTGTTAAAAGCCAGACGCTTTAGTCTTTAAAAAACATTTGCTATGTAGTGACCTTTAATTTGGAGTAGAAACCGGGGGAGTGACTTTATTGCATCAGAGGTGTGTCTGATAAAACTAGTAAGTGTGTGTTCTGCACATCAAGACAAAATGCTATTTAAACGCAATAATTTATTTTTAATATTATCTATGGGGAGTGTCAACTGCTTTTAGACAAACGGAACAAAACCGGTTTTGACTTTATTGCATCAGAGGTGTGTCTCTTTGCTCTTTGCTCACAGCTGATTGGTCCAATTTCAGTTTGAGATCTCTTATCCAAAACATAACCTGCCCTGGAGCAGGTTAGCCGTGGAGCGTAAGTTACTATGGAGATGAACACTGATAAAAGCCAAACCACTTTAATGGTACCTAAAACCCAGGATTGGCACAAATTAAGCTTCATTGTATCTGGTTAGCCAGCTAAACTGGCTTCATGGTATAGGCCCCATAAAGCTCTGAGCAAAGCTATCAGCAAGTGTTGCAACATTGGAATTGCTTGCAAACAAACATAAAAAGAACATGACAAGTATAAGCAGTGTTTTTGCGGTTCATATTTTAAATGTATCACCCTGTGGAAAAACAAGACAAGCAGTTTGCTGTGAGCAAAATATGAAAGCATGTGAACAGAATGCAGCTGGTTTTTAGTGAAATGTTTCACCCCTAAACATCTCTCCTCTGGGTATTTTCACCAGAGCAAACTACAGCAAAACGGTCGATTATTAGTTGTGTCTCTCATCTTTTCCCTTGACCCGTAATAGATTGCTAGTCTCATTCCTCTCTGAACTCTGCAGCAGAACTGAAAAGAACATAAAAAGGAAAAGATTCCATGTTCTGCTGTGTATTTTCCCCTTGATCAGCTGTTTAAGTGCATTTTTGTCGGTTTTTCACACAGAATCTTTGCTATATGAAATTGTCTTCCCATTAGGGCCGTAAAGCTACGGAGCGCCATTTTGCAGTGCTGAGACTCATCTTAGGTTGCCCTAGATCTGTCCATTTACTTCCCTCTTAAAACAAATAGATGAGTTTAGGAAGTGCTGCTTCCTTAAATATACAATACCTCAACACGTGGGGATCTTTATGTAACGTATGCACGAAGAATGACTTTTTGCATCCATTATGCAAACTGCTTCTTTAACGGCGTCCCTGGCCTTGTATTATACTTTTCCCACAATTGTTTTCGGTTTGTAAATAATGTAATGCAGCCTTGATGAAGAGGAGTAGCCATAAGCTATGCAATAATAATGAACTTTGGGAGCTGGCTTGTGCAGAACTGAAATAATTCTGTTTGAGGATGACTGTTAAATATCTACAGCTGTCGAATTACATCTACAGGGAGTCTGTTAGATAAAAGAATGCATCTGAATTATTTGTTTCACAAACTGTCAGCTTCTCTGAAATACTCTTGATGCTTCAACTTTATTTTGAGAAGAAAGGAAACAAGATAATGGGGGGTATGTAATCATTTTTGCGTTCTGATGTTATATTACCAGCATTTATCTGAATCATTAATCCCTCTGGCAAAAAGAAAAAAAAATGCTGACGAATTCATTTTACTGTGGAATTTGCATTTGAAAACAGGGGCTTCATGAGTTATGCAAAACATTTTCATATCAAGTTTTGGTTATAGGCAAAGAATGAGGCATAGCAATGCTGTTCTTTGGAAAAAAAGAGACCTCTGTTTGGCTGTTATCATTGACTCTTAAGGAAAATGTTGACTGTTATTGGCTGTAACTCAAACCTGAGATAAGCTGACGTCTTAGTCTTTAGTCTCACTTTTGATGTTGAAGTTCTTTTGTGTTTTGATTGACAGTGATTATGAGCTGTGAAAGTCTCATATGCCACACATGAGGTTGTTTCTTCAACTATGGGGTTGAATTATTATACATATGTTTTTATACATTATATATAGACATTACTAGTCAACAGTTTGCTGTACTGTACTGTACTGTTTTAATTGTTTTTTAAAGATGTCTTTTCTGCTCACCAAGGCTGCATTTATTTGATCCAAAATACAGCAAAAACAGTATTATTGTGAAATATTTTTACAATTTAAAATTACTCCAGTCTTTAGAGTCTCATGATCCTTTAGAAATCATTATAATATGATACTAAACATTTATAATTATTATCAATATTGAAAACTAATTTTGTTCCAGGTCTTCTGCTTCGAGCCGCCCTAAATCAGCCCCGGCTCAGCAGCAGATACCGAGAGACAAGCCGCCAGCAACTAAGCCAGCACCGAGCTCCAGTCACAGATGGAGCTTGCGTTCTACTAGGCGCCACTGTCCTCTGGTGCAACAGGGCCCCCGACCCAAGATAGCGTTGGACCCTGCAAAAAAAAGGAAGAGGATGAGGTCCCACTGTGGCCGAACCCCCTTCCAAAATGCCTTGCTCAGTTTCCCCGTTCAAAAAAACCCACACAGAGCCCTGTTCAAATGCCCTGGTTGGGAGCCGCTGTTATAGCGGAAATAAAGATCAAACACACTCAAAAAGAGAGCAAATTTCCTCTTCCACCAAACACATGCACCACAGTCCCTCACAGCGACTTGGTGCCAGTATAAATTCAGCCACTCGCCACACGGGGTGAGGCCTGGTAGGCCATCCCCCGAGTGTCAGCCTGGGTTCTGAACATAATAAAATGAAGTTATGTACTCCAATTCGCTCAAAGGGCCCCGTTTTTCAACAACATGGTCTAAACCTCTGTAGAAAGCAAGGATGCACATGTGAACACATGCGAAAAGAGCCAAAGAGGTGGTTCCTCTGGCACTGAGCAAGTCAGGCTTTTACAGTAGGTACTTCCTCATCCCCAAAAAGGATGGCGGTCTCAAACCCATCCTCAATCTCAGACATCTGAACAGGGCTCTGATAAAGCGCTTGTTCAGAATGATCACTTTGAAGCAGATCTTCACGCAAATACGCCCAGGAGACTGGTTCTTAACCCTGGATCTGAAATATGTCTACTTTCATGTCCAGATAGTCCCCAAACACAGGCAATTTTTGAGATTTGCCTTTGAGGGAGTGGCATATCAATATACGGTCCTGCCGTTCGGGCTGTCCCTGGCCCCCCGCTCTTTCATGTGCATGGATGCGGCTCTCTCCCCTCTGAGACAGATGGGAGTGCTCATTCTGAATTACCTCAACGACTGGCTCTTTCTGGCCCAGTCGCAGGCGGAACTAACTTCACACAGATCCGTTATCTTGAACCACTTTGAGTGCTTGTGACTCAGGGTCAATTTTGCAAAGAGCCAACATGTGTCGTTCTTGGGCATTTTAGACTCAACCCTCTTAAGGGCAACAGTCACTCCAGAGCGTGCTCTAGCCATTCAGCAGCTTGTGCAAACATTTATGCCCAGGGTTTTTCTGCAGCTCACAATGTTTCAGAATATGCTAGGACTAATGAGTTCAGCATCTCAAGCTCTGCCAATGGGGTTGCTTCTCATGTGCCCTCTGCAGTTCTGGTTTAAACCGCGGGTCCCGCCCACATAGACATTGCTCGCTCAAGGTGAACCAGGTATGTGTCACAGCTGTCTTCACAGACGCCTCCGAGACAGATTGGGGAGCTCTGTGCGACAACTGCCCAGCCATTGATGCTTGGAGGAACCTGGAAAGCAAGCTACATATCAACCGCCTAGAAATTATGTCTGTATATCGAGATCTCTAGGTCTTCCTTCCTCTTCCGGTGGGACACCACGATCGTGGTCAGATCAAACAACATGACTGTGGTGTCCTTCATAAATCATCGAAACCCCTCTTCACTTTAGCGAAAACCATCCTAGAGTGGAAACTCTTTGAGAGCAGCGCACACACAGGGCATACTGAACATAGGGGCAGACATGCTATCCCGGAGCAACCTTCCCTCAGAGGAATGGTCTCTCCACCCCCGCTCAGTTCAGAGAATTTGGGACGTCTTTGGAAAGGCAGAGGTCGACCTCTTTGCCTCAGAAGACAATCATCAATGCACAATATTTTTCTCAAAAGCCAAGGACGTGCTGACCCACGATTGGCCCAGCATCCTCCTTTATGCTTTCCCCGCGATTGCTCTGATTCCTCTGGTAATCAAGCAGCCAAGGAGAGCGGCCACAGAGTCCTCCTGGTGGCTCCTCTTTGAGGACCCAACCATGGTCCTCAGAGCTGCCATGGCCAGTCCCTCTGGGACGGGACGTCCTCTCCCAAGTTGAGAGGGACAATTTGGCACCCCAGACTCGAGCTGTAGGACCTTCATGTGTGGTTTCTCAACAAGAGCCTTCAAACCTCCCTGAGGATATCCTAAACACTTTCTTTCAGGCCAGAGCTTCATCTACAAGACCCTTAAGTGGGCCGTCTTAGCCTCCTGGTGTAAAACCCTGGGGAGACGACTTGTGACATATCCTAGATATTGTAATTTCTTCAAGACTTAATGGATAGAGACTGTGCCGTCATTGGTTCGTTTTCCTTAACTTTACAAACCAATCGATTTGATTTAAGTGTACTGACCTGCTTTGACTCCGCATCGTGGAAATCACTGTATCCTACTTGATCCTAGCTAGCGGCTGGGGTGTGGTTGATCTAGAACCAGTATGTTAGTGGGTAAGTTGTGTAGCATGCTCCGATAGGAAGGGCCTGATCTTCCTAATGGTGTATTAGTCAAATCTGCAGGACCGGGTAGTTCTAGAAATGTGGTCTATGAAGTTTAACTGATCATCGATCACAACTCCAAGGTTTCTGGCTGTCCTGGATAGAGTTATGGTTGACAAACCTAGCTGAACGGAGAAGCTGTGATGAAGTGTTGGGTTGGCAGGAGGAACTGGTGGTTAACCGTGTTCAGCAGCAGATCCAGCAAGATGAGTACTGAGGATTTGATAGCTGCTCTTGTCAGTCTCAGAGCTTCAATATCCAAGAGCTGGGCAGTCTCAATTGAGTGCCCACTTTGAAACCAGACTGTTGTTGTCCAGAAGGTTGTTCTGTGTAAGAAAGATAGAGACTTGGTTGAACACGATGTGTTCAAGTGTCTTAGCAATAAATGGAAGAAGGGATACCAGTATGTAGTTTTCTAAAAGGGCTGGATTTAAAGTGGGTTTCTTAAGCAGTAGGGTTATCAGAGCCTGCTTAAAAGCTATAAGAAAGGTACCAGTGTCAAGAGAGGTTTTTATGATGTGAGTGAGTGCAGGTACAATGAAGAAGAAATGGATTGAAGGGGATAAGTGGGGATAGGATCAAGTGATAATATTTGGTGTTAATATAGCATAACGAGATTTATACGCTATGTATGCTAGTCATTTTTGACCAAGCACACCACAAGGTGGAAAAACTGTTGTACTTCCCTACATCCTTTATTCATATATTTCCACTCCCACTCCCAGTTACACTTACAGTTACACACACACACACACACACACACACACACACACACACACACACACACACACACACACACACACACACACACACACACACACACACACACACACACACACACACACACACACACACGTGTATATCATCACACTGGCCACATGTATGTTTGTTTCTATGTATTGTTTTGTTGGTCTATGTATTTGTATTTTGCATCTAATTTCTCTTTTGTGAATATTGTACTTGTCTTTTTGCATAATAAAAAAATGTATGTGTGATTATAGAAGTTTAAACATTCTTCAATAAAAATAGTTTTTAATATATTTTAAAAAAATCCAGTTTACACCTTAATTTCATATTTTTTTGCATGTTTATTCAGTATTTTGTTTATTCAGATATTTTTTTAGCAAAAATAATATTCAATGCATGTCTTAGAGATTACATATAGACAACAGGGAACCAATTAAATGTGCAGTGCTCTTCTTATACAGTAAAGCACACCATGATTTTCTCAGCATAGTAGACATGAATATTACTAAAAATAATACCCCATAAATCAGTGCTAAGTAAATGACTACAATATTATAAAGCATAAAGACTTTGTTTCATCCATTAAAATAAAACATTTATTTTTCTCCCCAACAGATAATGTACATGGTTGCCAAGGAGACGAAGAGATAAAATGTGAGACATGAATGTGAAGAACATTAAAAATCAAGGTAAATATCAAGAACAGATTTTTTTTTATTGTTAATTTCCAGTCAAGCTGTAATTTTAAGTTATGCAAAGTGTGAAACTAATTGTTTAGTATACATAAAATGCTAGCTATGAAATTAGCCCAGTAAGACTGCAATTTTATTCCAAAACTGTTTAAAATATAATTTCCACAAGTCATTTCCACCACGTAATGATAATAATACAATAATGAGATGTTAGAACACTTGACTGTTCAGAAAAAAAGTGACTTAAGAAAATGCGACCAAAAAATTACAGAATCTAAATGTGATGCGTCCGCTGTTACACACTCTGTAGATAAATTAAATTAAGAAAGGATGAAGTAGTTTTTTTTTTTTTTATTCCACAGGTTCAAATGAGCTCATATAAAACAGCCACATATTACCGTTCAGTGACTATCTAAAGACTCTTTTTTTATATTTATTGATATAAAAAGCCTTACATATACACTATTGACAAAAGTATTGGGACACCCCAATAAATCATTGAATTCAGGTGTTCCAATAACTTCCATGATCACAGGTGTATAAAATCAAGCACCTAGGCATGCAGACTGCTTCTACAAATATTTGTGAAAGAATGGGTCGCTCTCAGGAGCTCAGTGAATTCAAGCGTGGTACCGTGATAGGTTTCCATTTGTAAAATTTCCTCACTACTAAATATTCCTGTGGGTGGATTATAACAGAGTGGAAGCAATTGGGAGCCACAGAAACTGAGCCAGAAAGTGGTAGGCCACGTAAAATCACAGAGCGGGGTCAGCGCATGCTGAGGCACACAGTGCGCAGAAGTCGCAAACTTCTGAGTCAATAGCTACAGACCTCCAAACTTAATGTGGCCTTCAGATTAGCTCAGGAACAGTGCGTAGAGAGCTTCATGGAATGGGTTTCCATGGCCGAGCAGCTGTATCTTGGTTAGCCCCGCCCACAACATTTGAGGTTGGGAAGTTTGGTCTGGACTTGATCTGTTGTGAAGCAACTAAGCTCGAACCAGAGCTGTCGGACCAATCAATTTGACAGGGTAGGCTTTATACGATGATGGACAGATGATCAACAGTTACATAATCATCCACGTCACCAAAGAGCGCTTGAGTTGAATTCGTTCTAATCCGAAACGGAGAACTTGTTCATATATGCATTCACCTTTACTATTTCTCTCAAAAATGATTGTGTTGGTAAGTACTCTGTGTATCCCGCAATGCAAAGCGTCGGGTGCAGTTGTCTAAAGCACGCCACCACTGTTCTCTGGAGTGACAAATTCCCATAAACACACTCCTAAACCTTGTGGAAAGCCTTCCCAGAAGAGTTAAAGCTGTTATAGCTGCAAAGGGTGGGCCATCTCCATATTAAACCCATACGGATTAAGAATGGGATGTCATTAAAGTTCATGTGCATGTAAAGGCAGGCATCCCCAAACTTTTGGCTATATATATATATATATATATATATAATGTGTGTGTGTGTGTGTGTGTATAAATAAAGTGCATTAAAGAATAAGCAATATTTCCTCAAGCTGAATATAAATCAAGAGTGTAGTTTTCAAGAATTAGCATTCTGTCTAACTACTCGAGTCTACTGTCATATATTTTTTAGTCTCCTTCAATTGTTTATTTCTATATTTTTGCAGCTGAAAAGAACCAAGCTGTAGGGAGAAGGAAAGAGTGAATGCTTATACACTTCCTGTCAGACATACTTTTTCTTTTCTGCTTGACAAACTTGATTTTACAATGCAAAATATGCAATATGTGCAGCATTTGGATCCATGAATCACTACGGAGAAGAACTGTCATCTCGCACCATGAGCGCCCGCAACTGCTCCGTGGAAGAGACAGAGAGAGAAATAGATGCAAAGAGAAATAGAAAATGAAAAGGAGAGAGAATGGAAATCTGGAGCAGGCGTAGGTGGTGTTTAGAGGAATAAATAATTCAGCATCGAGCTGATAGATTGTGTATTTCTACAGTTACAGTGAAAAGGTAGCAAAGTAAGAAAATGATTTTCAAATAAGAACTAATATTATTTGCTTTTAAAAATCAAGAAACAAACATTTTAAAGGACATTCAAATCTCGGGAGCTGAGGTTTTGAAGAATGACATGAAAATGGGGGACTGATAGGTAAAATAGAGTCATGAGTTGCAATTCCAAACGGCCAGAGTGACTCACCCGCCTTCTCTAAAACACTTGTGTGAAGCACAAATGTGCTTTTGAACAAATTATGAAAATTGATTTCAGTCTTTGGATGGTTTTTGACAAAAAAAAAAAAAAAATTCTATGCAGCACTTTCTTTTTATTCAATGGTTACATTCTTCTTGATAAGTGCTGGTAATGTTCATTTCCACTTAGTGGCTTGGCAGGTCGGAAAGCATTGATACCAATGGAGGGAGTATTGAAGTATTGTATTCGTGTCATTTAGATGTGTTCAATGGCTGATTACAATAGGGCCCTATGTGAAGGGCTAATCTTACATTGTACTTTGCCTAATGCACTTCAATAACAATGCCATGAAGTATGTGGTCTACTGCTATTTGCCACCACTTAATAAAAAAAATATCTACATTTTTATGAATGGTATTATAAATTGATTGCTTTAAATAATGCCTTCTTACAACAATAAGAGATAATATTAACAAAAAACAACGGGCAGGTACTCAAAGAGTTTGCACTTGGAAATTGGTGAAAATAGAAACATGTGCGTTTTTAATATGATATACTACGGTCACAGAAATATCGCAGGCAAAAAGGATCCATTGTCTATGGTCAATAGAGTAGCCTGTATGATCCATGTACAGCTGTCTGTTGGTCCACATGGCAAATTTGCATGACCATTTGAACCCGATGCGAAATCTGTGAGGGGAAATCCTTCGCCCTCTTGCTAAATTCCCAATTGCATGGATTTCCACTAAAATAAAAGGTTCCGAAATGTGGTTTTCGTGGTGATGCCATTTTAGGTTCACCAAAGAACCTTTCAGTGAACCATTGTTAAAAGAATGTTTTGTTTTTTTCAATCTTTTTTGTGTAAAGAAATTTTTTTTCACTGTACAATAAAGAACCCTTTTTCCACTATGAGGAACCTTTTATAAAAGTTCAGTAACACTTTACAATAAGGTGTTAACATTTGTTAATATAGAATTTAACATGAACTAATATATTTTTACAACATTTATTAATATTTGTTAATGTTAATAAAATACAATAATTCATGTTGGTTCACAGAGCACAAATGTCAACTTTTGCTTTTAAAAATGTCTTAACAAATGTATAAATGAATATAACTGGGTACACACAAAAGATAATCTGGCTTATTTTGGGCCGATTTCCCCCCTTCCGACAATTTTAGCTCTGTCCCGATTATCTTGATGGTTCTAAAGATTATCTTATCAGATTTTCCTGTGGTGTGAAGTGTGTTAAGAGTGTCAGAACCTGCTCGGAAGAACGTCGGAGCCGTCCCGATCGCGAATCGTAAATATTCAACATGTAAGTATGGTTGAAGTTTAAGGTTAATATTTAGTTGCAAATTTACTTATAGTCAGTATAATGTTCAGAAGGGACCATCAAAATAAAGTATTACCATTTATTAAAATGATAAATATATGCTGCCTTATTTGGAAATTAATAATAATAATTTGTTACATTTATATAGCACTTTTCTGGGTACTCAAAGCGCTTTACATATGGAAGGGGGAATTTCCTCAACCACCACCAATGTGCAGCATCCACCTGGATGATGTGACGACAGCCATTTTGAGCCAGAACGCTCACCACACTCCAGCTTACTGGTGGATAGGAGACAGTGATGAATCAGTATGGGGATGATTAGGAGGCAATGGGCAAATTTGGCCAGGATGCCGGGGTTACAACCCTACTCTTTTTCCAAAGAACATCCCAAATTTTTAATGACCGCAAAGAGTCAGGAACTCGGTTTAACGTTTCATCCGAAGACGGTGCTTGTTACATACAGGGTTTGTACGGGTGCTTGAAATCCTTGAAAATGCTTGAAATTGTAACAATTTTTTTCACAACTAATACCTATTTGACAGAATAGTTTCTTTATTAAATGGAAAAATAAATGAGAGCCTAAAATAAAACCTGGGGTCTATTGCACAAAACTAGGATAAGGGATTAAACCAGGATATCTTTATGATCTTGTCATCTGTATGCTAAATTTAGTACACCGCTGTCGTGTAAACTTACCCTGAAGGCACACTCACACCAAGAACGATAAGCGTTAACGAAGATAACTGTATATTAGCGGATAAACTGAGCCAGGATAACCAAGATATCCCGGCTTAATCCCTTATCCTAGTTTTGTGCAATAGGCCCCTGCTGTGCCTGCGATCTGCCATATGTGACTCCGCCCCCCTGTTGTCGTTTCTATGAACGTTGGCTGGAAGATACAAAATACACATTATGGATTAAACGGGGACAAAACCTCACAAGTTGCCTCTTGTAAAGTCTGCAAAAAAGATGTGAAGCTTTTCACAATGAGCGAATCTGCTCTTTCGAGTCACATGAATATGGAATGCCAAAGCTGCCAATATTAAAAATAAATAAATACATAAATAAAGTAGCCTACATAAAAATAAATACAATTGTTATTATTATTTATACAATTTTTCCATATTTATTTATTTATTCTTTTATTTATTTATACATTTATTCATTTCTATTTTAATTTATTTCCACATTTATTCCTTTCTACATTTATTTATATATTTATTTATTTCTGCATTTATATATTTCTACATTTCTTTGAGCGTAGGGTAATGTGGAGGGCGGGGTTTTCCTCAGACATAGCAATCGAGCTCAGAGTAGGTGAGGGCAAAGCGTTGAGGCCACAGTGACACCTTGTGGTGTGGCCGAAATACAATAAGTATAGCCTACTGATGTTGATACTGTCTGTGATGAAGGACATGGATAGGTATATGGCCAAAATCTTATATCATGGGTTAAGTCATATAAACTGTGTTGTAAAATGTCCTGAGCTAACAAACATGAACAACATTTTCAAAAGATCTGATAACAGGGACTCTGAAATGGAAGCGCTTGATTGACAGGTTTTGACGCTTGACAGGAACTCCTATTCCACAACGATTACGCATTTCCGGTTTTTGTGAGAAAGGTCTATTGCACATAATTCTACTCATTCCCGCAGAATTCGCACTTGCATCTGAAGCGCACACACATACCGTAATAAAGCCACCTCTGACATAAAAGTGCAAAAATTAGCTCCTTTTTCCAATGCAACATTTTTTGATTGCCTAGTCTTTCAAAAGACAGACAAAAATAAAGCAAAAGAAATATTAAAAATATAAACTGCCAATAAGCTGAATCTAATTGATTGTCTACCTCAAAGACGAATGTTTACATTTTTTTATATTTATTTATTATATTAATTGAAAGTGAAGTTAACCTGTCAAGTGATTTGGGGTAATTGTTTTTACATTGACTCAGGCAGGTTAGATAGTAAGCAAAGTCTACTTAGACAGTGATATATTTTGAAAAAATAAAACTTAAATAAATATCTGATCCTTCTCTTATTACAAAACACAATTATCTCTTTTAATGTGGTAAAAACACTAAATAAAAATAATTTTGACTATGTATTGGTATGTAATTTGCAGTACTGTAAGGTGTTGGAAAAAGCTTTAAAATAGACATTGAAAGTGCTTGAATTTGACCCTGCATGGAAAAGGTTTACGAACCCTGAGTATAGTGTCCCCATCACTATACTGGGGCATTAGGACCCACACAGACCACAGGGTGAGCACCCCCTGCTGGCCTCACTAACACCTCTACCAGCAGCTACCTAGTTTTCCCAGTTGGTCTCCCATCCAGGTCTAACCAGGCCCAACCCTACTTAACTTCAGTGGGAAACCAGTCTTGGGTTACAGGCTGACATGGCTGCTGGAGATTACTTTTCCCTGTCCCTAAAGGCCTCCCCCACACCCACCCCTATTTGATAAAGGCTTTATTCCCACTATTAAATACCCGTGTATTTCCACTTCTGAAATATTTTCTTCATTTTTCTTTAAAAAAACACCTCTCTAAGCTGTTTTGCAATGGTAATAGGAAGAAGAATGATTTCGGGAAAAGGCAGATTCGAACTTGGGTCGGCCGCATCAAAAGTGGCCTTACTCTCCACACCTGATTCTGTTATCAGCAGTTCTTTTGTAATTTTGTCTGGCTTAATCAGACAATGGGAGCAGAGTTTTTCTGTAGCCTCTGCCAACACGGCAGGTTCTTTGCACTTGGTGTAAATAGACACTCCGTTAATTCCAAATTTCCTGCATATATACTGAAACGTATATACTAATGACTGCATTTTGCCTGCGACAATGTACAGAACAACGGTAAATGTGACTTCCCAAACTGTACTGTATATCCAATCTTAAAGCATTTTGGAGCTCATATATAGTGCACTATGGTGAAAGGTGTTGGTATTGCATTTAAACACAACTGAAGTGTTGTTTATTGGTTTCCCCTGTGCAGACAGAGTTATATGTGTGTTTTATTGCATGCTGGGAACATCAGCAAGCAATGCAGTTGTCCTTAAGATTTGGTGGGACTTGATTTCGTCCATGAGGAATTGACTGGATCGTTGTCGTTTGTTAATTGCTGATGTCATGTGAGTGACAGGCTGTCCCGCCCTCACGCCGAAAAACACGTCATCAAAGAAGAGATGTCATTGCTAGAGGCAGGGGATGTTATTTTGATGAAAGATTGCGAGGGCACATAGATACTGCAATATTCCATTTTAAAATATAATTGTCCATTTGGATTTCACCGTGAGTTTATAAAACATGAGCAAATCTATTTGCTTTGGTACACATTAAAATGTATGCATTTGCTTTTGGAAGACATTTTTACCAAAAGCAAGTAAGCAACCCATAATTTTCAATAAAAAAGGCAGTTATCCTTAGACATGCTACCAACACGACCTTATTCCGTCATGCGTCCCTATTGGTTATATAAGTCCTATAGGATGAGTTCTTACATGTGTTCCCATAGGAGTACATGATATCAGATGCTTTCTGCTCTGAAAAGCACTGACCCACTGACGCTGCAAAAAGGTATCTTTATTAATTTACAATAGATTTCTACACAAACCCTTGTCTTAACCAATCCCCATGGGAATCTAGCTCTCCTGCAGTACTGCAACGGCAAAAGCTGAGCGTTTTTTATACCACACTTGCATAAAAACAAACAAATGAATTAATGAATACATACATACATGTCCAAGTAGCAAACTAGCAAACAAAAGTAAACAGTTCGCCCAAATGAAGCCCAACTTTTGCTTAAAAATTCTCACTCCGTGCTGGTATTACGCTTGCTTGTTCTCTCGAGCTGGTGTCAGAAACTCGTCTTGCCTCCCCTTTGTTAATCTGCAGTAAACAACACTGTGTCTGGGGAGTTTGCATTGCGTGGGGACATATTTTTACTCCAAAAACAGTAAAAGAAAGAGAAAGAAAGCAGGGGAAAGAGCGAGGGAGAGCATGATTAAATATGATGCCTCTCACACTCTACAGTGTGCACGATGATAAAAGCTGCTATGACATCCTGTTGACAGGTTAAACCCGCAAATCCAGTTAATTGACGTTGCCTCAGATTCATGTTGCCGTATCAGATATTTTGCGAGTTTCATATCGTTAGCGTGCACGTATCTTATTCCCCGGAGTTAGGTCTTGCGTCTAGCGATGTTGCCAGCAAAACCTCTATCTTTTCTGATATCATGAGTAATCACTCAGACCTCGTGTAATTCATTTGTTCACAATGTTATGTTGAGTGATTACATGCTTTTCTTGTACATGCTTTTCTTTCCACTTCAGATGTGGTGGCAGCCCTGTGAATTATACCTGTAGATGTTTGAATTTTATGCTGTAAAATATATTTGTTGTATAGAGGAGACCGGGTTAACACAGTTGTTCACTCCATTGAATATTTTAAAAATCTGTATTGGCAGATTCTTTACCCTGAAGACTAATTCGCCACTGGTTCCATCAAGCAATGGTGTATGAATAAAATTATGATTGTGGTAAACATAACGTGATGCTTACATACTTGATAATTTACAACATTAACATTATTTTTGAAATAAGTAACTTAATAAGTTTTTGGGTGAGAGTGTGTGCAGTTTACGTGGTAAGTTTAAGTTTACGTCATCAAGTTATTTTTACCAGGGGCTTTATTTCACTCATATATTAAAAAACATATAAAACTCTATAGGAAAATGGTGAATTAGTCTTCTGGGTTTTGACGTCATTCCTCCAGCGCTCTATAAGTGCCTTTTTACAATAGTGGGGCATGTTGTCACATTGAGAAGTTGCTTCTATACTGGAACAACCAAACCTGCTGGACAAAACATGCATTTGTTTAATTATACTTTTAATTCAGAACCTTACAGTTACTGAGATCCAGACTTTATGAAATGTCCCCGTGTGACACTTATGAATAGGGTGTAAATCTCTTTTTCACATCATTATGTGGCAAATGTATGCAATAATGGAGATATTTTCTCATATAATAAAATCTATTTCAGTCGTAGCTACTGTCCGTCACAGGTATGACAACCTGATGTAATCTTTTGAGATTTTTCTTCTTTGAGGGATCGACTGAAATGCAGATGAGAAAGATCTGAAGTGGGAGAGATTTTTTTCCCTCCCAACGTCATATTGAAAGACACTATCCTTTACTGCTTTTCACAGAGTTGTTGCATACAAAAATAATTAATTATTTTTACAAATATTAAAAAAAAAAATTAATTTCTTTTTCAATAGGGCTGTTAATTAACAGCAAGTTTTTATTATAAATGATATTATAAAAAAATATGTGATTAATAGATTTAAAGGTACACTATGTAACTTTTTAAATCAAAATTAACAGCATTTAAATAATAGTCAATACATCATTAATCCTTCCAAAACATGTTTTTGTCTTTTTATTGTTTTTTATTACTCAATTGGTGTGTACGGTATTTTATGGAACAGAAAAATTGCCATACGTGACCCTGAACCACAAAACCAGTCATAAGGGTCAATTAATAAATAAGCTTTCCATTGATGTATGGTTTTTTAGGATATGACAATAATTAACTGATATAAAACTATTTGAGAATGTGGAATCTGAGGGTGCAACAAAATAAAAATCTAAATATTGAGAAAATCACCTTTAAAGTAGTCCAATTGAAGTCCTTAGCAACGCATATTACTTATAATAATACATTTTTGATATATTTAGGTAGGAAATTGACAAAATATTTTCATGGAACGTGGTCTTTACTTTATATCATAATGATTTTTGGCATACATCTATCATTTTGACCCTTAAATGTATCTTTGGCTATTGCTATTACAAATATCCACTTGCGACTTATGACTGGTTTTGTGGTCCAGGGTCACATGTAGCTCTCTAACAGAGTTCATTGTAAAGCATTATCTATTGTGAAGGATTATTTTTGTTGTAGCTCTGTGCTGGAATTTATTTTCAATGAAGTACCATGTCTATTAATCGGTACAGCTACAGTAACGTCTTCAGCTAGTCAGCTTGAGATACTTTCCATCTAAATTGGTTATATCTCTTAATCTCTTAGGATATTTTATAATCATTATAATGTATTTCTCTTTTTTTAGTTCTGATAAACAACCTTCATCCTTTCAGTCACGCAGAGCTGAAGCGCAACCAAAACAACATTCTTCCACAAAATTAGCTATTTTGGTTTTTATCTGCTAGAGGACCAAAAGTTACATATATACTATATTACTGCAATTTCAGAACTGCACTTCTAGGACCCTCTTTTTTGTGACAGTGCCACACCTAGCTAATACTACTCCAACAGAGGAGACCCAATTCAAACTTCAAACAAACAAATGCAAAGACTAGACCCAAGGAAATTATTCATTTTTTATTATCTTTCCAGCTTATTTTTAATGGAAGAGCAGCCGTGACCATTTTTGAATGTGCGAGGCTTTCGGTCTCAGCAGTCTCCATTATTTATCTTTTAAAAAGTTAATTGTGCCGCTGGATGTTGTCAACTGGTAGGCTATTTTTTCAAATTATTTTAATTTATTAATGTACTAATGAACACACATTTGTAGAGCAGTTGTTGTACCGTTCACTAAATTGAAGTATCGCACATACACACAAAACTGCAGTCTTTCTTTTCGAGAAAACTGAATGTAAAACCAGAATTGCTCATATATTTGAAAAAAAAAAAAAAAGAGGTTAAATATTTCAATAGGCTTACCAACAGGTATGTTTAGGGTTAGGGGTTGGTTAGGACAATATATCAGTTAAATGTATACAATTAAACTAAATCATTCCTGAAAAAAAGAAAAGAAAAAGAAATGTGGTAATGCAGGATTCGTGTCATGCCCTTTGACCTATATGTACATTTCATCATGATATGCCACCCTTAAATGTGGTCCTCGAGGCATCAATAAAAAAGCAACTGTCAAAAAAAAGTAAGAAAAAAAAAAAAGAATTAAAAAATATATAAACAAAAGATTTGTTTACTGCAAACTATAGCTGGGGTGGGCAATATACTGGTAGATGCCATTAAAGGATTAGTTCACTTCAAAATGAAAATTTACTGATATTTTACTCACCTCCATCTCATCCAAGATGTTCATGTCTTTCTTGCTTCAGTCGAAAATAAATTAAGTTTTTTGAGGAAAACATTCCAGGATTTTTCTTCACAGACTTCCATGGCAACCAAAATGTTGAAGGTCCAAATCAATGCAGTTTCAAAGGGCTTTGAATGTCTTCAGAGGCTGTGCGCGTTCCCAGACGAGAATAGGGTCTTAGCTAGCCAACCATCTGTCGTTTTAAAAAAATATTAAATGTAAATATTTTTTAACCTAAACGCTCATCTTGTGCTGCTCTGTGGAATTGCTAATGGAATAATAATGGATGAACCAATCTATTAAAGATTTATTAACATTACTGTTGTATACTTTTATTATGCCACAGACGAGTGCTTCCAATGCTTCTGGTCATGTGTATGTGGGGAACGCAGCACTGTTTTATCATACTACATACATTTGAGTGTGTTGAAAGTTATGTTTTAATGCTACTCTGTGTTTTTGTGTGTTTGTTCGGCGCCTACGAAGCACTTGTTGCACAGTGCAGTAAGTTAAATAATAATAATTAATAATGTAGTAAAAATATTAATAATAATCTATATTAGGCATGGTAAAATATGGTACTTGCAGTAAATTGAGAAAATGTCCATGGTTTCTACAAAATAAAATCGGATATCGAGGGTAACGTGGGTATGATGTCATTGATAGGCGACACACGGACACGGTCCGTGTCCTGGTTAAAATTGCTTATTTCTCTGGATTTAAACTTTCTTGGAAACATTTGGGATAATGTAAGTACACAAGTCAACAAAATATACAACATTGTTCTAGTGTTTTTTTTATATTTTAATCCAAAAATCTTACATGTTGTCCCTTTAAACAAGGTAAATAATTATTTCTGACTTATTTAGTCATAACTGTCCATTCAGGAGGTATTTAGGATGAACCATTGATAATTCTTACTTCACTGTCATAGAATTGCTAATCACGCCTGAATGGTCACGCTAGACGTAGACGGAAGTACCGCCCCTGTGTTTACAATGGGCACATGCGAAGACTAATACAAATGCTTTGGAATGTTTTCCAAAAAAACATAATTTCTTATCGACTGAAGAAAGACACAGACACCTTGGATGAGATGGGCGTGAGTAAAATATCAGGACATTTTCATTTTGAAGTGAACTAATCCTTTAACTGGCAGAAACTTGTCAACCGATATAGATTTTGGACTGTCATGTTATTGCTCATGTGGTTGCAGTGCTATGCAGTCACGAAAGTGTTTTAAGTATTGCAAGTAGTGTGGTTAAAAAACAAGTGACTTTTAACCATTCAGTTACAGAAAACAGCTAAAGACATCTCATAAAAACCTTATTTAAAGCAAAAATAACTATATTGTGATATATATCGTTATCGTGAAATACAATTTCTTATTGATAAAAGATTGTGGTCATATTGCCAACCCCTACTACAAACTGATTGACAAATTTGGAATGGATTCCTGTGGACTCTAGGTCAGTGATAGGCTCTTTGTTATGTTTACTCAATGCTTTACATGACTGAACAAAATATTATAAACAAATATTCATTTATGCAATTAATGTTGAGTAATTTAAATAGTTCATTAACATATCATGTAATTCATTTGACTTTGACTTGAATTAATTTAATCATTTGACAGCCCTAAATAAATGTCTAATAATCTCTTCTACTGCAATTGTTTGATATTCAGTACAAATGCAGTAAAATCCCTCACTAACCATAATGTTTCCTCATTGTACAGATGCTTCTTCATCCTCACCTACACCTGGCCAGAATGTTGACTTTGAGCCTGTGAGAAATGTTTGTGCTGTCTGCTAATTAAATATGTGAGTATTTAAAAACAACCACCAGCTGTAAATAGCATGAATGCCTATCCCCGGGGAAGCTGCCAAGCTGTTCTCTTTCTCGTTTCTCACGAGTCACAAACAACAATTTCAAGGAGTCTCCCGTCTCTGTTACAGGGGACCCAGTGTTATTTGTACAATCAGATATTTTATGGGATGCAGAGAACACTGTACTCGAAGGATACAAAGGGATAGTATCCCAGAAGGATGTGTGTGTACAGCTTTTAATTAGCAAGGGCACCTTGCACCATTCTCAGCTGTTCAGTCTACATAGTTGAACTGTGCAAGAGAATATGTCTTACTGTATACTCGCTACATTTTTTTTTCATTATGCAGCATTTTGATTAATTCTATTTTAAACATGCCATTTGCACTACAATTAAAATTATGAATAATTTAATATTTTATTTTATAATTATAAGCCACACTAACGTTTTATCATAATATCAAAATATTTTAAATTCGGTTGGGTAATTCATAGTCCACCTTAACCTATAAACATTGGATTTGAAATTAAGAAAATATTTCATTAGTACCACTAGTGTCAACAAACGGATTTACTAAAATCATGAGCATTTTCAAACAGGTTTTCCTGAACTGACCTTCTGATATGACCAGAATTTGCCTCCCAAGTGCTTCCAATGCTTCTGGTCATGTGTATGTGGGGAACGCAGTACTGTTTTATCATACTACATACACTTGAGTGTGTTGAAAGTTGTGTTTTAATGCTACTCTGTGTTTTTGTGTGTTTGTTCGGCGCCTACGAAGCAATTGTTGCACAGTGCAGTAAGTTAGATAATAATAATTAATAATGTAGTAAAAATATTAATAATAATCTATATAAGGCGTGGTAAAATATGGTACTTGCAGTAAATTGAGAAAACGTTTATGGTTTCTACAAAATAAAATCGGATATCGAGGGTAACGTGGGTATGATGTCATTGATAGGCGACACACGGACACGGTCCGTGTCCTGGTTAAAATTGCTTATTTCTCTGGATTTAAACTTTCTTGGAAACATTTGGGATAATGTAAGTACACAAGTCAACAAAATATACAACGTTGTTCTAGTGTTTTTTTATATTTTAATCCAAAAATCTTACATATTGTCCCTTTAAACATGGTAAATAATTATTTCTGACTTATTTAGTCATAACTGTCCATTCAGGAGGTATTTAGGATGAACCATTGATAATTCTTACTTCACTGTCATAGTTTTGATCAGAATACAACACAGCCATCAAATCAGATCATAAAAAAAATCCTGCATACACAGAGGATTGGGACTCCACAAAGCCCAAGTGTGGACTTCTGTTCTCTAGCTGTTTGCTGTAAGTAATGAAAAGGTGGCTTAAATTGCTTGCTTATAGCGAAGATGGGAGAAAGTATTTTAATATTTAAAAATTACACACATTACTTTTAAGTGGTTCTTTGTTTATCCGCTGTAGGAAAAGGACAGATGGCATTTAAATAAGATTATTCAATCTTAGTGTTTTTGTAAACTGTGTCTGCTTTATTGTAGAAACAAAGGGGGAAAGAGAGAGGAAAAGAGAGAAAGAGGCAAAACTTTGTGGCAAAGATGGATATACTTTAAAATTTGTTGTAATTTTAATGGGAAATCATGGAAAAATACAACAGTATAATCCTGTTGATTCATCAACTGTAAGTTACCTTGCATTGCATGAGTTTATTTTTCCGACGTGCTGGCACTCCATTGTTTTCAATTAGAAACGTTAGCATCATACACAGATGTGTTGGCCATTGAAATGTTATTGTCATGATGAATATCCACCTTATTTTTCAACACAGAAGTAAAATAATTTGTATAGCTAAAAATAATTGTGCATATTGGATTGTAATTTTGCCATATTGACTTTGGGGTGGAACTCTCAATTAAATCTGGCAGCATAATTTTTTTTACATACAGGTCCTTCTCAAAAAATTAGCATATTGTGATAAAAGTTCATTATTTTCCATAATGTAATGATAAAATTAAAATGTCATATATTTTAGATTCATTGCACACCAAATGAAATATTTCAGGTCTTTTATTGTTTTAATACTGATGATTTTGGCATACAGCTCATGAAAACCCAAAATTCCTAAAAGGTTCTCTAAACGAGCTATTAACCTAATCATCTGAATCAACTAATTAACTCTAAACACCTGCAAAAGATTCCTGAGGCTTTTAAAAATGATTGTGGAGAAGGACCGATTCCAGACCTTGGGGGACCTGCGGAAGCAGTGGACTGAGTCTGGAGTAGAAACATCCAGAGCCACCGTGCACAGGCGTGTGCAGGAAATGGGCTACAGGTGCCGCATTCCCCAGGTCAAGCGACTTTTGAACCAGAAACAGCGGCAGAAGCGCCTGACCTGGGCTACAGAGAAGCAGCACTGGACTGTTGCTCAAATTTTGCATGTCATTCGGAAATCAAGGTGCCAGAGTCTGGAGGAAGACTGGGGAGAAGGAAATGCCAAAATGCCTGAAGTCCAGTGTCAAGTACCCACAGTCAGTGATGGTCTGGGGTGCCATGTCAGCTGCTGGTGTTGGTCCACTGTGTTTTATCAAGGGCAGGGTCAATGCAGCTAGCTATCAGGAGATTTTGGAGCACTTCATGCTTCCATCTGCTGAAAAGCTTTATGGAGATGAAGATTTCGTTTTTCAGCACGACCTGGCACCTGCTCACAGTGCCAAAACCACTGGTAAATGGTTTACTGACCATGGTATTACTGTGCTCAATTGGCCTGCCAACTCTCCTGACCTGAACCCCTGAATCTGTGGGATATTGTGAAGAGAAAGTTGAGAGACGCAAGACCCAACACTCTGGATGAGCTTAAGGCCTCTATTGAAGCATCCTGGGCCTTCATAACACCTCAGCAGTGCCACAGGCTGATTGCCTCCATGCCACGCCGCATTGAAGCAGTCATTTCTGCAAAATGATTCCCGACAAAGTATTGAGTGCATAACTGAACAAAATTATTTGAATGTTGACTTTTTTGTATTAAAAACAGTTTTCTTTGATTGGTCGGATGAAATATGCTGATTTTTTGAGATAGGAATTTTGAGTTTTCATGAGCTGTATGCCAAAATCATCAGTATTAAAACAATAAAAGACCTGAAATATTTCAGTTGGTGTGCAATGAATCTAAAATAAATGAAATTTTAATTTTATCATTACATTATGGAAAATAATGAACTTTTATCACAATATGCAATTTTTTGAGAAGGACCTGTATATATATTCAGAACCCCTTAAATTTTTCACTCTTTTTAAATTGCAGCCATTTGCTAAAATCATTTAAGTTATTTTTTTCTCTCATTAATGTACACACAGCACCCCATATTGACAGAAAAACACAGAAATGTTGACATTTTTGCAGATAAAAAGAAAAGAAAAACTGAAATATCACATGGTCCTAAGTATTCAGACCCTTTGCTGTGACACTCATATATTTAACTCAGGTGCTGTCCATTTCTTCTGATCATCCTTGAGAGGGTTCTACACCTTCATTTGAGTCCAGCTGTGTTTGATTATACTGATTGGACTTGATTAGGAAAGCCACACACCTGTCTATATAAGACCTTACAGCCTATAGTGCATGTCAGAGCAAATGAGAATCATGAGGTCAAAGGAACTGCCTGAAGAGCTCAGAGACAGAATTGTGGCAAGGCACAGATCTGGCCAGGGTTACAAAAACATGTCTGCTGCACTTAAGGTTCCTAAGAGCACAGTGGCCTCCATAATCCTCAAATGGAAGACATTTGGGACGACCAGAACCCTTCCTAGAGATGTCCGTCCGGCCAAACTGAGCTATCGAGGGAGAAGAGCCTTGGTGAGAGAGGTAAAGAAGAACCCAAAGATCACTGTAGCTGAGCTCCAGAGATGCAGTCGTGAGATGGGAAAAAGTTGTAGAAAATCAACAATCACTGCAGCCCTCCACCAGTAGGGGCTTTATAGCAGAGTGGTCCGACGGAAGCCTCTCCTCAGTGCAAGACACATGAAAGCCTTCATGGAGTTTGCTAAGATGGTGAGAAATAAGATTCTATGGTCTGATGAGACCAAGATAGAACTTTTTGGCCTTAATTCTAAGCAGTATGTGTGGAGAAAACCAGGCACTGCTCATCACCTGTCACAGTCCCAACAGTGAAGCATGGTGATGGCAGCATCATGCTGTGGGGGTGTTTTTCAGCTGCAGGGACAGGACGACTGGTTGTAATCGAGGGAAAGATGAATGCGGCCAAGTACAGGGATATCCTGGAAAAAAACCTTCTCCAGAGTGCTCAAGACCTCAGACTGGGCCGAAGATTCACCTTCCAACAAGACAATGACCCTAAGCACACAGCTAAAATAACAAAGGAGTGGCTTCACAACAACTCTAGAGAGACCTGTAAATGGCTGTCCACCAACGTTTACCATCCAACCTTACAGAACTGTAGAGGATCTGTAAGGAGGAATGGCAGAGGATCCCCAAATCCAGGTGAGAAAAACTTGTTGCATCTTTCCCAAAAAGACTCATGGCTGTATTAGATCAAAAGGGTGCTTCTACTAAATACTAAGCAAAGAGTCTAGGACCATGTTATATTTCAGTTTTTCTTTTTTTTAATAAATCTGCAAAAATTTCAACAATTCTGTGTTTTTCTGTCAATATGGGGTGCTGTGTGTACATTAATAAGAAAAAAATTAATGACCTTAAAGGGGGGGTGAAACACTCAGTTTCAGTCAGTCTCATGTCAATCTTGAGTACCTATAGAGTAGCATTGCATCCTGCATATCTCCGAAAAGTATTTATTTTTATTATAATTAAAAAAGAAAGATGCGCTGTTCCGAGCGGCTGGGGGCGTATCGTGTGGGCGGAGCTAAAGAACGCCGCATTTTTTTAACGGCGCATTTTTAGAACACCGTGTCAAGCGCGAGTGTTACAATGTGTACAGTTGTTTATTAAACAATCGGCACCGAAATGCAGGGAACAGACATAAACAATTGAGCAACTCAGTTGCTGATCCGGAAAAGCAAATTCCATCCACTGTTGCCTTAACGCAGGGTTATTTGGCAATCTGTACTGGACTGTCTTAGCCTGGCAACCAAAAACACACTTTTTTGGTGACATTGTTAATTTCTTGAAGTCACATCACCTGTGCAGCGCAGCCTACGAGCCAGTGCTTTGATGGGCGTAGCCTATTGCTTTCGCTCGCTCGCTATTGCTCTCTCTCTCTCACGCTCTCTCTCACGCTCTTCCGGTAGAATTGTCCGTATGGCCCATACAAGGAAATTCCGCCTTGTTGACGTCAAGCGGACCCATGATAGAAAAAATCTTTCCGAAACTTATGACTAACAGGAAGTAGTATTTTTGGCAAAGAAATCCACCTTAGCTTTTGAAACTATGTCCATGTTTAGCATGGGAATCCAAGTCTTTAACAGTGCAAAAAGCAAAAGATCAGTATGCATGAAACAGCATTTCACCCCCTTTAAATGATTTTAGCAAATGGCTGCAATATAACAAAGAGTGAAAAATGTAAGGGGGTCTGAATACTTTCCGTACCCACTGTATACATACAGTTGTTGTCAGAATTATTGGCACCCCAGGTAATTATGATAAAAGTCTGCTGTAAAAATAAATCTGCATTCTTTATCCTTGTTTTGATGAACAATCCTTCACAGTTTTTCATTGAAGTTGAAAGGCTTTAAAAAGTGCTGCCGGTTTGTCTGGTTGAGGACAATGGACACTTTTTGCAGACGACATCACACTGAGTGAATCAACTTAAGAATGGCTCTAATTTACATGTATTTATTTCTCCCCCATCCTACTTCCTAATGGCTGTGACCATTGAAAATATACCCAAAAATCTATATGATCTAAAAATGAACAAATACTAAACAATATATATGTGTTTGATATCATTGGAAATGTCTTAGTGTGACTGGTACAAATATCTCATCCCCACAGAAATATTCAAGAAGATAACAATGGTTTTAAGAGTTTAAAGAGACGTTGCATATATAGTATGGTAGGTGTGACTCAACCATTTGGTCTTTTGTCAATACAGGTCTGAGAGAGTGATTAAATGTAAATTCCCTTTGTTAACATATGTTACCATTTGAAAGAAGTTATTGTCAGATTTGAATATTTAAGGCACTGTAGCAGAAGAGTCAGGGCGCAATTTTGTATTCAGATTCGCCCGTAACGTTGTGTCCAGCCAACGTAACCTATGGAAAGTCAGGCATCTCTTTACTTAAGAGTATTCGATGTGTTGAGGATCTTTGAATTGATTATGTAATTGGAATTATACCTGACTGTTTAATAAATTGTTACATTTTGATTTATTCTGACGTACTCTGGAATTATTAACGATCTATATGAGATCATGAATGGGTACTCTCCACAAAGGGTTAAATGAAATAATTAAATGTGTGTCTAACTATTAAATATGAATGACCAAATAACCAAATTGGCATTCTAATCTAAATTCTAAATTATAATAAAATGGAGTCAGATAAAGAGGAATTGGAATTAGATCCATTTTGCCCAGCTGAGAACACGAGCAGCCATTGGAGCGATTTCAGCGGTCTTACAAAGTAAAAGAATTGAAAGTGAGGGTTAAATCACAGTATGAAATAAATGCTTTTCTCCAAAACAAGTTGGCTGTAATTTTTGGCACTCTTTTATTCAATACGTTTTGCAACCTCCTTTTGCCAAGATAACAGCTCTGAGTTTTCTCAAATGCCTAATGAGTTTGGAGACCACCTGACAAGAGATCAGGGACCATTCCTCCATAAAGAATCTCTCCAGATCCTTCAGATTCCCAGATCCATGTTGGTGCTTCTTCTCTTCAGTTCACCCCACTCATTTCCTATAGGGTTCATGTCAGGAGACTGGGATGGTGAAGGCAGAAGTTTCATTTTGTGCTCAGTGACACATTGTATGTTTATTTTAATGTTTGTTTTGGACCGTTGTCCTGATGAAAGGTCCAACCACGGCCCATTATAAGATTTTTAGCAGATGCGGTCTGGTTTTTATTTTTTTATCTTTTTGTATTTTTCTAGACTCCATGATACCAAGGCCTAAAATAAAAAAATAGGCCCACGGCATTAAATATCCAGTGGTATTTTGAACCGTGGACATGGAGTTCTTTTTATCCCTGTTTGCACCAAACCCATCTGGTGGGTTTGCTGCCAAAAAGCTATTTTTTTGTGTTTCATCTGACCACAGAACCACGTCCCTTTTGAAGTTCCAGTCGTGTCTGACAACTGAATATGCTAGGGTTTGTTTTTTGATGAGCGAGGAGGATTTTTCTTGAAACCCCTACCAAACAACTTGTGAAGATGTAGGGGCTGTTTGATATTTTTTTTAGGCTTTCTGACCTCAAGACTCAAGTAATCTCAGCAATTCTCCAGCTTCTTGGAGAGTCTTTGTCCACTTAAACTCTCCTCCTCGCCGTGCATTAAGACAATATAGACACACGTCCTCTCCCAGGCAGATTCGTAATATCTTTAGTTGATTGGAACTTCTTAATTATTGCCCTGATGATGGAAATTGGGATTTTCAATGCTTAAGCTCTTTTCTTATAGCTTTCTGATTTGTGAAGCTCAGCAATCTTTTGCTGCACATCAAAATTAAGGGAATTAAGGAAATACTTTATAAGTAGATATTTTACTTATACAAAATTCTAGGGGTGCCAGTTATTGTGGCCAATGTGTTTTGGAGAAAAACATTTATTTCATAATGTGATTTACCCCCTACTTTCAATTCTTTCTTTATTTTTAAATGAAAGATCAAAAGGATAAAAAAACATTTTTTAAATCTTTTTTTACAGCCATCTTTGATCATATTTACCAGAAGTGCCAATAATTCTGACCACAACTGTACAGTACACCTTATAATTAACTGAGAACATTATAAAAGATTTCACAAGGCCATATCATACAATAACATAATGCTGGAACCATCATATTTGTTCAGTCTACTTATTTTTGTATTCAGTTATGTTTTTTGCATTATTGTACTGTTGTGTGTTATCCTAATGTGTTTGTGTGTGGGTAAAATTGTGCTTTTTTATTATTATTGGCCAAAGTTGCCCTATAGACAAAAAGTTAATTAAAAAAAAAAATTGATATGCCCTTGAAACAAGCATAAAATGGGATTACAAATGTGTGTCTAAAATGATGGGTGTGGGCATTAGAGAATGTGAGAACAACTTTAGCTCTATATTTTACCATGATTTTGTGTCTGATGATGATCATTAAAAACCGAACACACCCAGAAGCTGTGACTGTAAGAGATTTGCATATCCCATTAAACATACACACTCAGACCGAGTCCCTCTTCAGCTTTGAGGAGTGTTCAAGTCGTGCAGCGAGGCACACTCCGCAAGCTGAGCCTCCCACTCTCCGGCACTGCCAAGTGCGTCATCCCCTCTCCCCTTTCACCCTCTAGCCCTGGAGTGGCCCCTCAGCCCCACTGACTCTGGATCCATCCCCACGAGAGCCTGTGTAGGACTGTTTAATATACACTGTGACCAATTATCTCCATTCGATTAGCTTCCATAATAATTGATTCTGTAGAAGTCAGAAAGCACCAGGCGGCGTGTCAAGAGATCCTGAAAAAAAGTAAATTTTCCTCCCGCACTGCCATATTTTTTTTCGTTCTTCTGTATTAATGTGGCAGTCAGACTAATTTATCAACTGCAATTTTTGAAGTGCCCTTGGGAAGAAAGTTGCTCGTCATCGCATACTCCCGCATTATTAGGTGGATGGCTCTGAAAATGCAGCATTGTTTGTTGATATTACTTCCAGTAAGGATGGTTTCATAAACACACGCCAATTTATCACCGAGGATAAAAAAGCAGAACACATTTTCGTTTTATTATTTGAGCTTGTGTGTTCTGTTTGCAACATTCATCTTCTGTGTGTTCAGGTGTCACTTAGCGCTCTAACTTAGCAGACTGCTTATGGCACAGATCCTGCTGATGTGGACCTCTTTTACTAAGCGTTTTTAGTTCTTCTATAACACTCCTGTAATTCCTCTTCTCCTCTATCCTCCTCCAGTTGTCTATAAGCCATTTTAAGCCTCTCTCCGGGGTGACATTACCAGGGATAGTGGTTCATTTGTTCTGTTTATGGCAGGGGTGTCCAAACTTATATACAGGGACTAACATCTGAGACCAGTCCAGTGGAACCAGCACCTGATTTGATAGAACCACAGGTCCAAAAGTCTGAGACAGTTTATGACAATGCTGCTTTTCAGATTAGATTATAAACATAATAATGTGTGTGTTAAAAAGAACTGACAAATTAACATGAATGTCTTAGCTCATGCTCCACAAGTTTGTGTAAATCCTGATGATCATGTTCTCCAGCATGATGTGAGAATGATCCAAAGAACATCTTGAGCTACAGTGGAAACGGATGTGACTGTCTGTACAGAGTCACATGATAATTGTCTCAAAATTGCTTATGTCATCAGCATCTGATCAGACTTACTGTGGTCCAGCGGTCAAATCATAGGTCCAGCGTTTCATGGAGTTGCTTTATGAGATTGTGCTCCATGCCTTGAACAGCTGCTTTTCCCTGACTGCCACACATCAGTCACGTTCTCACCCTGTTAGAATCACCGTCTTGGTACCCTATGGTCCCTCCATCCCCTCCTCTTCCTCATTTCCTGCTTTACCTCTTGCACAGCATTTCACTGATTTATTCCTTTCCAGCCTGACTACATCCACTTCCACAGCTTTGGAAAACTTAGACATCTGATCGCCTGGTATCAATCTATTTGAGATCAACCTTATACCAGCTTCCACAGCACACTGACAGATAATTTGTCTTATATAGATATTTATCTTTCTCTTATTATAGATAATTCGACAGTAATGCCTCAAATATTCTTTTTGAAAGATGATTGCATCTCTTCAAAGGGTCCTTATTGTGCTATTTTAAAAGTGCCTAACTTTGTTTTGGAGGTCTTCTACAATAGGTTTACATGCACCCAAGGTAAAAAAACACATACATTTTCTCATAATATATATAGAACATTATCTCTTTTTTCACGGTGTCTGAAACCACTCGATAAAGGATTCACTCTCTCTAAACCCCTTCTTTCTTGAGAGCCTACTCTGCTCTGATTGGTCAGATGGCCTAGTCTGTTGTGATTGGTTTACCGCATACAGCTCGTGTCAGAAATGAAATGCCTATTACCATATTTAAATTTCCTCAGCATTTTTATACAGTGATTTAAACAATGTTTTCAGTTTTACTGTATCAGTTCAAGCTTGAGTGCTCATCCTTAGGAAGAGCATGCAAAGTGGATTCACAGCACAGATAACAGCATTTTCTCAATACGTCGACAATATGAACCAAATGCTTTCAGGCCTCAGCTACCACTAGTATTTGAGGGAAGGTTAAAGTAGAGTTGTTAACGGCCAGTGAAAGAATAAATTAGCCTTATGCAAATTTGTTACAAACCTTCGTGTTTGTAACAGGAAGTAATACTGGAATTGCTGATTACACGTTTTGGCAGTTCAGAATCGGTTCTTTCTTTTAGGAGCTTTATTTGTTGTGGATTTTGATCTTTAAAATTAATCTTTGCAGACCTTTAACATTCACAAACAGCTATATTACACACTACATGAAAGGTAATATTTAAAACAGCATAGGGGCACTTTAAATGTGCTAGAGGAGGGGCTGGGCCTAACAAAAGCATCCATTGCCATATTAGAAACAGGGAATTACATGTTGGATATGGGTGTTTCTTCTATTTGCACTTAGTATATGTTCCAAGGCTTGATTTTCATTAAAACTAATAGATTTCAACTATTATTTTAGAAAGTTTGTGATCTTTTTATTTTATTTTATTCAGGAAGGATGCATTAAATGTATCAAAAGTAAACAACAGATGCAAAAGACTTCTATTTAAATGAATTATGTTCTTTTGATCTTTCTGTTCATCACAGAATCATAAAAGAAATTACCCCACACAGTTGAATGTTGGTGTAAGGGTTATAATGAAAGCCTATCAGAAAGTTTTTCATTATTTTTTTATTTCTGTCTTTTAAATGCCTTTTATATAGAGATTGTATTGGTTTACCACTCTCCCAGACCCATATTGTTTTTTTTGCTGCCCTTAAATCATAAAAATAACAATGCTGATAATCTAAACCAATAGACCAACACATTTTCATTGTGTAAAAACTCTTTTTTTTATTCAATTATGAATTTTTAAAGAATTTGTATTCAATTATGACTGTCCCTCAGTTGTGCTGTCATTTCCACCACAACCAGCAAGTTGGTCTATTTGGTTATCAAGGTTAAAACAGTGTTAGTGAAGGGTTTGAGATTAAACAGAACAGATTATTTGTATTATGCATCATTTCTATAATGGCATGACATTCTGAGATAAATAATGTACATGTTAAAATAATGATAAAATAACAAATATTACAGAATTCTCCTATTGTTTGTGGACAGATTACATAAACTAATGAGAATGTAAAAACAGTTTGAAATGATTTTAAAGGAGTCCACAGGGCCAAACATGGCCATGGTTGAAGAAACACTCTTACTGATCAAATGCCATAGAAATGCTCTGTTCAGGACTCTCTGGATGCTGCCAGAGATTCTGCTCTCCTGTGTCATTAAACAAACTCTTGACACTGTAGTCTTTATCACTGGTAGCGGTGATGCCATGTAGGACCCTACGGAGGAAAGCTAGTAGTGCTTGTTGTGGGGAAACAAGGGCAGCTCCCTCAGCAATCATAAAAAAGAACACTTAAAACTTGACAATAGCTTTTTTGACTTTTGCAGCAAGTTGGTTATTTTCTATCACTTTATCTGTCTCTCTCTCACACTAAATCTCTTACTTTCTTCTTTTACACTCATGTTGAGGTCCAAACTAGTGTCCATTTTCACAGGCAAGGCTTAAGCCTAGTCCCTGACTAAAATGCATGTTTAAACTGTCTTAACGAAGCAACTTGCACTGACATATCTTAAAATATATCACTGACATTGTTCTGACTAAAGATGCACCTCATTTAATTAAGGTCTAATCCCTAATCCCTGCTTAATCTAAGACCTGTCTGTGAAACCAGGCCTAGAAGTGTTTTTTTTGTTGCTTTGGTCAAATCTTATCTTAACTAGGACCACTAGTGCCCCCCACCAACCCCACAGATATCTATTGTTTTCCCAAAGTAAGTACGTGTACGTGTACTATATTACGTGTATAGTATGCATACTATATTCTAAATTAATTGTTATACATAAATTATTAATTCTCAAAATATTTGTATAGAATATTTGCTTACACTTCATATTAGGTGTATGTTACGACTTTGTTCTTTCTTTAAAAAATGGTTACACTTTATTTTTATGGTCCACTTTAGACATTCTACTAACTATAAGTAACATTGCAACTACATGTCATCTAACTGTCAGTAGAGTATAAGTAGACTGTTAGTAGGGTAGTACTGGGTGCAAAGAAAGTCGGAGAAGGAGTGGATCTAAGTGCAGGAGTTAAACAAATAATCCAAACAGATGAAAGAGCAGGTGACCATCAAGGTGGAGCCGGTGGAGTTGGTGATTAAGGCAGAGCAGGTGACCAGGGTGGAGCTAGAGACCACCACGGCAGATCAGGAGGAGCTTTAGCCCACCATGGCAAATAAGGACCACCATGGAGGAGCCTGGAGAGGCTAGAAACAGCTCCTGTGGCTGTAACAGGAAGCACAGAGGGTTCAGAAAAGACCTCCTTGTCCAATACAGGACAGGCAGAGAGTTCGTAGACAGCCTCTGGGACCCACAATAGAAGACCTCTGTGGTCCCACAACAGAAGACAGAGAGTTCGGGACCAACCTCCATGGCCGTATCAGGCAAGCAGAGGGTTCAGTAGTGGACGCCTCTGTATCGGGAGGAGCTGTAGTTGTTTCTGCCGCTTCGGGAGGAGCCGGAGAAGTGTGTGTGGCCCAAACACACAAAATGTTGGTTGCCACAAGAAGCGCAGCTTCAAAAGAGCTCTGAAACCACTGGACTCTGTTTTGCTGAGGTGACTGGACTCTGGACCACTGGTTTTAGGACTAGCCTGTGATGGTGTATGTAGTGGTTCAAGCTCTGTGGCCGGAGCTTTGGCCATGTGATGGTGAGATACTCCACCACCTCTCCCATGGTGAAGGGGGAGCAGCTCAGCAAAATCCTGTTCCACAAAATCACTGGTTTTTAATGTTTGTTGAATCGTTGATGTTCGTTGAGTTGCAAAGTTACTTATAGTAGAATGTCTGTTGGTGGACCATCAAAATAAAGTGTTAGCAGGTATTAAGCAGTCTACTAATACTCTATAAGAGTTAGTTGACATGTAGTTGCAAAGTTACTTATATTTAGTAGAATGACTAAAGTGGACCATCGAAATGAAATGTTTCCTAAAACAAGTGTTAGTTACAATGTACCTGTTGTCTTTATGTTGTATTGTTGTGCTGCTACTGAGATGGGATATGGGTAAGGTTAGGGACAGGTTTATTGGTATGAGTAGGTTTAAGGGTGGGTTAAGGGGTAAGAGAGAGAATTATAGAAGTTATTTGTTTATTACATGCAGGTTTTTAAAAACATAAGTACAATGTAAAAATGTACACAATAAGTGCATTGTATCAAATTATTAATTTAAATGTTGGTACATAGTACTTCAGTACAATATAAAGTGGGACCAAATATTTTAATATTTTTCTTAAATGTATTATACTTTTTTCTTCACTGAGTAAGTCCCCAATAGAAGGTTTTAATATTTTTCTTAAATGTATTATACTTTTTTCTTCACTGAGTAAGTCCCCAATAGAAGGTTTAGTTTTCAGTAAACTTCTGGGGATGATTTAATTTTCTCAATCTATAGCTAAATAACACACACACACACACACACACACACACACACACACACACACACACACACACACACACACACACACACACACACACACACACACATACACGCATACCGAGTTTCCCAGAGAAATAAATTTGTCCACAAACCCTTTGTGTGTGAAAACAAGTGAACTTTCATTATTGCCGATTCTGTCTAACCCACAAATAACTTCACATGCGAGACAGGATGATTGATACTCTTCATCACCCGGCCTCTCTCTCTCCTCCCCCTAATTTAATTCCCAACAACTGCCATGCCCCGTCATCCATACCAAAGTGTCTCACCAATAGAGCAGCCCCTATTGATCGACAGTAATAACACAAATTCTCCTGATACATCCATGCTCAGTGCTGACGCAACAACAACAGCTCACAAAAAGAAGGAAAACAATTCATAAAAGTATTAAAAAGCACAAATTGGTTTCCTGATCAACAAACCAATCAGTTTTTCTCTAAAAATGTGTTTTATTTTAACTACTTGTAAGAAAAGCAGGCCCGCTGATCAGCTCATAGCAGAAAGCACCAAACAGCCAGAGATGAATGTGTGCAGTATATCCCCTCATTAGAACGTCTATCACCCCCATGGCTTTCCTCCCACAATGCCCGTCCCTCTTTTGGAGGTTACCACGTCAGCATCCTAGTTTTGCTCCTTAATAGTCATCAAATTTTCTATCCACAGTGGTATAATCGGCGCAGATGAAGATGCTTTTGGACTCTGATCTAAGCAGTTTTTTCTGCCAATGGAAGCCCGGTAGCAAACTCCAGTTCTGTGTTTTCGGCCGTGGAGCAGCCTTGATCACTCTTACCCTGCAGTCTGTATATTTTTCAGCAAGGCCTTATATTTACCACATCAAAGACACTGCAAATTGCTCTGTAATTCAGTTTGGGAAATTCTGCCAATACTGCAAAAAATCAAAAAGTCTTAATTTCCCAAAAAAGTGGCATGTTTATCTTGAATTATTATTAATGGAGGGCTTTGTTTGTATTTTTGTTCATGAAATGATATTTTTGCTGAAGGTGTTAAAAATGGCTTCTAGTCGATTGTGCACCCTCTGTATGGGACACCTGATTTCATCTTATGCCGAGTTCACGCTGCACGATTTTAGCCCCGATTTTGACTTGCAGACAAGTGCCCCAAATCATAGGCAAACCGGTGCTTGTTCACGCGAGTGATAATCACGCAGTGTGAATTACCAAAGACGTGATCTGAGAGAATCACAGATGAGTCGCCGACACCAGTGAGATATTTGGCATGCTAAATATCTGGACCTGTCGGCGATTCAAAATCCTGCTGTGTGGAATGTGTTTTGACTAAAAATGACATTGGCAATGACCTACAGCCAATGAGAGAGCAAGATACAGAGCAGCGGGAAGTTTGGGGAGGAGTTATAGACCAGAATATCAGCATTTTAATAGATGTATTTACCATTATATCAAACAGAAACAAGGCACAAACATTTGCTTGACCAGCCGAAACAGCAGCACACTGCAAAATTATTAATTTACCTCCAACTCTCTTTGCAGAACACAATCCTTGCTCCCCGCACAACCATTTCCTTTTCACTGCAAATCACCGCACAGGCAAATTGGATCGCAAACTTCACTGTTATTAGAATTTTTGATAACAATTCCAGTCTTGCGCAAGAACTCCGGTCTGACGCATGCGTGATCTTGTGTTGTTTTCTGGTCACATCTCGCGTGTGTTTGGTTGTGAATCGTGGTTTTGAAAAGTCATGCAGTGTTGATGATCCATCGTGCAGTGTAAATACAACAACAACTGAATGCTACCCCAGCCAGTTAGTTACAGTGTGAAAAGAACTGCGATCTGACTGCTTTGAAAATCGTGCAGTGTGAACTCGGCATTAAAAGGGTACTTCAGCGCTGGGAAGATGAATTTGTATTTAAACTCGGTCATTAATGTAGTAGAAATATGAAATCATTTTTGAATTTGGTGCCTTCTAGACTGAGAAAACACAGAAAATGTATTTTTGTCTCATGGGGATGAAAGACAACAATTCCCAGAAAGCACTTCGCTGCCCGAGGCTGCTCTAGGCACGGCTTACTGGTTTACTTGCCCACCGTGTTCATTTTCATAAAATCAGTTCAGTAAGAGACACTACAATTAAAAACTGAACGTGTCTGTTCAATATATTATGAGTGAGTCGATTGAATGTCACAGCCGTCACGGCACAAACGCAACAGGATCGGATTACATTCAACACATAAGCTATGCTGAGGTAATCGCAGGATTCGCGGCTGCGGCTGCATTCACAGCACCCGTTCAGTCTGGCACATTTTCAGTTCATGTCTTTGGAAGCTTAACTTTCATAGAAATTCATTTGCAAAGTTGAAACACTCACTTTTCTCTCCACTGCTCCGTTTACACGAATCTCCGCTGCTCCCCGAGCCAAGTGCTGTGAGCGTGATGTTGATAACATGTGGAAACAGCGCCTCCTGCTGGCTGTAGTCTTTAGCCTCTGGACAAAATCTCCTCCGATTTTGCAAAATGACGATATTTGCGCCATCGGAGGAATTTTTCCAGAAATAAAATACATAATTCTCTCGTCTCAGGGTCATATGAGTGGGGAAAGTATGATAATTCAAATATACTCCCGGGTTTCTACTGATACAAAGCTTAATGCTAATCGCTGAACCCTTTAACCTCAGTGGCTACGTTTACATGTAACCAAATAATCTGTTAGTAATCCGTTTGACGGATTAGTATGACTGAAATGCCTTATAAAACACCTTAATAAACACCTTAATCGATCGGATTGAGCTCGATCTGAATTAAATTTCGATCGGATTGAAAGGGGTGGTATATCCCTCTTCTAATTAGAATTGAGAGAACATGTAAACACTTGATCGGATTAAAAACTGAAACTGAAAGGAATGCGCATGTGCAATGACGTAATGACATTTGATGCATGGAATGAGCTGTTCTTCCTGTTGAATAAAGTGTCATATAAATGAGTGTCCCGTCATTCTAAAATTCTACTTTCACTCAGCGTCTGTGAAGTGAAGCAGGACAACATCCCACCAGTCCTTGTTTCATCAATCATCAGATTCATCAATCATTATGAATTCAGTCCGATTGAAACAAAAAAGCTGTTCATGTAAACACAGCCAGTGTGATGTCAAGCCCCCATGATGCTTTGCTCAAACTGCTTAGCTGAGCAGAGAGTTGATCGTTGTTCTAAACAATGCTTTTAACCTCAGGTAAAGGAACATTTCACATTTGCAATTTACAAGTGGGGTTGGTACTGCCTTTTATCCAGGGTTATGAAACCCTGCTCCCGGAGCAGGATTAGTGCCGCATTTGCGGTGTTAAACCCGTACTGCAGTTCCAAACTTATGAAAGGATTCAGTGTTAGAATGTCACCGCTATATGCTTGGCAGGTCACCGTGTTTTTGCCAAATAAGACATGCTCCTGGGTCACTATAATTTGTCAATCCTGGAACAACATTCTTGTTCGAAAATGTAGTCCAATCCCCACTCCTAAACCTAACCCTACCCATAACTTATCCCTAAAATGAGAGGGAAATGATGAATAACACTGATGTAGAAGCACCTAACCTAACCCTGCTGTAAGCCTAAACTTGGCATAAACCGTAAACTTGTCCCGCAAATCTGAATTTACTTGGTAAAATCATGAGTGTGTGTGTGTGTGTGTATTTTATATAAAATGTATTTTTATTGTTATTAAGTTATACAAAAACATAAGTTTGATTAACTGCAGTTTAAATGCTAATTTTGAGGTTTAAAACATTTGTTTATTCTCAGAAGTTTCCATTAATCCATTTAATATCATGTTGGTATCAATATTGGCCTTCATATACGGGATCAAAATGAATATAAGTGGTATGGCCCATCCCTAGTGCACAGGCTTTCATGATGTCTATAAATAATCTCAGCACACAGCTCACAAGGGTAGTTTCCTAGCCTTCTTCCTGATATTATTAAACCTTGATTCTACACACACATTTGTTAATTGTGCAAATTTTGCAATGTCTGCATTTAAGGAACATTATCATTTCCCTTGAGTCTCGGAGCGTTATGAATATGCAGATGTCCACAGAGATGATCTTAATACATCTGTGACTGTGCAAATTAGGCAGACTATGGCTGTTTCATTTTAATCATTTGCAGGTGCAAGTAGGTCCTTGGCACTTTAATTAGAAAATGTTCTGGGCTTTTTTTATGCCAGCATTGTGGGATAGCATCCGAATGTTGTAGCGTGTTCAGCTTGATGAAACGTTGTGAGATCGGACAGTGCCTGGTGTATGTTGTCAATGGTTTGTGCAGTGTGTAAAAAGACCATATGGACATAATAGAAAAAAAAGTGGAACAATGTAGTGATAAACTGTATCCATAATGTCTGAATTCAATACAGACACAAACAAACAAAAAAGCAATGCTGGGGGAATGTATTGATATTAAGAGTGTGTGGCTTTCCAGGAAATCGTGAATACATAATGAGCTATGACCTCTGACTCCATTGACTGTTGGCTTCAAAACACACATTCATAGATATGCCACAGTTAGCTATTCCAGGTATGTCAACAGCACCGCAGTGCAGAGTTAACTGCATTTGGAGTTCGCTAAGGAAGCAAATGCTTTACCAAGATAAAGTTTTATAAGAGAAATGATAAGCATTTGGCGACAGGAAGACATTTGATGGCGTGTTTTCATTTTAATTTAGCATGTTAAGTGACAGCACTGCTGTGATGGAGTTAATGGCATTTCTGTTTTCCAAAATGAAAAGAATGTTTTGCAGACGTTCCCATTAAGTTCTATTTTTTAATGTATTTTGACCGTTTTCCTTGATTATGCAAATGTTCACCCAAAAATGAAAAATCTGTCATTGATTACTTACCCTCATGTCGTTCCAAACACATAAGACCTTCGTTCATTTTCGGAACACAAATTAAGATATTTCTGATGAAATCGCTTTCTGACCCCTCCATAGACAGCAATTTAATTACCACTTTCAAGGCCCAGAAAGGAAGTAACGGCATTGTTAAAATAGTCCATGTGACTCCAGTGGTTCAACTGTTATGGAGCGACGAGAATACCAAAATAACGACTTTATTCAACATTTTCTTCTCGTTTGTGTCAGACTCTTAGGCTGTTGACGTAGCGTAAACAGTTCACCATTGGCTAGCTCCTGACCCCTCCATAGACAGCAATAATTTTAATTACCACTTTCAAGGCCTAGAAAGATAGTAAAGACAGTGCAATGCTTCCAAGTTCTATGTCAGAATGGCGGCTCATCATTGGCCGACGCTGTGAGCACCACGATGGTGAGCCGCCATTCTGATGTAGAACTCAGAAGCATCGCACTGTGTACACTACGTCAACAGCGTAAGAGTCTGACACAAACGGGAAGAAAGTCTCTCTTTTTTTTGCATGCAGTATTCTCGCACAAGTATTCTCATGACTTCATAAAATTAAGGTTGAACCACTGGAGTCACATGGCCAATTTTAACAATGTCTTTACTTCCTTTCTGGCTTGCTGTCTATGGCATACATGCCAACCCTCCCGAATTTTTCCGGGAGACTCCCGAATTTCAAAGCCCCTCCCGAAAATCTCCCGGACTGACCTTTCTCCCGAATTTCTCCCGATTTCCACCCGGACAACAATATTGCTACACCATCCGTCACTGGGCGCCGTTTCAGTCCGAACAATAATAAAGGTTAACTTACACCTCGAAGTCAAGCGCGGCTACTGGCTGCGAAGCATTGCACCTTCAAATACAACCATCAGTAGAGGAGTGTTGTTGTTATAAATTATGTACAAATAAATTAACGCCTCCCCAAAACCCCCTTTTAATAATATCTCCCTAATTCTGTGGTCTCAAGGTTGGGAAGTATGGTCTATGGAGGGGTCAGAAAACTCTCGGATTTCATCAAAAATATCATAATTTGTGATGAACGACATGGGGGTGAGCAATAATGACAGAAATTTCCTTTTTGGGTCAACTATCCATTTAAGGGTGCATTTCTTTCTTTTTTTTGCAAACGTTATGGCAATGTTTCTGACTTTTCAGGGAACATTTAAAAGTAACAAATATAACATATAACCATCTTGTATTGTTCATTTGGGAGTCACACTTGTGTTGTTCATGGTCAAAAGTGGCCGAACACCTGAACTGTATATTTTTGTTCAATACATTTTTTTCTTTTTCTTTTGTATTTTGAGAGAATTTTGTTACTAATGAATATTTATGCAATAATTGTGTTTTTTTTTCCTAGCTGTATTTCATATTAAATTTCATGTTTGTCATCTAGTGGGAGTAAAAAAAGAAAACCATCTTTAAAGCCATGTCTATTTTGCACATTATGCATATTTCCTATTATATTTCTGACTGCAAACATCACAAGTGTGACTTTTTTAAATGTCCATTTAGCTTTTTCAAATGAAGTCCATGATTTTTTTTTTTTTAGGGTTAGTTTTGTAGAGTTAGTTTTGTACCATTCCGATGCAGTTTTTTTTGTCTAAAATGACTGAACAACACCAGGCGATTAAAGAAAAAATGTTCCATGAACAATGTATAAATAATGTTTTTGTGCTATTGTGAAAATTTCTGTTATCGTTACTGGAGGAATGTTTGTTCATAACTTTGAGAGAACCTTAGACCAGATTTAACTTCTGAGAACGTTCCCTGTTAGCTGGGTTTGCCCAAAAATGGGTTTATGAATAGATCAGATGTCTTATATTAATGTTCTGTGAGAAAGTGTGATGTTAAATGGATGGTTATATATATATATATATATATATATATATATATATATATATATATATATATTATATATATATAATTACATAGCATTCAGCATCTTTTACATCCAGTTTTGGATACAGGTGTTTATATAGGAAGTTTTATTATGTAGGTTGTACACGGTTGTTAATTAAGGGTTTACATCCTTTGAAAAACAAAAGCTTGCAATTATTGCAAACAAGCCACGACGAAAACCATCCCTTCTTCAACATGATTCACTTTCCCCTCTCTTTCAGATAAATCTCCTCAGGCTTGAAGTGCTGGCTGCATACACGTGTACTGCCATGAGAGAACATTTGGCAAATTCCTCAATTCTGGCTGCTGTTATCCATCTCTCTCATAATGTTCCTCTTTTGGAAAGTCGTGGAAATGAAAAGTTGTTGTTTTTTTTTGCTATTGTTGCATAACAGGAACGTTGTAATAACATTTTATATGATACATCATACTACTACTACTATACAGAGGCTGATGTGTTATTTAAGTTTGAGATACTATTGTAATTCTTATTGCTTTATTGAATTAGTTATTATTTTTATATTTTCCATTTTAATTTTACTTTTGCAGTTTTAGTCATTTAGGTTTTTTTTGTCACTTTTAGTCTAGTTTAATTATTTCAGTTTTAGTTATTTTAGTCTAAACTAAATGTAAATGAGAAATGTTGACTTTGCAACTAATATATTTTTATTTCAAGTATTTCTTTTAATGGTTTTAGTTGAAGTTAATAACCCTGCATCCACATTTCTGTCAGGTCACTTTAATGTGTTTACTGGGGAATATTGACCTTCCCAATGTGGTGAACGCACATTATCACAAGCAGTTTATTGATGTTTACAGTAGTAAAGTGTGTAGAATGGATATCTCTTTAAACAAAATATTTTTTCTCAAAAATGACCAAACTGTAATTGTAGTCTGACTGTTTCAGAATTTAGTGTGGAATTTGTACACCTTTGGTGTCACTAAACTAAATTAAAAACGGATTGCTTTCAAACAAATCTTCTGAACACTCTCCTGTCTTTAATCGGCTGGACAATCAGATAGGCTTCGTCCGAAACCTGGAAAATGCTGCCTTCGGAGGACACATTTCAAGGCAGGAAGGAATCAAGGCACGTCTGAATCTAATGTTTGCTTCACTCCCTGTCTCCTGAGACCTTCATCTGATCGATTTTTGAAGGCAGCATATATGTATCCTTCGCTGCCTTTGATATCCCACCATCCTGTGCTTTCCATTCTGTGACAGTTGAGCTGGGGAAAAAAGTTGCGTTTGCTGGTCAGTTTGTGTGTAAATTAATGCTTTTTACCAACATTTTCCACTTCTGATGTCATTTCTAGCGAGAAATTACTAATGTAGTAATTAAATATTTGTTTAGTTCTCACCAAAGCTCTCTCTATTTTGCTGTAGATCATAAAATTGTTATACTGCCTCAGAAGTCTGTCCGAAATTAGCTTTGTGAGGTGCCTTCATGCACAAAAAGCTGCCTTACAAGCCATATTCCAACACGATCTCATGACAATGCGTATAAATAGTAGGAGTGTGCAATCTCGTAGAATGTATACGCCAAAACTCATTTTGGCGTGCATATGGTACGCCGTTTTTGGCGTGCATATGATACGCACTTAATGGCGTGTATATGACACGCTTTTGGGTAGGGTGTGGGGGTTAAATGCGTACATAATACGCCATAAAGTGCGTATCATATGCACGCCAAAAACGGCGTACCATATGCACGCAAAAATGAGTTTTGAGATTCTACGAGATTGCACACTCGTACTATTTATACGCATTTTCGTGAGATCGGGCTCCATATTCTCATAAGGCAGAGAGGCACAGAGTCAGCTGCCTAGGTTTTCGAATGCAGCCATAGTCTCGCCCCTAACACACGCTATTGGTTGAGCCAGTGTTGCTATGCTGGGGTGTGTTACCCGTACAACGACGTAACTCACTGCTTAACCACCATACGTTGCATCGTTAAAGAAATCAACTAGCTAGTCACGACTGTTTCCCAAAACCATATTGTTCAACCATGTTGGTTAATGATGTCACGCAGGTGGTGGAGTAATAACTGCTTTTAATTAATTATTTTGAGATCGAATTAATGCTAGATTTTTTACTATAAATCATGGACATGTGACTAATTCTTATTTTTCTCAGTTATTTTGCCTAATTTCCAGATTTAAATAGGCTCGTTCTTACGTACTAGAGCACACCCGCACATGCGCACTCTTCAAAAAAGATTTATTAAGTCCACATATCATACAAACAAGAAACGATGCTTCTAACCACAGGTCGAGAGCTGTCGCTGCAAGCACACAAGTTTGCAATGCTGTTTGCGAATGTTTGTTGGAACTATGGTTTCGGGAAACACCAACTGGTGGAACTATGTTGATAACGACGGAACTTGCGGCCATAGTTGGCTAACGATGCTTTTGGGAAACGCACCCCTGATCTGATCCAACCTGATCTCACGGCAATTCGTACGTATTTTACGAGGTGGCTAATTTGTACGAAATTGCATTTTCTAAATAGTACGTATTTGAGGAGTTGGTCAATCCGTATGATTTCGTACAAATGACCTAACCTCAACACCCGCCCCTAAACCTACCCATCACTGCAGTGTAGACAAATCATAGACAAATTCATACGAATTAGCCACCTCGTACAAATACGTACAAATTGGTCATGGGAGCGTTGTCTGATCGAGACAGGTCTCTGCTTATTAAACTGTTAACATAAAAAAAATTAACATCCGCTTAAACGGCAGTATAAATAATCTAAGAGTTACAATATTTAAAGCCTCCATTTTGTCGGCTCTGTCCTCTGACCAAATAGAGCATCTTGATTTCTGGCTGCTGTGTCAATTTCCATTTCCCAGAATTGTCCAGATCCTTCATTCTGAGCGTGTGCGCCTTAATCACACCATCAGCTTCATTTCAGCAGAAACCTGAGCAAAACGTAGGTAAAGAACAGGAAAAGGTCAATCCTTCATCACAGCTTACAGCCGATAGGGTGATTGAAAGACATGATATTTTCAGCGGAACAAGACAGGGTTGTTGGATAGCCTTCGACTTTACATAAAGCAATTGTGTCACCATCAAACAGAATGGAAACTTTTTTTTCTCTGTATAATTTGACAAACACTTTCAACTACGTGCAGAGCATGTTCATTATAGTGCATGCCCTTTTTGCTCTGACCTAGAATCAACTTTCTGCATGATGATTCTCACCCACTTCACAATGTTGAAAATGTGATTCCAACCTGGTTTAAAGGTAGGGTTGCCAATTTCAGACCGGCTAGCAATAGCAAGTTAGCGTTGAAAGCATTTGATCCCACCCTCCTTCAGAGCGCTCTCCAACGCCAAGCTCTTACTTGAACCAACTGGCTGCTGCGGATTCATTTCGGCGTTGATAGTGTCGACACAGAAACACATTAATCCAAGTCTAAAGGAAGTGAACAACTCCGGGTAGATTGTCAGGTTGTTGTCTCTAAATTATGGTTACAACATGCTGTAAACATAATTTGAAGATGGCTGCTGATTGTTTGTGGTCCTCGGTGACTATTTGTTTACAACTTTGTATAACCTTACATCATTGGTGCGATGATGTGTGAGCAGAGGTAATGTAGTACATATGTTGACAGGCAGGTAGGACATTGGACTGAATGCAATGATTGGACAACTTTATTTGGTCCTGAGACTTTCACAGATGATATATGTAAATGTTTTAATATTTAGACTTTAGACATTTCTATCATTTATTGCTATCAGGATGTGAAGAGAGTTCCAGCCAGAATAACAAAATGTGTTTATGAAAATTGCCTACCATACCTTTAACTCAATAGAATACCAATGACCTAATAAATTGTTATTCAATTTACCTTTGTAGATGACAGCTCAAAATAGTCTCATTTAGAAAGAGCGTGGTCAGTTCATTCTAGAAGAAAATAAAGAAAATAGACAATTAATGTTTTATTTCCAAAAAAGTCTGGACAGAATCAAGACAGGCTGTCCGTAACCTCAGGTGCTTACCAGGATGACGATGTGTTTTTTGCAATGATTGTTTTCTTTAATCAGAAGCAAATCTTGTTTACCATAATTAGGTAAAGAGGGTGAAAAAAAGGGAAAGTCATTTTCTGAACAGTTCATGCATTAATAGATCAATATAATGAATTTGAATGCCACACTGTTTACCACTTACAGGAAGTAAGTGTATACAAATTTAAAGTCATCTCACTTCATCAGCTCAATACTGTTTTATTTTGTTTTGGCTCAGTTTTATAATGTCTCAGATTAGACAAATTAGAAGTCTCAGGTTCTGTCATCATTTACTTACTCACCCTCATGTTTTCCCAAAACATTATGACTTTCTTTCTTCTGCTGAACACATAAGAATATATTTTGAAGAATGTTGGTAACTAAAAATTTAGACATTGCGTTCCATTTCTGAAACTGAGACACTGAGACATTTCTGAAAATATTATTTTTATGTTACACAGCAGAATGAAAGTCGCTTTATGTAAAGTCGAAGGCTATCCAACAACCCTGTCTTGTTCCGGCGAAAATATGTCAGTCATACAGGTAAGTTATGATAGAATTTTTGGGTGAACTATTCCTTTAATCAGTTTTGTGAGATACATTTAATTGAGAAGCAAAATGTAATGAGATATTAAGACTTGCCGTGGGGGAAAACAAGGTATTCGAATAAACGTGTGTAGACCTTGTTGGGCGCTTGGTCTTTAATTTTTGTAATGATTACGATTGATTTTTGCTTGGTGTAATGCTGAAAAGTTAATATATGGCGTTTTGCACCTCTAATAAGTAAAAAAACCCAGATCTGAAGTTTTATACTGCCGAATAAGGAGCTGTTCGTCAATTTGCCGAAAGCCTGTGCAGAACGTCCATTACAATGAAACGTTTGCTCTACATGATACTGGTATTATTGTAAAGAAAAAAAAGAGATAAGAGATTTCATTAACTTCAATGGCAAACGTTTGTTCAACAAAATGCCAATGTAGTCATACTTGTCACGGGACTCGAGCTGCGTCAAAAAGCAGTCAGCTTTGTTAAAGGGTCTTCACGATGAGCTATCAAATAGCGACAGAATGCGTGAGGTTATTGATGTACAAAAACATTTAAAAGTCTTCTTTATTTCATTATGGAAGGGAAGGGCTGGGCTTATGTTTGTGCTTCAAGCTTATAAGTAGACTAGGTATGGGTCTGACGCCTCTTGTGGTCTGATTGGTTGAAGGACTATCCAATTGCGTACATAGTCATTTGAATTATGCTCGTTGATCACACCTCTTGTGGTCTGATTGGTTGAAGGACTATTTAATATTATAGCCCAAGCAAACTTTTGCATTGCACATGGCATATTCAGAAAAATATCCATATAGCACAAGAAAAGTTTTATGATCGTTTGAAAACGTTATATGTAATGTAATACATATTTTAAATCCATTAAATTCAGGAACACTGAATAAACGTCTTCATCGAAAGACTGGGTGATTTAAGAATTTGTGGGAACAGCATGTATTTTGACAAGAAAATGACACCTTTGGCCATTCCGTCTGGTCGTTTGTCCATTCACTGACACTGTACGGACAATCTGACCCAATACGGCTCAGTTTATCTGTATCTTGCTCTTTCGAGCGGCAGAAGGGATTCTACGTAGGCTATACTGGGTTAACGGCATGCATTTCCAGTGTGAGGGAATGGATTGTTTTCCCCCACACCGACTCCGCCCCCAGCTATGACACCCCGCCGAACAAGTCTATACAATTCAATGTGACATAAAAATTGTGTATTTATTTGACTGGAGGAAAAATTGGGCTTGTTTCTAAAAAAAGGATGGTTTGTAAAGCTGAACTACTGTGAAAAATGTATTTCTTTAATTAGTTACAGTCTAAAAGTTTTATTTTGCAGGCCATCCAGAATCTGGTGTCATACAGTAAACTGAAGCGCTGAAGAGAGTGTTTTTGATCACTTAAAGTTTTGGATCTACTTGATATTCTTGTGTCTGCTTACGAACAAGGTTTTCTCAGCCTAACAAATTCTGCATAATTCATAAATCACCTGCACTGTCATCTTTCATAGCTGTCAGACCCCTCCGTTCTCTTTAAATACGGTACGCGTCTAGTATATAGCATCAGGGATTTCAACTATATAACTTTTGTCTCTTGACATATTCCTGCCGCTGTGCTTAAATATGTTTGTGTGGCTTTGACAAAGGCACGTCGCACATTAAGCCAAAAGCCTCCAGACAGATCCATGGGTTGACTTGATGTTTCTGTAAGCATTGTTATTCTTTATTAAAGACACCATCTCAGGCATGGTGGTAGCAGTGAATGAGGGCTGGTGTGCCTGAGTCTGACATGTGGGAAAAGTGGAGTGATGAAGAGGTAATTAAAGACAGGAAGAGGTGAATATGATTTTGTGGGGATCTGTCTGTAATTGGACACATGAAAGACACAAGTAGGGTGCATCGCTAGTGCTGCTGCTCCTTATTAGCCGCTAATGTGAAAGCCAATATTTCAGCCCACGTCAAGGTGCAGTGGGAGACGGCAGCTTTCGCCGACAAGTGTGGGGTCCCCACTGAGAGTTTGAGAGCATGCCAGGCATTGTCCTCCACCCTCCTCCTGTTTAATTCGTAGACATATCCTGGTTCAAATAGCCCTTCCCTGTTTTGGCTGAAAGCTAGCTCCTCTGTGTCAAATCTGATGGTTAAAGCACACATACCCTACAGAGAAATACCCATATCTCACTGCTGCAATTGGAAGAATATGCCTCACTGTTGGACTGAGTGTAATCTGACTTTTGAGCTTTTTTAGGATTTTTTTTCAGGAATCTGCTTTTGTCAAGACTTTTAGGGCTGGATAAAATATATATATATATATATATATATATATATATATATATATATATATATATATATATATATATATATATATATATATATATATTATTAATTTGAACAGTCACATTATCAATTCTTAAAGGAACACACAATTTTTTTTCCGTATCCCAGAGAGTTAGACAAGTCCATACCATTCTCATCTCTGTGCGTGCCACAACTCTGTCTGACGCACCCACCGCTAGCCTATCTTAGCACAAAGACTGGAGGTAAACGGCTCCATCTAGCCTACTGCTCAATAAGGGACAAAATAACGCCAACATTTTCCTATTTACATTTTGTGATGTGTATTGTTATACCGTGTACTAAGATCGACGGAAAATGAAAAGTTGCAATTTTTTCTTGATCGATATGTCTAGGAACTATACTCTAATTCCTGCGTAATAATCCAGGAACTTTGCTGCCGTACCATGGGTGCAGTAGGCGCAATGATATTACACAGAACCTGAATAAAGTCCCCAGCACGCTCTCTGTGCAAGCAGGTTGTCAAGTTGGTTATGTTGATGGAAATTAACCTATTTTCAGGCACTGCGTAATATCATTGCACCTGCTGCATCCATGGTATGGCAGCAAAGTTCCTGGATTATTGCGAAGAGTATAGTTCCTAGCCATATCGGTCTAGAAAATCGCAGCTTTTCATTTTCCGTCAGTCTTAGTACACAATGTATCTATACACACAAAACATGTAAATAGGAAAATGTTGGTGTTATTTTGTCACTTATTGAGCAGTGGGCTAGATGGAGCTGTTTACCTCCAGTCTTTGTGCTAAACTGGCTTAGCGGTGGGTGCGTCAGACAGAGTTATGGCACGCACGGAGATGAGAATGGTATGGACTTACTATCTTGATAGCCGATGTGTTGGCTAGAAAAGACCCTATTCTTCGACTGGGACCTTCAACCCATTGGTTGCCATAGAAGTGCATTACGTGGAGAAAAGTCCTAGAATGTTTTCCTCAAAAAAACGTAATTTCGTTTCGACTGAAGAAAGAAAGACATGAACATCTTGGATGATGTTCATTTTGAAGTGAACTAAACCTTTAAGTTAAACAAACAATACATGTTTACAGTGTTGCAAGTCACAGGACCACGGGCTGTATTTTTTTAACGTCCACTCCCACCACCAGCAAAGGTAAAACCGGCCGCTTCCATGAGATTCGCGTTGGGTCCTGTGGGATCTGCGGGATCAAAATCCCAATGCAGCCCTCTAGTTCACAGATGCATGTAGCCTCCACTACATTCTTCATTATCCTACAAAACAAATCAGGATTGAATTAGAAAATATGCATCAATACCCAGCTCTAGTGACTTGTGTCTTTATACTCCCAAAACGTTCTCCCAAAATGCTCCCAAAACATTATTCTCTCAAAACAAACAATTGCTCTGCTGGTGGAGGCATTTCCGACATTTGGCGAACATAATGACAGAAATGATTTGTCAGTAGCAGCCATTATGTTTTCTCTTTGAGATGTAGTTTGATATATGAATGGATGCAAGACAAGAGCTTGGTGCTGCTGGGAATAACTCATGGAAGCTTGACTTCTCTTCTGTGATGGTAAATTACACTGACATGCTTTGTCCTCAGCTACATGCAGAAAAAGGAATAATTGTGGTTCTTCACAATGCATGTTTTCTATGTAAACCCTGAAACAAACCCACTTATTTATTTGATTTAAATATGACTTACTTATACGATTTAAAGCATTTCAACCCATATTTACAGTGCATATGCCTGGGCTGGCATTTTGAGTCAGAAATTTTGAGTGGGGAAACTGCGAGCAGCTGCTGCGCATTATGACGAATGATTTTGACATACATTGGAGATCCTGGCAATTGATTGTTCTGCGCATGACACCGCGTGTCACAGGCATGCCCTCATTACCGGCCACACATCAGGTGATTTCACTGGGACCAGAAGGGGAATGTCATGTTATCACATCCAGAGTGCCATGTCATGTCATATTTGCCATGGCTTGTCACAACAGTGGCGGCGCAACGCTTGTGATGGTGTTTATAACGGTATCAGTTTGCAAACAAGCGCCTGTCAGAAAACTTCAACATCCCGCATGGCTTATCTGCAGAGAGTTGTGGGATATGTGGAAGGTGTGCAAGTTTGAGAGATGGCTCTGAAGGTTAAGAGGCTTCATTTACACCAGTTTTACACATGTCATAGCATGCTAATTATTTCACAAGTGCCTTTATTTTAATTATAATTGATATTCAGGAAAGGTTTAGAAAATAGCAGTGTGATATACATAGAAATGTGAACAAGAGTTCACATTCCTTCATTATCTGGTCCAATTTGTCAATTCAGTTTTATTTTATTTTATTTGACTTTACTTTACTTTATTAATTAAATTATTATTTTTTTTTACATTTTGTTTATTTTACATTTTAATAAATGTTTTATTTTAATTTAATGTAATTATTATTTATTAATTTTTTATTTAATTTTTTATTTAATTTTACTTTATTAATTATTTTGTTTTTAAATTGTGTTTATTTTTTTATTTTATTTGATTAAATTATTTATTTATTTTTTATTTTACTTTATTAATTTGTTTTGTTTTTACATTTTTTATTGTATTATTTTATTTTATTAAATTGTTTTATTTAATTTCAAAACATTTTTATTAAATTTAATTATTCTTTTTTTAATTTCATTTAATTTTACTTTATTAATTTAATTTACATCTTACATTTAATTAATTGATACATTTATTAATTTCATTTAATTAAGTAATAGATTTAAATTAATTATACATTTATTAAATAACAATCATATAATTTTGTTTTGTAAAGAAATTAATGTCAATACAATTTATATTTGTTTATAAAACTAATTTTAATCATTTAACCATAAGCTTTTAGACTTTAAGTCTTTATGAGAAACATCATTTGCATAACAAACATAAATGACCTGCATCCAAACATTTGACTTGTAGCGTGTGTCTGTATTCAGATTATACATCAAATATTAATGCCTTCATAACTTAATAAAAAGTGTCTCAGTCACATTTTATTTATTGTGCTGCATTTGATGAAAAGCACAAATATGTAATTCTGCAATGGAGAGTGCATTTTAAATAAACCGACTCATTAATATTTGAATAATGCACTCATTTGAATTAATTTTCCTCATATTAGTCTGTTTGAAGATGACTTCTTGCTCTCAAAAGTCCAGCATTTAGTCTAGTATGGACGAGAATTTGATATTATATGTTGTTGAGGTTAATTGCTCCAGTAAAACATTCTATTAAGTTATCCATTTATCATCACGCCAGTGTTTTCTTGATCTAAAAATATTGCACCAGATATTGAGTCTGTTATGATTAAATATTGATGCCCAATTTAGTCTGGTTTACTCTCACGGTCTCCAGTGCTTCTGGAGAACTGCAGTATTGAGTTCAATAAAAGGAGATTGTTGGCGTGGCATGCTGGAGCACAGAAAGGTCACGAGGTCAAGTTCACCGAGGGGGTGGAAAAAATGAGCATGCTGAAGGGTTCTAGTACTGAACGCTAACTTGTGGAAAGCCTGCACGTATAAATGTCAAAATAAAATAAAAACCATTTACTCGCTGGACATCATAAAGAAAATAGGCACGAGCAATTTTACAAACACATGACAGTGATTTGTGAGGGTAAATGAACTGCGACTTTCAGTGTTTTCTCTTGGTGGATGGTTAGAAACTGGTTGTGACTAGTGAAAATATATTCAGAATCTGCATATGCAATGTTTTAAGCTTTAAACAATGGGTTTAATAGCACATTTTCCAACCCTGTCATTATTTTTTTGCTGGTGACAAAGGCCCGGTTTCTGCTCAGGAGGAATACTGGAGTTGATATGGCTAAGTGAGGAATGTGTCTGGTGCTGGAGGACTTTGACACGTGAAGTGCACAGAGGGGTGCATGTCGTGACAGCTCAGAGTGACTATATACCCACAGGCTGCTGCACACGCGGCTTTATTGATGCCAGTGGTAAGGGTACCGGGAACACATCACTAATATGTGGAGTTATCTTCTGGAGGGAATTTGTGGAAGGTAAAAACTCCACACAAATTCTCCACACTGGGTAGAGGAGTCCAGGAATGTGTGTGTGTGTGTGTGTGTGTGTGTGTGTGTGTGTGTGTGTGTGTGTGTGTGTGTGTGTGTGTGTGTGTGTGTGTGTGTGTGTGTGTGTGTGTGTGTGTGTGTGAATACTCTAGCAGCAGATGCTGCAGGCTTTGATGAAGTCATTGAGACTCATGAACCCTTAAGACAGATGCATCACGCCGACAGAGGGTTCTTTCCTTTCCTTCTTTCTTTCTTTCTTTCTTTCTTTCTTTCTTTCTTTCTTTCTTTCTTTCTTTCTTTCTTTCTTTCTTTCTTTCTTTCTTTCTTTCTTTCTTTCTTTCTTTCTTTCTTTCTTTCTTTCTTTCCATTCATTCATTCATTCATTCATTCATTCATTCATTCATTCATTCATTCATTCATTCATCTTTCCTTTTTTCTCTCCACCCTTCTTTCCCTCTATTCTTTTTATAATCCTATCATTGCATTTATCCATCTCTTTCCTTCTTTTTTGTCCTGCATCATTTCCCCTCTTTTACATACATCCTTTCTTCCTTCCTTCCTTTTTTCTGTTTTTTACACATCCAGCCATCTGTCATCTTATCTTTCTTCACATTTTTTGTTACATCCATCCCTTTTTCCCTCTTTCCATCCATCCATCCATCCCTTATCCATCCATCCATCCTGCCGTTGTTTTTGATCCATCCATCCATCCATCCATCCATCCATCCATCCATCCATCCATCCATCCATCCATCCATCCATCCATCCATCCATCCATCCATCCATCCATCCATCCATCCATCCATCCATCCATCTGTCTTTTCTACCTTCCTGCTATTCTATCTTCTTTACTTTTTGACCATCCATCCATCTATCCATCTTTTTGTTTAATCCATCCATCCATCCATCCATCCATCCATCTATCCATCCATTTTTTCAACCTTCCTGCTATTCTATCTTCTTTACTTTTTGACCATCCATCCATCTATCCATCTTTTTGTTTCATCCATCCATCCATCCATCTATCCGTCCATTTTTCAACCTTCCTTTTATTCTATCTTTCCATCCATCCATCCATCCATCCATCCATCCATCCATCCATCCATCCATCCATCCATCCATCCATCCATCCATCCATCCATCCATCCATCCATCCATCCATCTTTTCTACCTTCCTGCTATTTTATCTTTCCATCCATCCATCCATCCATCCATCCATCCATCCATCCATCCATCCATCCATCTTTTCTACCTTCCTGCTATTATATCTTTCCATCGATCCATCCATCCATCCGTCCATCCATCTCCTTTACTTTTTGAACATCCGTCCTTCTGTTCTATCCGTTCCATTCCATCCGTACGTCCATCTTTTCCACCAATCCACCCCTTTGATTTTTTGATCCATACATCCTTTCATCACTTTTTACCATCCATGCAGACATCCATTTTTTGTTTCCTTGTTCTGTTCATCCATCCTTACTTCTAGGGGCAAGGGGTTTGTCACATGGCAGTGAAGAAATGGCTGCAATAAAAGCATTGAGTACAAGTCATTGAAATAGAAACAAGAATAACATATTATGCTGATAGTGATGGATCAGATGGACCAATCACAGTTGATTATTCTTGAGATTACAGGGGTAGATTTCCATTTGATTTCCATCTTTGGTGCCAAAGAGTGCAAAGAGTGAAAATGAGTGGTTAGTAAAGTAATCAGGGAGAACTGGCCATGATTCTTAGCATACAAGTATCTTCTTCACTTAGATTTATGCAATTCACATTTGCAGATTTATTTTTTTTTCCTTCTCCAAATTTGCTAAATATGAAACCAAATTGATTTTAGCGGGAGGCATGGAATGGAACAGAAACATCTATTGTTTTCAAAACCCTCTCTCTTACCACTGTATCTAAAGCAGAGCTGATGGCCTTTTCAAGGAAAAGACATGTGTCATGTTTTCTGATGAGTATTTGACACGGAAGCCTGCATGTCTCGTCAGACTCATTTGCAGTCCGAGGGTGCCGCGCACTTATGCAGTAGGCTGAAATCCCTTATCTGCAGACTGGTTCAAGGTTCAGTGGCATTGATGACGGCTCATGACAATCCCGACGAGACCAAAGGAAGATGATCTATGATTTAAAAAGAAATAGGAGATGTGAATCTACATGAACGAGTGAATCACAGTAACATTATTTATTTATTTGTTGAACTTGTATCTCCTCTCTGTGGTGGGGGTCGGTTCTCTAGAAGTCTTTAGCAGGAATTGCATTGGATTTGAGACTCTGTAGCCAAATTAATTTTAATTACAGGTACATTACTAAGCCTTGATTTGGATAGAATGTCATGCTTTTCGTAATCATAGTCAGATTTTGAAGAGGGTGCTTAGGGCATTGTGAATGGTGAAGTTACTTATCAGCTTTTAAATAAAACTTTTATCTTTTAAATTAAAAATTGTATTTGAAATTAGAGTGTAGTTTCATGGGTATGAATGTAAATGGTGTGATAGAAGCTGCTTTTTCTACATTATAGATACTTTAATCAATTTGTGTTGCTTTGGCTGCATACTAATTTTGACGGGAAATTGATTATTAAACATCCAGTTCATAATGAATTATTAAAAACATGTTCATTTATTTTAATGCTGTTCTCAATTCACGTGTGACATTTAGTCTATAGCTATTCGAAATCTCAGCCTGATTTCTCCTGAACGTTCACTTCAAACCACAAGAAAACTTGAACAAACAGTCATTGATGTTGCAACCTATATTTCAGATTTGTCAAGGGTAGGAATGCAAGCGTTATATCGTTTTATTTTTTCCTCAAAGTTTGAGAACTTTTATTTAGATGCTAACTTTCTGAAATCAAGGACATTTCTTAGATATCATTCTACCTGTCCAACTGTCAGAATATTTTACATGTTTTCCCCCTTCAAATGTTTCGCCGTGATTTTACTGATGTGCAGCATCACTCAGGCAGCCCCTGAATTGCAACACTAAAATTCTTTAAATATAAAATCTGCTCTGATACCTACAACTATCAATTAATTTTAAATGGAATTACCTCTGTAAGGCCTTCATGTAATGTGGTATTTATGCAGCATCTTAAATAATACACAACATTTTCACCCTGATCTTGGTGAGCATTGTTCACTTGCCCTTCAATGATCATTAATTTGGTTCTTGCATTGGTGTCTTGCCTAACATCAAACCTTATTAGACAGCAAGTCAGTCAGCCACATCATCTAGCGTTGGTTTGACTTTTTTCTCTGTAATGGCAGTTAGGCAGTTTTGATTTATATGCTGTTTGATGATAGCATTGTGCATAAGCAACCTCTATCCGTTCCTTCTGGGCTGAATCCAAAATCGTCCCCTATACCTTCAAATAGGGCATTATTTGAGGGGACAGCATGGATTGCTGGAAAAAATCATCAATGGCTGGGAAGCATTGTGTCATAAATAATGAAAAATCTTGTCAATGGCTTGGAAAGAGTTGAGGGCCAGTTCGCATTGAATGGTATTTTAACTCCCCAAAACTGTAATTTTGCATTCACACTGCTGCCGGCGAGAGCGTCAAAGTGCGTCTTGGGCGATTTAGGCGCCGAGGAGAGTTGAAATCAGCTCAACTTTATGGTGATGAGCTTATGACACGGTTCGCCGTCAAACAAATGGCATGTAGAAGGCCTCCGCTTGAGCGGATTCCGTCCACATTAGTTCCCAAGCAAAATAAAGGAGAGGTTGATCATTGCTGTGGCAGATTTGATCAGAAGGCCCGCAACACTACCCAATATGATGTCAGATTGACGTTGGACCCCAACATCAAATTTTGGTTGAAAATGAAAATCGGGGTGACTTTGGGTTCTGACGTTAACCCGATTTTCATTTTCAACCAAAATGCAACATCCGTCGAACGTTGGAGGTTGACACCAATCTGACGTTGGGAACTGACGTCAACCCGTTTTTAATTTTCAAACAAAATGTAAGGTCCGTTGAACGCTTGATGTTGACGTCAATCTGACGTTGGGTTCTGACTTCAACCTGATTTTCATTTTCAACCAAAATGCAACGTCCATCCAACATTGGATGTTGACGTCAATCTGACGTTGGTTTAAGACGTTGGCTCAACATTGGAGATTGGATAGTTAATACCACAACCTAAAACTAACAAAATATCAACGTCTAATGATGTTAGAATTTGACGTTGTGTGGACGTTCGGTTTTGGTCATCATACCTCATCTTCTGTATGAACGGTCCATAACAGATGCCTTTTATTCTAAAAAAATCTTATCAATGGTGGGATAAGAGATAAGGGACGGTTCACAGAGAACACATTTTTTGTGAGAGACGCCGGTCAGTGGAATGAAAAAGGGTCTTGGGGTCTAGAGTCATGTTGTGCCTTCACACCTGAGCGTTTGTTTCAGAACCTGGTGCATTTTCTCCCTTGGTTCGGATTGTCTAGGCAAATGTGAACACTGCAAATGCACTCGGATCCGCACCAAAACAATCGCTCTGACAACCCCTGAACGAGGTGGTCTCAGCCTGATTGCTAACAAACTCTATGACGGTTCACTTGAGGTGTGAAAGCAATCCGACCCAATGGACCAACAAACAAAATAGTATTATAATTCATAACAGGAAATGTGCTTTATAAAAATCAGCAGTGCCTGATTCTGTGAGTGAGCACATTAATTATCACAGTTGAAAACCAAAAGAGCACCTCTTCATCTTAAAATGTTGTGTAATCGTGCTTTTCTGTGCGAGAATGCTGTCCCGATGAAGCCTTGATTCCTGCTCTAGCTGCTTTATAACATGCATATAGTGCTAGCGTGTGTCTTGACACAGTTAACCTCTAGACAGCGCTGGGAGATCTGCAATTTACTGCAGTATTAATAGGAATGTAGTATATAATTTAACAGCAGGAATTACGGCTACATTTGTATAGTGTTTGAGTGTCTCGACAGTTACAAATAAAGCCACAATAAGCTCATGGAGCGAACTTGTCAATCATTTGATTGATGCAGAGGAATAAGAGGACAGTTGTACTCGCATGTGCCTTGCGTAAACACATTTTGGTACCTTTTGAAAAGTTGTGAAAGTGAACTGAACCAAGAAGAAAATGTAACAAATTAAGTCCCTGTTTCAGGACAGACACGGTCAAACATATACTTCTAGCTTGGTTACAAAATTACAATGGAAAAGTGCATTTTGTGTGAACGAACCCTTACAGTATTATCATTAGATCATGCATTCTTATGCAGATACCAATCATGCATGGGTATGGAGCAGGGGTTATGTGTCTTTATCAAGGGCACAGTGATTGTACAGCACCCATACTTTGGCTGAAATTTGGGTTTGTAAAATTGTCAGAATTGTGAGTTGGATGAGGGATGGATAGATGGGCGAATTAGGACTCCAGGGATTGGTTTGGTCATGTGGGGAAGGCGAGGTGAGGGATGAGTTAAAGGGATCAAAGTCAGCGAGAGTGGGCTTAATCTGATGGGAGTTCATCCAGGTAGGAGAACCATGCTGGGATTCATAGTGCTAGCTGTAAACCATATGGGACCTGAGATAGATATTGTTGTTGTCGTGTTTTAATGGCCTCTGTCGTGCAGTAAAAGGTTCAAAGACATTCTGTATATAGCCTACAGGACCAGGTGCATTCTAATTGTTGGGGGGGAACGGCGTTTCATTTTTTTCAAAAGCTATTGAAAGAACAGCGTTAACACCATGTTAAAAGCAAAAGCTGTTATTTCAGCTATTTATATATATCCATGTATCTAGGTTTTGGTTTTTTTATTTAAAAAAAGTTACTACCTGGAAAGTCACCTTGCAAAAAGCATTTAAACAGCTTTCCCTCTAATTGAAACATTGCTTTTGAGACTGTGGACAAAAAGGGTTTTGCAGAAAATGTTAAGCTACTTTGAAAACTATTTTAGGAACAAAAAAACACTTTTTTATTGCAATTGTAATAAACTCCTCTTCACTCTTGTATCAAATTTATTAAAATTCATGCTCCAGAATCAGGTATTGAAATGCATCTGGTCTTTTAGAATCCTCATTGCTAATATTTTTACAGCTGCCACCCTGAGTTGATGGGTGTTACCATGAGCAAATGGACATATTGATTTATGTGAACGCTGCCTCGGCAGGGTCATAGGGTAACAGGCTGATCAGAATTCTGCGGTTTTGGCTTCTGCGCCCTGCATGTAAGCATTTAAGCTGTCAGAAAAAGCGAAGCGTTTAAAGAAAAAAAAAGATTTTAAAAGAGTAGTTCACTTAAAATTAAAATTACCCCATGATTTACTCACTCTTAAGCCATGTGTATATGACTGTCTTCTTTATGATGAACACAATTGGAGTTATATTAATAAATATCTTGATGCTTCCAAGCTTTATAATGGCAGTGATGGGGTCCATTGAGTTTGAAGCTCAAAAAAGCAAATCCATCCATAATAAACGTACTCCACACGACTTATGGGGTAATTTTCATTTTAAAGTGAACTAATCTTTTAACTGAATTTTGCTAATTTAGAATCAATGTTCACCGTGAAGTAAAAAGCTACTACATAGAGTGGGCTTGGCTTCATTATTGTGGTGGTGATGCCATAATGGGAGGAGTTTCACCATCATATTGCGATGTAGGAGGGAATAAAAGGGTTTTTGGATTATCCATGTATGGTATTGTAGACCTTCTCTGGGCGTTACTGCTGAACTTTCGGATGAGACGTTAAACCGAGGTCCTGACTCTCTGTGGTCATTAAAAATCCCAGGATGTCCTTCGATAAAGAGAAGGGGTGTAACCCCGGCAAATTTGCCCATTGGCACCTGTCCATCATGGCCTCCTACTCATCCCCACATATATATATATATATATATATATATATATATATATATATATATATATATATATATATATATATATATATATATATATACACTCTCAGAAAAAGGTACAGTGCTGCGGTACAAAAGTGAAAAGGTACATCTTTGTACCTTACTCACCCCTAAATGGTACATATTAGTACCTTAAAGGTACATATCAGTACTTTAAGAGTGCATATTAGTACCTTAAAGGAACATATTAATACCTTAAAGGTACATATTAATACCTTAAAGGTACACATTAGTACCTTTTCGGTTTTGTACCTTAGGGTACCGCCCCAGTGACAGCAATGTACCTTTTTTCTGACAGTGTATATATATATATATATATATATATATATATATATATATATATATATATATATATATATATATATATATATATATATATATATATATATATAATTGCTTTCATCACTCCTCTCCACCAATCAGCTGGTGTGTGGTGGGCGTTCTGGAGCAATATGGCTGCCGTCGCATCATCCAGGTGGATGCTGCACATTGGTGGTGGTTAAGGAGATTCCCCCCTTCTATATGTAAAGCGCTTTGAGTGCCTTGAAAAGCGCTATATAAATGTAACAAATTATTATAATTAATTTATAACTCTGTCCTGTGCTAAAAATGGATGTTGATAAAATCAACCCATTCCCATTTACAGAAATACAATAAATCACTTTAAATAAGAGTTAGGAAAATTAGGTGCCTCCACAAGCTCTTGATTTGCTATTGGCCTTAACAGATGCTGCAGACACATTGAATAAATCCAGCAGATGAAGCATTATGTTTCTGTTTATGCTTTCTGAACACTACGGTCCCTGTGTAACTGCCTTGGAGGCCCTACATGAGAAAACACAACTAAAAAAAAAACAGCACGGGTTTAATCTCATTGGTGCAAATGCTCCCTACTCTTGCAGCTGGGATTATCATCACTGGTCTGAGAACAATAGGATTTCATGGAAGCTTAAATTGGAGCACATTGGATGGCTCTTTAGCATCCCATTGAGACAACATTTTTAAATGATGCTTTCACAAGGGAGTGATGCTCTCCATGTTTACAAGAGTGTAAAACAGCTCCCATGGTTGTGCTGAAATTCTTAAACAAATAATAAAATGATTATGCAGATTTTTAAGAAATGATTAAATTTAGCAGTAGTCTGAAGCATATTTTTAATTTGTCATACACTCTCAGAAAAAAAGGTACAGTGCTGTCACTGGGGCGGTACCCCAAGGTACAAAAGTAAAAAAAAAAAGTATCTTTGTACCTTACTAACCCCTAAATGGTACATATTTGTACCATAAAAGATACATATCAGTACTTTAAGAGTGCATATTAGTACCTTAAAGGTACATATTAATACCTTAAAGGTACATATTAGTACCTTTTCGGTTTTGTACCTTAGGGTACCGCCCCAGTGACAGCAATGTACCTTTTTTTTCTGACAGTGTAGTAATATTTAGATTAATAACATAACATTGATTGTTCGTGTCCTATTTATTAATTTATTTAAATCCAATAAAAATGATGTATGATGAATTGAGTATACCTCAGCATTGACTGTGTATTTAATATCTGTATTAGTTTCATTTTTATAATCTATTGGTGGCACAAAAAGAAAACAAACAAATCGTATGTTGCTTTCTAGAAAAATGAAATATTTTAGCAAAATGCTTTATTAATATTTGAAAAACCTGGAAGACCCTCATGACTGTCTGTCAGGTCAATAAGTCTTTTAAAATATCTAAGATATCTGAATATTTGACCTTTTTATGAAAAGGTAAGGTTGTAGGTTGTTGTAAAATGCCATGTGGTTTGACTCCATAAAAATATAATGTTTGCATTTTTTATGTTTAAACCTTGAAATTGTTTTTATACTGGATATGTCTGTACATCATGTATTCAAGGTGTAAGGAAAATATATTATATATAATCGTTTTTTCTGAATAGTGTATTTTAAAGATAATATAAGGGACCAATTCACTGTGTGTGTGTGTGAGAGAGAGAGAGAGAGAGAGAGAGAGATACATATACATACATACACACACACATTATATATATATATATATATATATATATATATATATATATATATATATATATATATATATATATATATATATATATATACACACAGTAAATTGGTCCCTTTCACACACACACACACACAAACATACACACACACACACACACACACACACACACACACACACACACACACACACACACACACACACATATATATATATATATATATATATATATATATATATATATATATATATATACATATGTGTGTATATGTATCTCTCTCACACACACAGTAAATTGGTCCCTTTACGCACACACACACACACATACACACACACACACACACACACACACACAGTCATACCCATGTCATTATACACATTTGTGTCCTGATATTTCACACACACACACATGCACACACACACACACACACACACACACACACACACACACACACACACACACACACACACACATGTTGTGTTTCCATGTTTTATGGGGACATTCCATAGGCGTAATGCATTTTATACTGTACAAACCGTATTTTCTATCCCCTACACTGCCCCTGCCCCTAAACCTACCCATCACAGGAGACATGCTGCATTTTTACTTTTTCAAAAACATCACTTAGTGTGATTTATAAGATGTTTTCCTCATGGGGACCAAAAAAATGTCCCCACAAGGACAAAAATTTGGATATTGCCATCTTTGTGGGGACATTTTGTCCCCATACCGTAGGGATTACCAGTCCACACACACACACACACACACACACACACACACACACACACACACACACACACACACACACACACACACACACACACACACACACACACACAATACATACATACATACGCTACAATGATTACAGTTTCCATTTTCTTTATCATAAATGCACTCATATGTCATTGACCTGTTTCGCTTGAATTAATTGAAAGTTGGTCATTAATGTCTGATGGATGCCTGAATGACATTACATCAGGAGTATTTGTTGCAGGGCGGATCAAACAACACGATCCCATGAGGTGTTAAGGGGAAAAGTCCGGTCCAACTCCAATCACAGCATTGCCACTCCGGACATCAACTCAGATTTCATGCTTTATGTTGCAGAATGATTTGAAGGACACCGATCTCCTTTGTTCCAGCCTGCACTTTTCAGTCTGATCAAAAGTTTGTTCCTTTTGATGTTTTAACCCTTTCTTTTCTTTGAATAAATAACCTTCCTTTGAACCATATGTTGTCCTCTCTGTGCCGGGAGGAGACCGCGAGTGTTGCAACTCCCACCTGTGGTTTTAATTACGGCCTATGACGAGGTGAGTCAGCCAGGCAGAAACAGAGGAATGGGAACAGGAGTGCCGACCCCAGGTGTTTCCCTTTCCTCTGCAGGGATGAATGAGGAACGTGCAGGAAACAAAGCGTGACCTGACACCGAATGCATGTTTGCTATTTAGAATTATCATCCATTTTAAAATGTTTTCCACTTGGCAAGAACCGTGTTGACTATTCGGACATGCTCAGTATCAAAATCATCCATGGATGATTTATATTCTGTGTATGTGCGTTACCTCTCCAGCTCCTTTGCCATAATGATCAGTGGATTGCCGCGAGACCTCTCCATGGCTCTTGAGAAGAAGGGCCAAGCTGAGCACCCATCAAATTAAGCCAGCTCCAGTTGTTCCGCCCTCGCTATACGTGGCTTGATCCTTCTCTTTCCAATACCCCCTGCCCCTGGAGTTCACAGCTCCTCCGCAACCCCTCCTCTGCTTCTTAACACTCAAGCCCTCCTTCGTTCTCCTGACTTTTTTCTCTTCTTCTTTATGCACAAATCCTGCTGAGTGTGTGGGTATTTCTGAACACAAGCTGAAAGCCAAACCCTGCAGGTTCATGTCTTTTAGGACCGGCGCACATATCTAGTCCCATGTTTGTCTCAATTCCAAAATGCATTTCTATATTTGATTTTCTTTGACGAGTTAAAAGCGAGATGGCTGTTTTGTTGAAATTTGGGTGGATGCAAACACGATCCATCGATCTTCTTGACATTTCTTCCTTAATATGCACCGGAGCATTCGAAATGAAGGAAAGTATCAAATGAAAGAAACATTGCTACCTTGAAACCATCTTCAAATGCTGTGGTTCTGAAGCTTATTAATTTCTTACCTGACATTGGTAATACTTTGAAAAGTCAGTTTTATTTTTCAGTAATGTATTCTGTGAGGATTCCTTTGAGGCTGTGGCTCCAGATTTTATTCCTGGTGAACGTTTCATATGGCTGTGTATGTCAGATGTACAGGAAGCCTGCAGGCTCTTCCTAGGAGAACACTGATGCAGTCAGACAACATAAATGGGGTCGTGCAAAAACCCTCTTTCTCCTGTGTTTAGTTGGTTTCAAAATACCATTACTATTGCCCGTAAATAATTAGCGTCTATGCTAATATGATGCTATTGGTTAAAATCAGTGTGATCAGGTGTTTCATTGATATGACTTTTGTAACTTTAAGAATGCATATTTTAAGAAAATACCTTTGATGTGTCAGTTTGTGGAAATCTCAGATAAAAATTATAAAAAGCTATGCTTAAAATGCCTTATTAAATTCAGTTTATATAATGTTTCTATTCTAGTTTGGGTGTTCACAAAATTATATATTTCACAGAATGTCCATGCTGCTCATTTTCATACAATGAAAGTGAATAGTGATCAGTCAAGCACCAAATTGACTGTCTGAAATTGTTCTGTCTAGCTAAATTGAACTAACTAGATACAAATATATACATGATAAAAAAATAAAGCACACAAGTTACAATAGCTTTGTGTGAAGAACGGACTTCATTATTACCATTCATACACACTGCCCGGCCAAATCATTAGAAAAATCACTGAAAACTCATCACAATGTGCACATATTGAAATCATACAAATCTACAGCTGAGGGGAATGTCTGAAATGAATAAAGAATAATTAAAATGTATAATATAATAATAATACACCTCCCACACACACCCAACCCCCCGCTGTTTGGATTTAAATATGCAAATTCTTAAAGAGTCTATGGGCCAGATTTACTAACAGTTTTCATCAGCGCAAACCCTTTTTGGCATTAAAAAACTACTGTAAGGATTTACTAAAGACACACAGTGAAAAAATTGCACTGAAAAGGTGTGGACAGGGTTATTTTTGCAGCTGACCTTATTGCATATGCATTTGTAGGAATTTTCCTTTCAGACACAAAATATTATGGGATGAGAATGACTCACACAAGGTGCTTAGGTTTGCCCTTGCCAGTTAACTGGTGTTTGCGCCATTATTAACCACTCAAATACCACTGTCTTAAATCAGATGCTAACGGGTAGATTGCGCTGGTGATTATGGAAATGATCCGGCTGCGTCTGTATTCTTTCAATTGCACGTCATCGGTAGCCACTCCCATCTGCGTTTTTTGGAATTGCGCTCTCACGATAATTTGCCCTGTTTAGTAAATCTGACCCTATGATTGGATCATTATTGCAGTGGTCATTATGTTTCTAGCATGTTTTGTTTGGCAACAGTTCTTCTAACCCTAATTGATGGAGTATGCAGCTTTTCATTTCATAAACAACCGTGTTGGAAGACACATCATGGCCATATTCCAGGATGACAATGTCAAGATTCAACAGGCTCAGATTGTGAAAGAATCATTTTCACACATGATTTGGCATCTCTGAGTCCAAACCTTAAATTCACTGAAAGTCTTTGGGATGTGCTGGAGGAGATTTTACAGAGTAATCGACTCTTGCATTGTCAATACAAGATCTTGACCAAAATTTGAGGCACCTCTTGATGGAAATAAATGCTGTGATGCTATTTCCATCAAGAGATTTGCATCAACGTTGTCATCCTGGAATATGGCCATGATGTGTCTTCCTATACATATTGTTTAAAGGAACACTCCACCGTTTTTAGAAAAAGGGCTTATTCAACTTCTTTCATACATTTAGATATGTGGGCAAATGCATTTTTGTCTCAGTGCATGCATTGTTTTAGTTTGGGTCAACGCTAGCTTAGCTTAGCATAATGAATGAAATCCTATGTTGCCAGCTAGCATGTCCCAAATAAAAGTGATCCAAAAAAAAAACCCCACCTAATTACTTCTTGTGGCCTGCGTATTCACAACGAATACAAATAGTGATGCAGATTAGGCGATTTCCTAGGCAGATATTAACTTGGGACTATATATTGAGGAAGCACAGGTGAAGCACTGTTACTTGGGTGCAGAGATATCACCCAACACATGCACAACATACGCCGGTTCGGTATGTCATGTGTTGTGTGATATCTCTGCGCCCAAGTAGCAGTGCTTTGCCTGTGCTTCCCCATAATATATAAATTAATATCTGCGTAAATAGCCTATAGTCTTAATCTGCATCACTATTTGTATTCGTTGTGAATACGCAGGCCACAAGAAGTAATTAGGTGGGGGTTTTTTTTTTTTGATCTCTTTTACTCGGGACATGCTAGCTGGCAACATAGGATTCCAATCATTATGCTAAGCTAAGCTAGCGGTGACCCTGCCAAACTAAAACAATGCATGCTGAGACAAAAATCCATTTGCCCTCATATCTAAATGTAGGAAAGAAGTTGAATAAGCCCTATTTCTAAAAATGCTGGAGTGTTCTTTAAGAAATGAAAAGCTGCACACTCCATTAATAAGGTTTAGACGAACATATGCAACACGATCTCATGAAAATGCGTATAAATAGTACGAGTGTGCAATCTCGTAGAATGTATACGGCAAAACTCATTTTGGCGTGCATATTTGGTGTGCATATGATACGCACTTTATGGCGTGTATATGACACGCTTTTGGGTAGGGTGATGGTGGGGGTGTGGGGGTTCGTACATATAATACGCCATAAAGTGCGTATCATATGCACGCCAAAAACGGCGTACCATATGCACGCCAAAATGAGTTTTGGCATATACATTCTACAAGATTGCACACTCGTACTATTTATACGCATTTTCGTGAGATCGGGCTCACATATGACATGCTAGAAACATAATAATCACTGCAATAATGATCCAATCATAGATTTTGCCTAAATCCAAACAACTACTTTTTTTTGGATGGGCAGTGTATTATAATAATTATTATATATTATAATTAGACTTTCCCCTCGGCTGTAGATGTGTACGATTTCAATATATGCATATTCAAATTTAGCACAGTTTTGAATGATTTTTCAAATTATTGATGTCAACCCTGGTATTAAATTTTTTGAAAAAGTAAATTCCTAATACAAAGCTATAATACTGTTGAAACTGTTGCAATAGCATGTAAGTCATATCAATCTAGTCCCCGGTCGTCCTTCACTTTCAGAGCATTTTTTTTAACTTTCTGCTAAACACCTCCTTTTGTGCTCCATGTAAGAAAGTCATTCGGGTTTGGAAGAGCGTGAAAGTGAGTACATGATGACAGAACTTTCATTTTTGCGAGAGATGGCAGGATTTATTCAACAGATAACTACTTCTCCAATTGTTTTATACAGAAGAACAATACAATGATCCAGTATTGGCAAAGTTTAGCCATAATTGCCTTTAATAACCCATCAGTCTGTACTGTAGTGTGAGTGTATTAATATTCATTACGTATTATGTGGGAGAGCAGTAGAGGATATAATAACAGCTAGCGCTCGCAGCCTCTGCGGTTCCGGTACAGGGCCTTTGTCGAATACGAACCATCCCATTCAAAGGTCATGTAAATGAGAGCATCGGTCTGGAGCTAGCAAGGACCTGCCAATGGAGGAGGAAAATAGTGTAATTGCAGCTTGTGAGACTGATTCCTGACATCCGGTCATACCTGAGTGGCTGTTTCTGTAGCTGAGACCCTTATTCCGATCATTGGCATTCTGTGGGTGGATTGTGGAAGAGAGTTAGGTTCTCTGAAGCACACAGAAACATGTCATAGGAGAGTTGTGGCTGTTCCTATCAGACATGTGTCACAGTGTAAAAGCGCTCTTTGTCACTCAACACGAACCCCAGACTGAGTGGCTGCTCAGGGCAGAAAAGAACTTCCCTGTTAAACTCTGAGAGGGATGTGGAGGTGTTTCACTCGACGCCCTTCGAGAGCCCTTTAGAAAACCTGATGGATGCTAGACAGAAGCGCAGACATCCAGTGCAGAGAGAGGAATAATCCTTGCTGAAGGTTATTGTACAATTTTGATTCCATTTTCAGATTTTTTTGTCATCTTGCCAATTTACTATTTGACTGAATTTAAAATTCTAATCATTTTGTTAGTTGGGGAAACCATGCAGGGCTAGTCTTTTTCATCAGTGTATATTTCTCAGGATTTTATATATTATATACTTATATATATTATATATTTAGTTATACTTTTATACTATACTATATATTTATACAGTAGATACATTAAAATAACTTCCTTCAGAAATCACTCAAATATGCTGATTTGATGCTCAAGACACATTTCTTTTTTTATCAATGGTATAAAAGTCCACTTTAGACATTCTGCTAACTATGAGTACATTTGCAACTATGTGTCAACTAAGAGTATTAGGAGACTGTTAGGTTATAGGGTCAGTACAATAAGTTGACATCTTTGAAATGTTAAGCAGACAGTTTATTAATACTCTAATGGCTGGTACATGACATGTAGTTGCATAAAGTTAGTAGTATGTCTAAAGTAAACTATTGTTACCTTGTCAAGAATAAAAACAGTTAATATTTTTGCTGAAACGTTTTCACGATTTTTTGATGAATAAAACGTGCAAAAGATCAGCATTTATTTGAATTAGAAATAATTTGTAACATAACAGAATTTTGTGCATCCTTGCTGTATAAAAGTATTCTTTTCTTTCATTAACAACAACAACAACAACAACAAAAAAACTTACCGACACCTGAATGGTAGAGTATAAAATAAAATAAATAGTCCCCACTTTAGATGAGCTCACAAAAAATGGTTAACTGACAACTACTTAATGTTTTATAACTACCTGAATTAATCATGAATTACATGTTAATAAAGCATTTATTAACACACTGAGTAACTATTACTATATGTCTAAATAATATGTATAAATGTACATTTAAATAGTTTATTAATCATTTGCTTAAACTTTCTAGATGCTCTTATGACAACTCCTAAATAACTGCTTTGTAAATAATGCAACACTTAAAGGGATAGTTCACCCAAAAATGAAAATTCTGTCATCATTTACTCACCCTCAAGTTGTTCCAAACCTGTATGAATTTCTTTCTTCTGCTGAACACAAAGGGAGATATTTGGAATAATGTTTGTAACCAAGCAGATTTTGGCAGCCATATCACACCCCCACCCCCCATTTATAGCAGTATTTATAAACTTCTTATTAATGTATATTAATGCTTTATAAATGATTAAGTAACTATTTACTAATGCTTAGCCCCTTCTTCTAGGTGTGTGTGCTGCTGTGGGAACTTTATGACATTGAATCCCCTTGTCCAAGCTGAATTTCAAAAAGAGAAAAAGGGTATATCTTCTTCTGAAAGACAAACGTAGAGCATAATGATTCTACATCAAGAGGTCACTTGAAGATCAATAGCCTCTAACATTTCAAAGCGAAGACTACAGTGAGTGCTGAAACACAATATTCATAAAGTATGTTCACTTCGTCCATACAATTACTATGGAGATTGTTGTAAATAAGTCCTTTGAGATGTTAACTTTTTTGACGGTTTTACTTTGTTTTAAAGCTTCAAAGGGCACAGCTAATACCCACAAATATAGTGTAGAATCTACCTAATATTTTAACACTGTATATGCAAAGACTTTCTTTTCCAATTTTGCAACTCCAAAGGCCTGATTGACAGCGCCTCTGGATTGTCATCTAAAACTTTGTTGCAGTGGTCTGACTACATATGAGAGAAAGCAGGCAGGTCTTAGAGAGTCACTTTGTAGATTTTTTTACACATATTCCTGAGAGACATGGAGAGCTAGCACCATCTCACTTCCACCCACAGCCAGACTACTGTAATCATAAATAATCTGCCATATCTGAATATCATGTGACGGTGTGGGAAGAGCCATTCCTGTTTCACAGCTTTAAAAATTATAAAAGCTATGTTAAAATCTCAAATAAGAAGCGCATTGGGGGTTTTGACTGGTTTGGTGTTATTTGCAGAGAACATATGAATAACGGCTGTCGTAACATCGCCTTGCTGTCAAACTAGCTCTGATATCGGGGAATTGTTTCTTAATGGTCTCCTGTGAGTTGTGTCAGTAAGGGTTTTAAAAGCACGATCCTTTTTAAACCTGTTTTTCAAATGCAAAAGATGTTGGAGAAAAGAAATGTTCGTAAAAAAAATCAAGCGATATAATGTTGCGATTTTCAAGTGGTCTCTTCAGAAGTGAATGGGAGCCGTTCTGTCTGAGGCTTGAAAAAAAAATCCTTTTCTTCACGAGCTAGTTTTTTTATTTATTTATTTTTTTAGATGATGATGAGCTGGCTGAATCAAATAAATAAAGGCAGCTTTAAGATATGACAGTTCATCAAAGCCTGGTGCCAGTCAAAGGGCACAGCTGGTGGGGATACAGACAGAGCAGAGACAAACTCACAAATTGAGGTCCGTGTCACTCAAAAAACAGCCACCTGTGCAACACCCCTATCATCACGTTTCAAACAAACACATTCAATTTTTGATGGGAATAGAACGACTCAAACATATTAAATATTGTGAAAACAGTTAATATAGTTCCGATAAAACTGAAGTAGTGACATTATTGTAAGTATATCCAAATGAAGTGGATTATAAAAATAAAAAAGTAGGACAGGACTTAGTTTTATCCATTGGTTGATTGGATGGAGGAATATCTGAATGTGAGTTGATTGTAAGAAAGGGGAGATAAGCGCATACGGCATGTCACCATAGAGAAGTCAGTTGTTTCACCAGAAGATAGACTTAAGATACACTATATTGCCAAAAGTATTGGGACACCCCTCCAAATCATTGAATTCAGGTGTTCCAATCACTTCCATGGCCACAGGTGTATAAAATCAAGCAACATGCAGACTGTTTCTACAAACATTTGTGAAAGAATGGGTCGCTCTCAGGAGCTCAGTGAATACAAGCGTGGTACCGTGATAGGTTGCCACCCGTGCAATAAGTCCATTTGCGAAACTTCCTCAATACTAAATATTCCACAGTCAACTGTTAGTGGTATTATAACAAAGTGGAAGCAATTGGGAACAACAGCAAATTACCCTCGAAGTGGTAGGCCACGTAAAATCACAGAGCGGGGTCAGCGCATGCTGAGGCGCACAGTGCAAAGAAATCGGCAACTTTCTGCAGAGTCAATAGCTATAGACCTCCAAACTTCGTGCGGCCTTCAGATTAGCTCAAGAACAGTGCGTAGAGAGCTTCATGGAATGGGTTTCCATGGCCGAGCAGCTGCATCCAATCCTTACATCACCAAGTGCAATGCAAAGTGTCAGATGCAGTGGTGTAAAGAGACTTGTTCTCTGGAGTGACAAATCATGCTTTTCTGTCTGGAAATCCGATGGGCGAGTCTGGGTTTGGTGGTTGCCAGGAGAATGGCACTGGCCTGACTGCATTGTGCCAAGTGTAAAATTTGGTGAAGGGGGGATTATGGTGTGGGGTTGTTTTTCAGGGGTTGAGCTTGGCCCCTTAGTTCCAGTAAAAGGAAATCTTAATGCTTCAGCATACCAAGACATTTTGGACAATTTCATGATCCCAACTTTGTGAGAACAGTTTTGGGATGGCCCCTTCCTGTTCCAACATGACTGCACACCAGTGCACAAAGCAAGGTCCATAAAGACATGGATGAGCGAGTTTGGTGTGGAGGAACTTGACTGGCCTGCACAGAGTACTGACCTCAACCCGACAGAACACCTTTGGGATGAATTACAGCGGAGACTGCGAGTCTTCTCGTCCAACATCAGTGTCTGACCTCACAAATGCGCTTCTAGGAGAATGGTCAAAAATTCCGATAAACACACTCCTAAACCTTGTGGAAAGCATTTCCAGAAGAGTTGAAGCTGTTATAGCTGCAAAGGGTGGGCCAACTCCATATTAAACCCTACGGATTAAGAATTGGATGTCATTAAAGTTCACGTACATGTAAATGCAGGTGTCCCAAAACTTTTGACAATATAGTGTATTTTTATCACGAATTATGAAGTCCGAAAAAAAACAAACAGAAAACGTAGTATGAGTGAATAAATTGTTCAAGATCAATAACATGCATTTCGAAAATAGATGAGTGAATTTTCTTTTCATAATGACTAATAAATATTCATTCCAAATATATGCATTCATGTCACTTTCCCACGGGAACACGCCCCCTCAGCCAAACTGAGTGGCTGGATTTAATAGGAAAAACTGCAAAAACGTGTGTGAAACATCAGTTATCAGTTTAAACTAAAGGTTAGACTTGGTATAGCATTCCTTACAACATACCTAAGATCCACTGATCCATAAATATTGACATGCAGCCAAGATTGTGTATCCTGACATTTATATGTGCCTGATTTTGACTCCGGGGAAATACATAAAGCCAATTTGAAATCTTTATATAAATACAAAATAGCTAGGTCTAAATCCTGGTGATAACTTATATCAATGTTATATATATATATATATATATATATATATATATATATATATATATATATATATATATATATATATATATATATATATATATATATATATATCGTCATATCGTTCAGCCCTAAAACTGGTATAGTTCTTGTCAGTGCGTATTTAAAAACACCCTATTATGCAGAAGACGGTAAATATTTAATTGATGAGTTGCCAATACAATATATAACAATACATTATATGAGGTATGATTTTAACTCAAAATTCAACATAATAACACAAAATGATAACTGCAAACCCACGTTTCACTGTCTGGAGTCCAGTTGTTTCTGTCAGTTGCAGCTGCTCTCTTTTCTGTAGATCTGGTCTATTTGTACAGTCAATCTCAAAGCCCTTTCCCATTTTAAAATGTGTTTTGTGTGTTTTTCGCACACTGTAAAAAAAATTCCGTGATTTTAACAGTAAAAGACTGTAAAAATGCTACGGTGAAAAACAGTTGATTGGTTAACAGAAAGTTTCCGTACTATATAAGGAATAACTGTAATAGATTACATTTAATTTAATTTTGCAGTAAAATACCATAAAATTTACAGTTTTTGTAATTGAAAAAGAAGTCGTTGTGTAATTTACAGTGAAAAAACGTAAATTGACATTTCCAGAATTCCCTGCGTGACACTTGTATTTTCATTGAAATAACTATGTTTCTTCTTATTTTTTTCTAATCATGTATGTACATTAGGGTTTTATGTTACATTTAATATTGTTAAATTAATGTTTATTGCATTTTTTTAAATTTTGTGTGTTACCATGATGGTGTTTAGTGTTTGTGTGAATGACATCTTCCATATATTAGTATTGTTGTTATTAAAACTGCTTGTGATAAGCTTTGATTCATCATGTGACTCGTCATCACAGTGATTGGTGGTTGTCAGTATCAAAGATACATAACAGATATTAATATTTCAATAGGTTGGTAATTAACATGATTTCAGTTAATGAAATAAGTTTTTTACTGTAAATTTAACGTAAACTTTTACTGTGTACATGTAATTATTACAATATAAACCTTTAAGTTATATGGTTTTGAAATGTAAAATAGACAGTAAACTAAGTGGTCCCGTAAAGCCTAAAATGTTGCTACCGTATGTTTTACGGTAATGTTCTGGCAACCACAGCTGCCGTTTTTTTACCGTAAATTTTACGGGGATTTTTTTTACTGTGCAGCATTCACGCTGAAAACCAATGCTGCCACTCAGTGGGCGTAGCTGCAGTCACTCTGGCTGACGGTGACATCATGTGCATACCCTCTATACTCAACAACCCCATGTTTTCCAAACCAATATGCTTTATTTTAATTTCTCTGTGACAATGACAGTTCATGGTGGCTGTGTCTGATGGAAAATGACTGAAAAACAATAGAAGGACCATCAAAATGTCTGCTGGATTTGTGCACTATATAGTTGTGGCAAGTAGCGGGGCGAGGGACCGCGAGAGTGGACCGGTGACGAGTGATAATGAGTGCCAGCTGCGCGTCACACCGGTCTCGTCTCGCGGCCGAGTGACAGGAGCATAAAAGGAGGAGCGAAGGCAGCGGAAGACGAGAGAGGACCAGGCCTGGATTTTACGTTGAGTTTTGTTTATTTATTTTATTAAAGTATTGTTGAACGTTCGCCGGTTCCCGCCTCCTTCCTTCCACCAACGAACCCCGTTACAATAGTCTTCTGAAATTGTGCAATAATTTGAGACTGAAATTTAGGTTTTTATTCATTCTATTCTATCAAATCTGGTTCTTTTCCCTGCATATTCTCTAAAGATCTTCTTTTGTTTTCCAGATTAAAAAACAAAACAAAAAAGGTTTGGATGGAGCAACATGAGGATAAATAATGAATAAATGATGCCAGAATTATATATATATTTTTTAAATGAACTATCCCTTTAAGTTTTTACTAAAAAATCATGTCATTGCATTGAAAGAAAGAATTCTCCCTGCAGCTAATGCGACGACATTATAGAAACGCGTGGTAGGCCGTGCGCTCTTGCGCAAATCGGTGATGACTTAGGAAAAGGACCTATCAGAGGTCTTCCGTCTCCCTTCTCTGTCTTTAATTGCAGTCAGTTCTGAGTCATTGCACTCTTTTCTTGTCAGAACTGTTAACAGAGGGTCTCAGAAGAGAGCTGTTGATGCAGTCAACACAGCCGACTAAATATAAAATAGTCTTTCTCTCTCTTAACGCTAATGGGCCCTGCTGAATAATTCAACTATGATGATAATAAAAGGGAAGAGAAAAAAACCTGTCTTGCATCAGTACCTTATGGGTCGGGGCAGGGACATAATTTGCTGTCAGCAACAGTAGTCGCTGCTTCCTCTCAGGTCTTTCCTGTCTCTCTCGCCCTCTTTCTCTCTCTAATTGCATTATTTCACTGGAGATGAAGAATAATTCCTGAGGAATTTTCATCAGTCATTATGTCAGGTGTAAGGAAGGTGGGGAAGAAAGAGGGTGTGAAATGCTCCTTCACTGAGGTGTCATGCATTAACAGGAGACACACACACACACACACAAACAGAAGCCGTCACTGAAAGTAAGGGTAAGACGTGGGGCAACACATTGACAGGAGGACAGTGCCAAATTGGACTCTCCTCAACGTCTTCCACTGTCTTTTTTAATTTCCCTCACTCGCCACTTCCCGTTTCTGCCTGTCTCTCTGTTGTGTCACATTTTCCCGGAGTTGCTAGTGCTATGAAACCTTGTTTGTTCATTTACATCACCAAATGTAATACAAACCATACCGTATGTGCGAATCCATCTTATTTTCTGCTCCGTTTTCATCTCTGACCCATTTACCCCCCTTTCCCTGCCCCTTGTTGTATAAATGTCACAACAAAGTGCTTTGTGTGGCATGGAACGCTGGTGTACGGCTCACACCGAGGTGTTCTCCGCTTGGTCAGGTCACACAAAACCCTGTGGATAATGAGTCGAGACACTTTATGCATATTAAACCAATTTGCGAGGAGTGCAATTAGTATCATAGCAGGGGTTTGACATGGAGGCCAGACACTGTCAGCACTCTGTAGAGCTCTTTTGAAAGTCTTGGCCCACAGGAAAATTACATTAGAGAGTAAATATTGACATAAACGCCTCTATGATCTGCGGACTATTGCTCTCCATGAACGATGTCACCCGGGTGGAATATGCAGCATCGCTCCGATCATTTCCCAGTTGTTGTTTTTTTTTCCCCACAGAGGTTGCATTGCTTTACAAATTCCCCCCCCGGTGTGGCCCCTGAATTTCCTCTGATGTTTTTCCGGCTTTCTCTCCTTCCTCCCCTTCCTCTAAATGTTCCTGCCTCTTCCCATCTACCTCTGAGGCAGCACGAGCACTTACTTACATCTGATCCCCTTTCTGTTTCAGTCTCTTCATCAATTTGGATTATGCTTACATAGTGAACACAATGAAAAATTAAAGGTGATTATTTTTTCATTTTTAAACACTTTCTCTTATTCCTCCTTAATATGCAGAGATGACTGTAATTAAGCCATTCGCATGCTGATGTACTCAAAAAGTGTGAACACTGTGGCTCTGTGGCATTTTTAAAACATGGCTCTGTTTAATTGGGCAGCCCAGCATACCAACCAATGGGTTGATTTTGGGGCGGGGCTATCTGTTCTTTCTACGGCATGCATGGGGAATGTTTAGGGAACTGTTTGAAAACAATCATTATTTCCATTTAGTGGCACAAAAAAATAGTCACATTTATTTATAGGGAACAGCGGGGTAAAAGGCACCTTTGATTTATGAAAATTTTGTAGATTTAAGTAGCAAATGAGAATCAATAAAATGTATGTTTATATTCTGAGACACTGAAAACTGAAAATCATTAAGACCACCTTTTAAGGTAATTAAAACAACAGTTTTTCAATAACAGAAGAATGATGTAAAAGTATGGTATTTGGGGTAAAAAGTGCATCTGCTGTAAGGACAAAAGGCAGAATAACTAACATGATAATAAACTGCCGGGTGACTTTTCCATTTGTTGACATGACATGGTTAGATTCAGATTTGGGTTGGGTGTCCACCTTAGAGATAATACCCATATTTGTAATGAAACCATCATATTTAAAAAGAATCATATAATAATAAAATATAATGTATAGTTAAGTTATGCGGGCGCCTTCAATGCTTTCAGAATCTTTAATTTTTAAAATAATTTTGTTTTTGCATTTTTAAAATATATTTTTATATTGACATATTTTAGTGACAGTATATTTACTGAATACAAATTAATTATTTTATTTATCAAAATAAACAGAAAATAGTACAAACTTTGCTAAATGGGTTGATTTGAACAAGTGTTACCACCTCTCACATTAAAGATGTAAACAAAAAGAACCACTTTTATGATTTATTTGTACACAATATCTGTTGCTCCATCAATGTTCAATACAAACATATTTCTTTTTTCTGCAATCATTTGGAGTAATGAAAAGCAATTTTGTTTCTTAAAGGTGCAGTATACGGGTTGCACAGACTAGTCGACTAATCGACTAGTCGACTTTAATGCTCTGCCATGACGCTTTATGCTTGCCTATAGAGGGCGCAACAGGATAAGCCATTTCCTGACACGCACGCTCTGTTTTCAACTACTAAAATGACAAATAAACTCATACCCAGAGAGCTCTCCACAAGATATGTTTGATTATGTTATTTGGATGCTCAAATTGATCCGGAGAATGCAGGATTTAAACAACCCGATCTCACGGCAATTCGTACATATTTTACGAGGTGGCTAATTCGCATTTAATTTGTACGACCTCACTGAATTTACGATTTTTACTAAATCGCATACATATTTGACGAGTTGGCAAATTCGTATGAATTCGCATTTAATGACCTTCCTCAACCCCGCCCTAAACCTACCCATCACTGGGGTTTAGGCAAACGCATTTAAATGACGAGTGAGGTCGTACAAATTCGTACGAAATAGCCACCTCGTAAAATATGTACGAATTGATCGTGAGATAGCGTTGGATTTAAACAGCTTATTATACACATAAGTCAATCGCCGTTCTAAACTAATGCATATTGCATACATTGTAGCGCACACACATAGCTTGCATATCACGCAGAGATCGCGCGCGCTACACACAAAATCACTCGGTAGCGCAGAAATGTTTTGGCAACACTGTTTCTGTGATTTATCAATAAAATAGTTTATTAACTGAAAAGTTCTAGCATATTTTTCTTGATAACTAAAAACCCACAGCTTAACTATTAGTAGCCTATAGAGACACTGCCAGGTAGAATTAATTCACACGCAATCGCTCTCTCACTAATGCATTCGTATAAATGTAGCCTTATATTTACTTGGTTACTTTATCTGTATCTGATTCAGAACGAGCAGAAATTTGTGAGAAATATTAAGACCCAAAGACAAAAGAACTGATAAACAAAAGCTGTTATGTAGGAGAAATAACCTCATCCGCAGCTGTGTGGAAAAAAAAAGTTCAGTCTCGAGGTTCAGGCTTATTTAATGACGTCATCATCGACTAGTCGACGTGACTTTCATCACATAAATGTCGACTTTTAAATCTGAAGTCGTTCAACACCTAAAATTGACAGCTAGCGGCTGAAATGGGAACTGCAGTCTAAATGTAAAATATTGGAGAGAGTAGATTCGCCCGCCCCCTCCTCCTCAGACTCGAAGCTCACACGGGTTGCCAGTTTGAGAACCCGCAACAGGAATGAGCGCAATTGACAATGCAAGGCGAGGAGACTCACACTGTAAATTGATGAGTTGATTTATGATGAGTTGATATTGCGTTTTAATATTCTCCCAGATTTTTAGATAGGTGTGATCTCTGACACAGTTTGTTCGCTGGCTATCATGGCTTGTTGTGTTTTCTGCCAACTGGCAACCTATGGTGGTGAAACACTATTGGGTAAACTGGCAACTTTCAGCACACAGACCAAAACAAAAACAGACACCGAACACACATTTTAAAGTAAAATAACTGGCTGTAGCATGTTTTTCAGAGAAACGAGTATGGGAACTCAGCATAAATATCTGCAAACATATTATGGTATTTTATGCTTTAGTAGGCCTACAGTCAAACACTTACATACAGCACAACTGTAAAAAAATATTGTTGGTTTAACTTAAAAAAGCAGTTTATTTAAATTAAACATTTGAGTTAATACAATGAAGGAAATTGGTTTAATAAATAGAAACTCAAAATATTAGTGTATCTGAACCACATAAATAAAATAAAAATGTTTCTGAAAATAGCACAATTTGGCATGTTTCACTGCATTTTAACAAATAAAACACAATTACACAATATGTTTACAAAATATTTGAATAATATTTAAATAAAGGGTGATGTTAATTCTGAAAAATGTTCATTGTATTAACTCAAAATTTTAATTTCAATGAACTCAAAATTTTAAGGCAACCAGGTAACTTACTTTTAAAATATTTTTTTAAAGTGCACGTTTAAGGTGTGCCTTTAGCCCCATTGTTCCATATAGTGCTTTTTACAATACGGCTTCACAGTAATAAACAAAAATAACACTGTTCATTTAGCTAAATAAATTATGAAGCCACTTAAATGTCAGTAAAACAGCTCTACAAAGGACAATGGTGTCATTATTCAGCTCAATTTAGCTCATTGTTGATTTAGTTCAGTCAATAACTGCCAATACTAAAATGTTAATCAATTATGAAATGATTTCAGTTTAGCTAAAGCCGTTCTAGATAGTTAATTATTCACCTCAAGTTAGTTCAGTGTTGATTCAATTCAGTGTCAAAAATACACATTAGACCTTCATTGGATTCCCTAATGTTTATATGCTACAGTAATTCTCAAAATGCTTATTATAAGAAGGTTTGATTTGCTATGTCACATATTCGTGTTGTGTTGTAGTTACCCAGCATGCTTTGCTGGTGGGGTTAAATCACAGTAATTTCGGTCTGATTACTCACTAGGACTGTATATGTGTGTGAAACATGTTTAGGTTTCACTGTAATATTGCATTTTGTGTATGTGCTACCATTGTTGAGTTTACTCACATAATTAATGACAATGTTAAACTGTAATTTGTAGTTCGAGTGCAAATATTTCTATCAATTACCAAAAAATGAATGACTGTAATGAATGCACATTGACATATCTCTGACAGTAAGATGTGACATGATAAAAGCAGACATTAATTTAGTCAGTGATGTGTTTCTATGGGGATGCTGGCAGAGAGATTTCTTTCTACAGTTACTTAATTCTCTTTTAGTTTGTTTCCCATCTACATTTTGAGCAATTTTTATTTAGCTATTAGTTGTAAAACTACTGATGTTTTGGCTTTAGCACATCTCCCTGTTATCGCATTGAAAAACCCTGATGACAAGCAAATGTGCATTACCATTAAGCTTTTCTTTCACTAATACATAATATCGCCATCTGCTCCGAACTATAAGAACTCATAAATATGGAAAGTTCTTATTTGCAGATGAATTTGCAGTAATCATCACTTAGTCCCACCGTCTGAATTAAACGGTGATATTCCTCTGGGCTTTTCGTCATTACACAACAGCGAAACGTCCTGAAGGCCCCTCGCTCAGATGAAAGAAATAAGGGATGCTTCATTATTTAACAATATTGAGATCCTGATGCTAATGAGTTATTAACAAGATTTATTTAACGATTTTAGAATTATGCAGAAGGGTAATGGGACATATCTGAGGGAAATGTGTATATTATTATTGAGATGTAAAAGCAAAAAATGTTAGATGAGTGTGAGGAGGGAGATAAAGACAATGTTTGCAGCTGTATTTTAATATGAGAAATGGAAATTATAATTTCCATTGGTTTGGTAGGAAGAATTTAATGAGGAGTGATTAAGGAACTAGTTTAGTAGTTTAGTAGCGGGAGGAAAGGTTTATTGTTGGATTTTTTTATAATAATGTATTTTTTATCATTTTGTTTGTAGTATTCATTTAATATTTAATTACTTTTGTTTATTCTTTTCTTTAAGAGAAGGATTCTATATGCAAAAAAAAAAAAGAAAAAAAAATACTCCAGTGAATAATAAGACCCTTTCGGGGTTGCCATGGAAATCCTGACAAAACTGTCAAGTTTCAAACTCTTTTATACATCTCATGTGGGGTCTGCAAGGCAACTGTCAAAGAAGCACTTTAAACCGAGATCTTTTTAGCAGAGCACATTTTGGCAAATAAGCCAGTTTTGCGAGCTATTTCCAACGACACCCACTCCAGAGATTCAGCAATTCAAAAGAACACTGTGCTGAATAAATAAGAAATCTGGAAATGAAGTGATTGTAATTCTTTGGGCGTAAGCTATTGCCACACGTGATCCCCAATCGGTGAATCTCCATCAGCTCGAGCAAGGAAGACAAGAGGCTTTGGAATCACCTTAAGTAGATTGCGGAGCAGTAATCCAATTACAGAATGTTTATGGATAGCGAAATAAAACTAATATCATATTTTCTGGAGAGTGTCTATGAAGGTACTCTCGATGGTCTTGTGGGACCACTACTTTGAAAAAAAGGGAGGTACTAGTTGGGATGGATTTCAGTGGTGTCATTTAATTCCTGTTCCTCGAGATTAAAGTCATTATAATGCAAGATTAATATGTGTTAAAATCGAGAGAAAAAGACTAAATAAAATGTTGAGAATAAAGCATTACATTTTGAGAATAAAGTCATTGTGTTTTGAGAAAAAAAAAAATCATAGCATTTTGAGAAAAAAAGTCTAAATATAATGTTGAGAATAAACTCATTAAATTAACTCGTAACATTTCGAGTTTTGAAACAAAATTTTGAGAATAAACGCGCATTCGATCAGTGTCATGTTTATTGCATTCTGATAGAGGACATGACAGAGTTAGATCACTTAGTCAAGCTATATTTTAGGCTTTCTTTGAATAACAAAGAACTACTATCAGCTTTAGCTAATTATAACCAAATAACAAGTAGCATACAAACTTTCAAGATAAGTTGCAAACGGCAGGGTCTTTTTAAAAGAAAAAGAGCAGCACAATTTGTGTGATGTACTCGCAAGAAAACGGGACATTCTAAAACATTTAACGTGAAAAACGGTGGTAAAAGGTAGTACAAGTGGTATTAAAAGATCTAATTCTGTACACACCTTATTAATAAACCATACTACACTATATTGCCAAATGTTGTGGGACGCCTGCCTTAACATGTATTGATACAAATACTTTACCCATGAACTTTAAAGGCATCCCATTCTCAATCTGTAGGGTTTAATATGGAGTTGGCCCACCCTTTGCAGCTATAAGAGGTTCAACTCTTCTGGGAAGGGTTTCCACAAGGTTTAGGAGTGTGTTTATGGGAATTTTTGACCATTATCTTAGAAGCGCATTTGTGAGGTCAGGCACTGATTTTGGACGAGAAGGCCTGGCTCGCAGTCTCCACTCTAATTCATCCCAAAGATGTTCTATTGCAGTGGTTCTCAAACCTGTCCTGGGGACCCCTCACGACTGCACATTTTGAATGTCTCCCTCATCAGACACCCAATTCAAGTCTTGCAATCTGAGGGAGACATGCAAAATATGCACTGGTGGGGGGATCCCAAAGACAGGTTTGAGAACCACTGTTCTGGTTGAGGTCAGGACTCTGTGCAGACCAGTCAAGTTCCTCCACACCAAACTCGCTCATCCATGTCTTTATGGACCTTGCTTTGTGCACTCGTGCGCAGTCATGTTGGAACAGGAAGGGGCCATCCCCAAACTGTTCCCACAAAGTTGGGAGAATGACATTGTCCAAAATGTCTTGGTATGCTCACTGGAACTAAGGGGCCAAGCCCAACCCCTGAAAAACAACCCCACACCATAATCACTTAACACTTGGCACAATGTGGATGGCAATCTTGGAACGGCATGTGCCATTCTCCTGTCAACCACCAAACCCAGACTTATCCACTGGATTGCCAGACAGAGAAGTGTGATTTGTCACTCCAGAGAACACATCTCCACAGCTCTTGGGTCCCGTGACGGCGTGCTTTACACCACTGCATCCGACACATTGCATTTCACTTGGTGATGTAAGGCTTGGAGGCAGCTCCTCGGCCATGGAAATGAAGCTCTCGACACACTGTTCTTGACTCTGCAGAAAGTTGGCGAGTTCTGCGCACTGTGTGCCTCAGCATGCGTTGACCCTGCTCTGTGATTTTACGTGGTCTACAACTTCGTGGCTGAGTTGTTGTTGTTTCCAATTGCTTCCACTAACATTATAATACCACTAACAGTTGACCGTGGAATATTAAGTAGTGAGGAAATTTCACGAATGGACTTATTGCACGGGTGGCAACTTATCACGGTATCACGCTTGTATTCACTGAGCTCCTGAGAGCAACCCATTCTTTCACAAATGTTTGTAGAAGCAGTCTGCATGCCTAGGGGCTTGATTTTATACACCTGTGGCCATGAAAGTGATTGGAACACCTGAATTCAATGATTTGGAGGTGTGCCCCAGTACTTTTGGCAATATAGTGTAGGCATAATGTCTTCACCCTGGGCTGGAGTATAGAAATTTTTAAATATTTTTATTTCTGTGTAGGCCTATTTAATAAAGTTTATGCTTATGGAGGTATAGGTATACTTATATAGATTGTCCTTTCTGTTTCCATTTGCACATTTACAGTAAAACATATCAATGCTTTTTTTTCATTCTTAAAAGTAAAATTTTTGCCTGTATAGTGATTAGATTCACTGTTTTGCACACTGTCGCCTTGAACTTGAGAGTGACGCACCTGATGCGAGGCATAAGATGCGAACACAGGATTCATCCATAGCGAGCACAGAGAGCGCACATATACTATTCCTGCACTTGAATGGACACATACACATAAGAAAATTAAATTTGTGAAATTTCACTGGTATCTACAATTTTGGTAGCTTATTTATTAGAATACAATGTTACATGTGTCAAAACAATGAAATCAAATAAGTGTTACTTCATGATATTCTTTCACGGTCTATGGACCCCCTAAAGTAGCCTTGGCCTCCCCATGTATAAAAGTCTAGTTCCACCACTGCTGGCTGTCCAGTGGATGAGTCTGGCTTTGGCGGTTGCCAGGAGAACGGTACTTGCCTGACTGTATTGTGCCAAGTGTAAAGTTTGGGGGGTTATGGCAGGGTGTTGTTTTTCAGGGGTTGGACCTGGAACTGTTGGAACTTGGTCCCGTAGTTCCAGTGAAAGGAACTCTTAATGCTCCAGCAAACCAGGCCATTTGGGACAATTTCATGATCCCAACTTTGTGGGAACAGTTTGGGGATGGCCCCTTTCTGTTCCAACATGACTGCACACCAGTGCACAAAGCAAGGTCCATAAAGACATGGAAGAGCGAGTTTGGTGTGGAGGAACTTGACTGGCCTGCACAGAGTACTGACCTCAACTCGATAGAACACCTTTGGGAAGAATTAGAGCGGAGACTGCGAGCCAGCCTTCTCATCCAACATCAGTGCCTGACCTCACAAATGCACTTCTACAAGAATGTTCATAAATCTTGTGGAAAGCCTTCCCGGAAGAGTAGAAGCTGTTATAGCTGCAAAGATTGAGAATGGGATGTCATTAAAGTTCATGTGCATGTAATGGCACACGTCCCAAAACGTTTGGCAATATAGTGTATACAATATGTGTCATTAAAGCCACAATGAGGATATAAAAAGTATAAATATTAGCAGAGTGATACTAACCAAATGGATTTGTATACATTGGACAACACTTTCATGCATGATGTACAAAAGCACCACACAACAAAAAGTCGTTTAAATCTACAGTAAATGCCTTGCTTCTACAGCAAGGCTGTTGAAAGTCAACAATTTTAACACTCTAGTCACTGTAATATAGTCTTTCATTATGACATTCTAGATGTTTTTTTTTCCATAACCAAGATTTGAATGTATAAAACATGTTAAGTAATGCTTCCTTTTATTATTTTCCTCCAGAGACATTGAAACACAGAGTAGTAATTAAACTCATTCACAGAGATCAGCCTCTGCCACATGGGGATTTGCTCTAGTTCTGTTCTTTGTTCACACCCGGGGGAGCAGCAGAGCGAAGGGTGTATAAAACTACCTGTCAATCACTGCCATTGTCTGTGCTGAGCATGTTAGATAACTGATGCCCATTTAACTCTTTCCGCCATTGACAAAATGTATGGCTTTCCGTGTTTTCACTTTTATACGGTTGGGGGAACGGTGACACATCTTTTGAAAGAGTATTGAATCTCCTGATCAAAACACAGGTGAAAAAAGCAATATCATGTTAATTTCAGCATTTGCTAATACATTATTAAAATTGTTTTATTAACTAACATTAACAAAGGTTAATCAATACTGTAACAGAAGTATTGCTCATTTAATGTTAGTTAATACATTTATCAACATGCATTTATAACATTAATATATTAAGTTGTTTTTTTACAATTATGTTGTGCATATGTAACACTTTTACATTTTCATTAACTGCCAATATTTGTACTTTTCAGCATATTTCTAAAAGTACAAAATAGTGTGTTAATATAATGCTACAAGCTTGGCACACCTATTTTGGGGCTGTTTCTGCCATTCTTCTTTTCAAGACCTCTCAAGCTCCATCAGGTTGAATGGGGGAGTGTCTGTGCACAGACATTTTCAGATCTCTCCAGAGATGTTCAATCTGGTTCAAGTCTGTGCTCTGGCTGGGCCACTCAAGGACATTCACAGAGTTATCCCATAGCCACTCCTTTGTGTGCTTAGGGTCGTTGTCCTGTTGAAAGATGAACCTTTGCCCCAGTTTGAGGTCCAGAGCACTCAGGAGCAGGTTTTCTTCAAGGATGTCTCTGTACATGGCTGCATTCATCTTTCCCTGGATCTTGACTAGTCTCCCAGTTCCTGCCACTGAAAAACACCCCCACAGCATGATGCTGCCACCACCATGCTTCACTGTAGGGATGGTACTGGCCAGGTGATGAGCGGTGCCTGGTTTCCTCCAGACATGATGCAATTCATGTCAAAGAGTTAATTTAGTTTCTCATGGTCTGAGAGTCCTTCAGGTGCCTTTTGGCAAATTCCAGGCAGGCTGTCACATGCCTTGTACTAAGGAGTGGCTTCTGTCTGGACTCTACCATACAGGCCTGAGTGGTGGAGTGCTGCATAGATGATTGTTCTTCTGGAAGGTTCTCCTCTCTCCACAGAGAAACACTGGAGCTCTGTCAGAGTGACCATCAGGTTCATGGAGGTCAATGCTGCAGAAATGTTTCTGTACTCTTCCCCAGATCTGTGCCTCGATACAATCCTGTCTCGGATGTCTACAGAAAATTCCTTGCACTTCATGGCTTGGTTGGTGCTCTGACATGCACTGTTAACTGTGGGACCTTTTATAGACAGGTGTGTGCCTTTCCAAATCATGTCCAATCAACTGAATTTACCACAGGTGGGTACCAATCAAGTTGTAGAAACATCTCAAGGATGATCAGTGGAAACAGGATGCACCTGAGCTCAATTTTGATTGTCATGGCAAAGGCTGTGAATACTTTTTTCATTTTTTATTTTTTAATAAATCTGCAAATATTTCAAACAAACTTCTTTCATGTTGTCATTACGGAATATTGTTTGTGAAATTGAGGGAAAAAGTAATGAATTTAATCCATTTTGGAATAAGGCTGTAACAACAAAATGTTGAAAAAGTGAAGCGCTGTGAATACTTTCCGGATGCACTGTAGTCACCATATCTGTCAAGCTCAAAGTACCATAAAAGCACTTGTCTTCAAGTCTTCTGGGGCTAAACGATAACTTTGTGTGAGGAACAGGTCTCTTCTATCAGCCATGGTCATTTTTGCATGGAATACTGTTGTATGAAAAAGAGCTGATGAAGGAAATCCTCCTTTTGTAATCCACAGGATATATACAACAGCTTTGGAAGAGCATGAGGGTTAGTCAATAATGACTTTGATGATTTTTATTTTTTGGTGAACTATAAAAGCAATATGGCAAAAGATGAAGTCTCGGCTGTTAGTTTTGTTGGATATTTGTTGAGTGTGTGTGTGTGTGTGTGTGTGTGTGTGTGTGTGTGTGTGTGTGTGTGTGTGTGTGTGTGTGTGTGTGTGTGTGTGTGTGTGTGTGTGTGTGTGCGTGTGTGCCTATAGGGCTAGGGCCAGAAGACTACTGAGAGGGGAGGATAGTCTTGGAGGGAAGCACAGGGTGAGAGATGACTCAATCAGCCAAAAGCACCTGCTCCTGCTTCTACTCAACGCTCAGGCCTATTAATATATCCAAACACACACACACACACAGCTCAAATAATCCCACTTTCTTCAGCTAGGCTCCTTTTCAGACTGTCATATTCAATCACATCTCAACAATTCAAGGTAGTTCTGTGATTTTTGTTTGTTTGTTTGTTTTTTGTGTGTGTTTGAGATTTTGGATCTTGTAGTTCTTTCAGCATTTTGTAGGGTCACAATTTAATTTGATTCTGTGATTTTAGTTTTAAGGTCTGTTCACACCGATAACTACACTCTTTTATAAAAGGTTTCTATATGGAGACCTAGGATTCTTGACTGAATTTTAAAGAACTCTTTATGCCAAAAAGATTCTATATAAGGAGAAATGTCTTAAATGACTGCATAAAACAAACACAATCATCAATCTTTGGCAGCCAATTATAAAAATCATTCTAAATGTACACAATAACACAATTATAATGACACAGAGAAAAGCCTAATGGAATATTATTGGAATCACCTTCAGAACTTTTTATTTCTCCAGCTGATTAATGATAAAGACAGCCAATCATAATCCATCCTGCTTAAAAGGGCTAGAGCGTTTAAAGCGGCAAACGAGGGAACTGCAAAACTTTTTATAATAAACAGATTGATATTGTGTGTTGTTGTGGACGCTAATATAGTTATCGTTATCTTTATTTATTTATTCACAAGTATGATTAATTTGTTTTTGATTTTAGAATTCCAAACATCCCTCAGATGGCTTTCAGACAGGAAGACATTGAATGATAAAACCACGCCGTAGTCTGTATAATGCTGAAACTTGAGATCAATGTTTCATACAAAATATTGCTCCTGCTGGTTGTTTCCCTCTCTACAGTCAGCTGAGAACATCAACTGGCATTTAACTGAAGTGAAATGTCAAGGTCATTCTAATGTTTTTTTCTCTTTTCTCCTCTCTGTGAATCACTGATGTAGTCCCCTCTGCGGTAGGGTCAGAAACATCTGTTCTGTGTTTATCATAAATATCTAAATTAATTAGGGATTCAAACCATGCCAATACAATACATATTTATTATTCTGCTACCACTGTGTGGCTTTGAAATTTTTAATGAGATACAAGCTGGAAGTGCACAAACGCTTCATAAACGAGCTGGAAACTGTACTCTGGTGAATTTCTGGTGAGTTTTACTCAGGATTTGTAAATGCCATGAGATGTCAATCTTATGGAGCTGTGGGAGGATCATTCATAGTGGTCATTGAGAAAGCACATTTCTCGATGTCGGAGCAGGTAACTTTTTTACCATTTGCACTGACGTAACTGTAAAAAATGAGCTAAGATCATTTTCTTATTGGACTCTCTTGCTTCTGCATTTAGCAACTTGCAGTGCAGAATATGGAAATTGAGAAAATTATGTATAAAATCTTGAGGAAGTGTCCCAAAACAGGACAAAGCAATATTGATATGATCAAAATTTACGCTAAGATACATGTGACCCTGGAACACAAAACCATTCATAATATTATATTTGGGTATATTTGTGGCAATAGTCAACAATACATTGTATGGGTCAAAATGATCGATTTTTTTATGCCAAAAAACATTATGATATTAAGTAAAGATCATGTTCCATGGAGATATTTTGTAAATTTCCTACCGTAAATATATAAAAAATGTAGTAATATGCATTGCTAAGGACTTCATTTGGATAACATTAAAGGCGATTTTCTTTGCACCCTCAGATTTTTAAATAGTTGTTTCTTGGCCAAATATTGTCATATCCTAGCAAACCATACATCAATGGAAAGCTTTCTCAATTTAAAAAAATCGACTCTTATGACTGGTTTTGTGGTTCAGGGTCACATATAGAGTTTATGGAACTAATTACTAAAGGTGCGGTCACATTAGCAAAATTTGGTCCATTAGGTCCATTGTCTGTTATCAACAGTGTAGCGAAACTTAGTTCATTTTATGGAGCTAACGAGCTGATGATCTGAATTAGGTGTGTTAAATAAGGGATATATACAAAATGTGCAGAGAGGTGGGTCGCCAGGACCAGAATCGAAAACAGAATCGAAAACTTCTCGGTTACCCTCGTTTACCCAATATGTTGGTGATGTCCACATAACGTCGAAAATGACAGACTGAAAGGGAACGTCTTGGTTACGTATAAAACCCTGTTCCCTGAAGGAGGGAACAGAGACACTACTTCGACGTATTTTGAACATGACCGACTGAAAAGGAACCACTGCCATAGATGGGTAGGTAGTTATATGTTTCTTACCATATAGAACAACACTGTGGTTTTGTAAAGAACATTTTTATCTGTGTATTGGCAGGGCTGGAAGATTGCCTTGTCTTGTTGATGTGGTATTTCCATATTAAACCTGGAGTTTAACCGAGGGCTTTAAAAAACCTGCTTGCTCATGAGCTAGAGCTAGTCCCAGTCCCACGGGATCTAAACAGGACGTTTATTCGCTCTTAGACCTGCACGGTGCCCTGCTCGTTTTACCCCCGTCACACTTCTTTCAGTGAGGGCAACCGACTGTTAATTAAGAAAATGTTTACAGCTTTCTGCATAAATTACATGCTTGCTGCAGAAAGTCAATGAGATTCATGTTTGGCTTTTCTCTAAAGGTGAGTATTAATAATGTTTTTTACTGGGCTAATTATGCTAAACTTTTACATGGGTTCCAGATTCTCTCATTACGGTTATGAAGTGTAAAACACTAAACTGGGATAGAAATGTCCACTGAACACCATATACATTGTTTTGCTTTTGATATATTGCTATGTTTCATTTATATAGATTTGAAGTTTTAAAAACCATCCCTTAAATGTCACGATTTAGAAAAATGATTTGATTGCATTCAATCTTAATGAAAGGCCGAAAGCTGGATTTTTAAACTCTGGGAGAGATAGTGATCAACCATTATTTCATGTTGTTTTCTTGTCTGATTTGGTCACATTATTATAAAACAAATGAATACCATATTCACTTTGACTCTTTTAAGTTGACTCAGGCAGTATCATAATACAGAAAATAAATAACAAACCTTCTACTATCATATTTTAAATACAATTGTTAGGCTTAGCTGATTCAATTTATGTTGTAATTACTCTCCCATTCAAATAATTTGATGTCTATCTCTTCTTATAACACTCTAGCATATTCTAAATGTTGTTAAACGTGTACAATTATAAAGTATCTTACTCTTATTCCTTTATTGTCAGCCTGTAACTGTCTGATTTGGCTGATGCTCTGTGGGCTCTCCCTCATGCTCTGAGCCCTCTTTTTTTTCCCCTCCTGACCATAGATGAGACAAAATCTCATCTCAGCACTTTTGGCTATGCTATGCTATTTAAAATTTTGTCATTTCATCAGTTTTGAGTTTTGAGTTTAATTGATATCATTTTTTGTCTCTCAAAAATAGTGATCGTTGAGACTGTATGTTTTATTATTAGTATTATTATGACTATATAAATGTCATAGCTTTTATTTTGAAGTAAAAAGATAAAATTAGACACAATGAAATTAAAGCCATCTTTTACTCACCCTGCTGTTGTTCCAGTGCCCTATGTCCTTCTATCGCTTTCGGACCTCAAAAGCAGCTAATTGTAAAAATAGTCCTGCATGCGCTCCTTCCTATAATGGCAGTGGATAGTGACCAGGTTAAAACATTACAAAAATGATACAAAAGTATCACACAATGATACAGTGAGACGCGTGCCATATATTGAAAGTGTACAGGTGGCATACTATAGGTTTTGCGAGAAATAAACTATTATTCAGTCAAAACACTGAGCTCGGCCGTTACTCTGTGCGCGTTCCTGTAAAGACTAGTACGAGCCGTCAGCAATTTTGATTTCTATGATCTTACATATGTGCATTTTAAGATGTTCTGAAGGCCAAAACATTTGATAACAATATAGCTTGAAAACCTTGTCTGTGGGCAGATTATTTGTCTTTCTTCTTATCCCCAGATCTCTCTTGTTCTCTTTGTTTTTATCAGCCGTCTCTTCCCCTAAAGCTGATTTGACTGTTTTTTGTTGTTGTTTTTTTCATCAGTGAAGAAAGTAAAGATATGATTAACTGATATTTATATGTTTTATGAATAATTTTAATTTATTGAAGGCTACCAGGAAAGCTAGGTAACTAAGTTTATTAAATTCATTCACAATATGCACACATTCATTACTAATCTTATGCCCGATACAGGCTGAAAAAAGATGGTCTTAATAAAATATTATAAATATGATGTATCCTATGTTGCAGGTTACTAGTATCTAACTAAGACAACTGATTATATTGGGTAATATAATATGCCAACAACAGCAATTTTGGTGTTATTTATATTAGAGATCGGGTACAAAAATTTGATTAGACAACAATTCTCTTCCAAGAATATTGATTTTGTTTTTAGCACTATTAGAAGACCAGGAGCAAAACATTACCACCAGAAATACAAAAACAAACTACCAAATTACTAATTCCATGGATAAACCACTGTCTTTATTGTGGATTGTAATGCCTGGTAATCTACTCATTCAGTGACTGTTGTCTTTGCTCTCTAGATAGTATGCACAGAGGAGTGGCCGGGAAATTAGTGGATTAGTGGAATATGGGATTTTTAGCGGAGGGAAAACAGAACACTTTTAGCGGGGATGGGGAGTGAGAGGAGCACCTACGCTGATGAGGGCAGAGGGGCCTTAGTGAATGAGTATTTTTGAACAAATTGGTTGAGTAGATGATTCAAAGATTCACTGGAATCAGTGGCTGTGTCTGAAATCGCATAATCTCTGTGAAGCAGTGCTTGAAGTGGAAAAAGTAAAGTGCCGGTACTCACCAATGGTGGCAGGGCTTTGTTGGGGGCGTGGTTATGGGGGACTGTTAATTCAAGAAGGTCCATATTTTAAAGCTCTTTCTAACTTATACTCATCCTTAAATCTAACATATAGTTCTTGTAATTGTTTAACTATAGCATTTGTTACAATAAGGGTTTATTTACAAAGCAAGACCCTTGACGGCACGTCATTACCATGCAGGCCAATGTTAACTTTTTTTCTTTTCTGTTTTCTAATCAAATAGCACAGTTAGAAACTATAACAACATGCCATAGATGTAATATACATCTTTAGTGGAAATTATATTCCCTTAACTGATTATATATTATAAATTCTACAACTGGTCAAAATTTACCACAATAAATACAATAGAACGTGATAAATTCTAGTAAATGTGGTCATCAGGAGTTTAAAAAGCTTGCAGGATGATGCTTCCCCTCTTTTCATCAGTCATTTTATTGGCAGTTTTAGCTCATGTTTGACTTTATCTGTAGTGTTTTACTTCATTCTCAATAGAATTCAAATGGGACGCACATTTTATCATCAGCGTCACATAGCAACAGCTCATGCAAATGGGGGTCGAGTGTGGGTCGAGAGCGCGAGACCCCATTTCACTTGGCGTTATGCCAAGCGGACAAGGCGCGGGCGCGGGCGCAGTCAGCAGACGCTCACGCTGCAGAGCAAGGCGAAATTATAAACAATGCTTAACACATACAGTGCGATGGTGAACGCACATACAGTGATTCACGCGCCACTTAATTAAAAAATTGGGCGTCCGTTATAAAGGCGAGAAGTAGCGGAACGCAAGAAAAGGTGCAGGTACACTTAAGAGTAAAATGTAGAGGTGTCAGTACTGCGTACCGGTGAGTACCGCCCCACTTCGAGCACTGCTGAGTAGGTACTTCTTTTGAAAGAGTAATCATGCCTGTTAAAAAAGAATGTTCTATATATCTGTGTGCAGTATGAATTTAATCCTAATCCTGTCATTGCTACACAACTATCATCATATGTAATTACAGTGCCATTTACAAATCCTCTAAATTTCAGAATCTCACCGGTAGTAGTAGATAATCTGGCAAGTATGTTTTCACATACTGTTTTTACCTACTATATAGAATAGAAGTATGCATGTGAATGAATTAAGTGAATGATTCAGTGATTCCCACATAAAGACAGTCACTTGTCGCCACCTACTGGTGCAACCATGTAACTTACAAAAAGGCTCAGGTAAATTAAAACTCCACTAAAAATACACAGACCGACAATGCCGAACAAAACTAACTGATGAAACTTAACATTTTCAGTTCATTTGCAAAAAACACCATACAACATTAGGAAACAATGAGGTGGATGGAAAAACAGAACCTTTTTCTTTGAAAACACACCCCTTGCATGTCCTTGCTGTACTGCACCCTGTGTTTTGTTGCACAGATCATTTTCCTTACTTAACACATAAAGACCTTTTTCCAGCCCTTCCATTATATTGGTAAAATTACAATATAACATACAGGTATACGGTCATAGAGGCGTTAGAGGATAAGTGTAGAGAAGTCGTATGTCTGCAGTTTTCTCTACAGGCTGTGCCTCAGGCAGAGGAATTGCCTGCTGTAGTGGTTGCTAAATTGTCCACAGACGGTTTAAAGGACGTTGGGAGCTCTGTTATCTCGCCAGTTTGTTTCTGTTTTCATTCAAGTGAGTTCAATCTTGGTTGTGACACAATGTTTGCAGACGTTTTAGTACTTAGATGATGAACAAACTGAACATCTCACATCATGTAAGCGCTAAACGCTGTGATTACTGGTTATCCAGCCCCAACAAGTGCACTCTTGGTGTCCGCAATTTACTGAAAGCAATTTTGTGACAGTGTTAATAATAGAACTGTCTGCGGTGTTACCTGCTACCGAGGCTGCCACTCAAGTGCTAACATAGACACATGCATGGGGAAATTTTAGCCCATCTGCTTTTGAAAGATCTAGTTGTCATAAATAACTCATCTTAATAGCATCATATCTATAGGTTATGGAAATGGACCAAGGGCCCCATGTCACTTTCCTGATAACAGGTAACTAGCATTGGGATAAACTGTTTTCTGGTGGGTTATTTGTGTCTAAAGAGGGGAGTGTCGCCGGTTGTAATATAGTAGCTTGGAGTGATTGAGAAAAATGTCACTTCACTCAGCAAGTGATGAAATCTGACATATGGCATCAAAGCATCATTACGGCTACCACTACTGGAGGAGGGTCGAGGTCTTGAAGGAGATTTTCGCAGGAGGGGAAGTGATTGCAGGATGAGGAGGGCATTAAACAGCTTGGAGGCATCACTGTTGGGTAGATACAATACAGACATTGAGTAAATGGGCTACACTGTAAGATGTTGTATGATAAACATTGAAGTGTTAAGGAGCCCAGCATGTGAAGAGCTCGATTTGGAGGATCGATCGATCATACCCTTTAGGGATTTCATTAGTGCAGACCTCATGTTATGTACAACAGAAAGTGATTTGCAGCCTATTTTAGCCAGGAACCGTCAGATTGAGGGTGTCTATGTTCTGCCATGGAAATAGCAAATCCACCATGTTGCAAGTGCAACTGGCTTTTAAAGGGAATGGGAGATGAGACTCAGACTGGTTTATTGCATGTTATGCCCAAAACACACCCATGACTTATTAAGACAATAGGGACAACCAATTAAGACCATGCGTCGGACGCACCAACCATTTTTCCTGTTGTCAAACTAGCAAAATTGGATTTGGACACGCCCTAAGTGCAGTTGCGTAGTGCGCTTTAGACCATGTGCTTAGATCATTAATATACGGTCCTGTGTCTTTTGCATTTCACGCATGACAGTGGCACCCAAGTTAAAATAAATGGCATAATAAGGTCAACTTTTTACAAATTCATCTCAAGATCTTGTGTTTTTTTCCCCATTAGGTCTTGCATATTTCAATGCATATTTCATGAGCTAGATGGATGTGTTTGACCATTGCGCTTGTATCTTTTGCAGTGTCTCACACATAATGCTGCGTTCAAGTTGCAGTTTTTCACAATTACTAAAACAATAAACCCCATTCTTTATTAAGGAGAGATTCATACTGCCTCAGCATCACGTCTTCATGGGTTCACCCTCAGGACTCATGTCAACATTCAGTGGAGATGTGCACTCTGAGCTGGCTTATATTTTGTCCAGTTGGTTTAATCACATCATTAGAAGAAAGTGTGAACAATGGGCTTAGACGTTTGAGAATTTGGTTTAACCTTGATTTTGTAGTTGCACAACTTTGCTTTCCGGTTTTCTTTAACCTTGTGGGCTTTTACGTTTGGGCTACTGTATTTTTACTGTGAGTGCTGAATATAGTTTCGATTACTATACTTTGTAACCCAGAAATTGTAAATATACGATATATATATATTTTTTTCTTCTTTTTTTCTGTAACATGCTGGATGCTGTGTTCTCCATTTTTCTATGTCGTGTCTAATGAATGATCTGTGGAGTTTATATATTGACTGGCTGATCCTAAAGCATTGTTAGATTTTAAGTACAGGTGAAATAGTTTTGCAGTGTCTCAGGCTTGACAAGGCATTCTAAAAATGCAGCACTCAAGTTAACTCTTTCTCTCCCAACTTTTTTTTTTTTTTTAGTTGCCAGCCACCGCCAGCGTTTTTGACAATTTTCACAAAAATGTCATGTCCCCCAGAATATTTTGTTGAAATATCTCAAAAGGTAGAACAGGCCCTCTGCTTTTAAACAAAAAATAATGCGTTTTATTCTAGCTTAATGCATTCTTTTTTTTAATCAACACTTCAATGTGCGGGGAAGTTTAATAAAAAAAGTGACATTTTAAAGCAAAAAGCTGAGAAAATAATTTTTTTGTGAAAGACTCAAATAATTTGTCCTGGGTGAACATATTACTCAGTAACATAAGGCAGTTTTGATTTATACACGCTTTAATGTTGACGATCGTGTTATATATGCATATGATTAATTTACATATGTTATCATATGTTTCTGCTTCTTCTTCGCCTGTGTTTCAGAAGATGCATAATAGCACCCCTTTCCAAAAACAGAATAAAAATTGTAAAGCTTGAAATATCCGTCAATGGCAGGGAAAAAGTTAAAGATGTTCATCTTTTAAAAATTTTTTTTTTTGTTGTTGTTTTTTCCATTCCACTGCCCACAATGTTTTAGCCCAAAACGTTCTGAGTGACTTTCTTCTTAGAAAGTCAGCAATGAGATTTGAACTTATATCAAGAAAGTGGCATTCCTTTTGTGTGCAATATGTATCAGATGGTCATCAAACAGACCTGTCTGAGTGTCCTGTGTGACTAAGACTGTAGTAACATAATGAGTATAACATCTCATTTCTAGCAACATACATTATCCTGATTTGGCTTCCAGCTAGCTCAGAATCTGTCTGCCTCTCTCATCTCCATGTAATCCTGATGGTCTTTAGCAAAAGCATTAATGCAGATTTTACACGGCTCAGGTTTGGCTCTAATGAGGCTGATTCATCAGAACCAGATGCAGGGTTGCCCACAGGTTGTGAATTGTTTGGCACAGAGCTTCAGATTCTTATGCAGGTGGTTGATTACATATGTCAGTTCTTTGGCCCTTTCACCTGTCACCGTGTTAGCTTGTTCTGCTAATAGCATTACACCGCACATTGCGTTCCACCAAGATGAGCCACTCAGTCTCGGGGCAATGACTTTATTTCAGGCCAATTATTAAATAATGACCAATTTCGTAATAAGTAACCTGACAAATCGGTCAAATAGAGCAATACGCCTATTGCTGCTTCTTCCTCTCTTCCTTTCTGAATGCAGATCAGTGTTTTTTCTTTTTTTTTTGCAGAAGGAAATATGGAGGTTCTTAACAGAATGATGAATGGATGGTTTTGCTCTAGCTCACCATTGCAGTGTTTCAGTATGCTTCATGCACTAAATGCTCCACTTGCCTTAGCAATGGATTCTCAGAATGATCTGAGCTTCTCTATTTAAAGCCATTAATTATAAATGACATGTAGTGTAATGCATATGGAGTACCAAAACAACTGAGTCATAATTAACAATTATAGAAAATGCATTGAGTCAGAGGCAAAAAGCAGAGCCAGTATTTTTCTAGTGTGAATTAATTCATTCGAACGCCCAATACTATTATTGTTCTAAATAACAATAAGAACTGAATTTCACATGGTCTAGAAGGTCATGATCTGTTTTCCTCAGTAATAATTTTAATTAAAAGGCAGAGTGCTGCAGCATTAATTTAGGCCTCAGTATTAAACTTAATATACGCAGATCAGGCATAACATGTATGACCTAATACCCTCCTAATATTGTGTTGTTGCCAAAACAGCTCTGACCCGTCAAGGCATTGGGCTCCACTAGACCCCTGAAGGTGTGCTGTGTTATCTGGCACCAAGATGTTAGCAGCAGATCCTTTAAGTCAGTAAGTTGCGAGGTGGGGCCTCTATGGATTGGACTTGTTTGTTCAGCACATCCCACAGATGCTCGATTGGATTAAGATGTGGGGAATTTGGAGGCCAAGTCAACACCTCAAATTTGTTGTTGTGCTCCTGAAACCATTCCTGAACTATTTTTGTTTTGTGGCAGGGCGCATTATCCTGCTGAAAGAGGCCACAGCCACCAGGGAATACAGTTTCCATGAAAGGCTGTACATGGTCTGCAACAATGCTTAGGTAGGTGGTACATGTCAAGGTAACATCCACACGGATGGCAGGACCCAAGGTTTTCCCATTGCCCAAAGCATCACACTGCCTCCACTGGCTTGCCTTCTTCCCATAGTGCATCCTGGTGCCATGTGTTCCCCAGGTAAGTGACACACGAGGTGGGGGCCCACCCATCCACATGATCTGAAAGAAAAAAACATGATTCATCAGACCAGGCCACCTTCATCCATTGCTCCGTGGTCCAGTTTTAATTCTCACATGCCCACTGTTGGCACTTTCGGTGGTAGACAGGGGTCAGCATGGGCACCTTGACTGGTCTGTAGCTATGGAGCCCCATATGCAACAAACTGTGATGCCCTGTGTATTCTGACACCTTTCTATCAGAACCAGCATTAACTTCTTGAGAAATTTGAGCTACAGTAGCTCGTCTGTTTGATCGACAAACCGCCAGCCTTCGCTCCCCACATGCATCAATGAGCCTTGGCCGCCCATGACTCTGTCGCCGGTTCACCACTGTTCCTTCTTTGGACCACTTTTGATAGATAATGACCACTGCAGACCAGGAACACCCCACAAGAGCTGCCGTTTTGGAGATGCTCTGGCCCAGTTGTCTAGCCATCATAATTTAGCCCTTGTCAAACTTACTAAAATCCTTACGCTTGCCTTATTTTTCCTGCTTCTAACACATCAACTGTGAGGACAAAATGTTCACTTGCTGTAATATTTAACAAGGATGCATTAATCCTAATGAGTTTTAAGTGTTAAAAAAAAACACACTTAAAAATGCTCTTTTCAGAATACTGAAAAGATTATACCATGGTTGCCAAGAAGCTGTGGTCAGCATTTATCAACATTAACTGTTTTCAAAAGAAAAAACCTTTCAATTCTCAAGTTTAATAATCTGTTCACTTGAGATAAAAAAATGCCTTTTCTGACCCACTATCTGTTAAAATTCCCTCTGCCCTATATAATGTCCTCTGTGCACCTCAGAAAAAGCCCATATAATAGCTGTTTTCCCCCTCTTCTTAAGTCTTTATCAATTCATTTCAGTAACTGAGGGCTCTTGCCCCTTCCTCTATTTATTGCCTTTCCAGGATGTATTATTGTGAGGAATAGGAGTTGAGATTCTGTCCACTCCATTCCAAAAATTAATGGGATCTTTCTGTACGGAAATGAGATGTATAATCTCATGTGTCCATAAGTGAGGTGGATTTCTGTTTGTAGTTTATTGTTGAAGTTGAAAACTATATGCTTGATTTCAGCTCTGGCGCTTACATACATGCATACAAAAAGTCAAAGAGACAAAGAGAGGAATATTTTATGAATAGAGGTATTTTGAATTGAGATATATCATTTAGAAAAGTACTGTTATTGTGTATTATTATTAAAATAGAGCCTCTATATGTAGATATACATTCCCAAAGGCAATACAGCCCCGGTATCCGTGAAAACATTGTTTTTTCCAACCTAGTCCTTGTAGGCTTTGGCCCCCATTCAAGAAAAAAACTCTATTCCGAACGTGTTGTGTCTTTGGCACTTTCTTAAACCAGTGTTTACAGGAATGGCCTCTGCATGCTAGATCTCTGTTCTCAAATCATGGCTTTCTGTTGTCCTTTGCAGTAGGTTTGATTACAGACATTGTGAAACATTGCTGTGTGTGAATCGGGTTGAATGGGTAAACTTGAAAACTAAAGTGATGATTACAAAGCTTCTGCAGGAAGATAACGTTATTATAGTTTTGACAATGAAAGGGAAATTCTCCCTGGCGGCGTTTTCTCAGACTGGAGAACTGCTTATAGTAGCGTTCCAGTGGGAATATCGGTGGTGGACATGTAATTAGTTGTTTGTTTGTGTGTGTGCGTGTGTGTGCGTGTGTGTGTGTGTGTGTGCGTGTGTGTGTGTGTGTGTGTGCGTGTGTGTGTGTGTGTGTGTTAGGGGAACTATATCCTTTGATTTAATCTGGGTCAAAGTCTGACAAAGCCTTTTTCTTAGATGTATATGCTGCAGTAGCATTGACTTAAAGCACTGACTTAAAGCAATAAATTCACCTACAAACCAAACCAAACAAAAGTATGTCTTTCTTTCTTCCATGGAACAAAAAAGAGATGTTTAGCCTCCATACAATGGAAGTAAATGGTGAGCAAGGCATATCAGTTTAAAAATGACCAACAATACCATTAAAGTGATTTTACTTTTGATATTATTCACACCCTTTATAAGTCTTCTGAAGTCATACAGAAAATATGAATTTAAGTCAAATTTAAGCCAACACAGATCTAAAATTGCATTCACATTTATTATATATTCAAATATGGTGCTTTAAAGTGTGGTGGCGAAAACACAAAACATCCGTTGCAGCAGCATTCAAGTGCGTGAATAACAGTTGCCGTTCTGCCTTTATAAAGCAGCTGAATTGTTCTTGACTTGTCACCGTCTGAACAAACCCGACATAGAAGTTCCTTGACATAGAAAAGCACCTCTTCAGCGGACAGCCTCACAAGCTGCTATTACAGACGAGAAGGCTAAAAGTAACAGAGCTTGTGAGGCGCTTTCAAAAGAACACTGAAATATTGAATTTTTGTGTTATTTTTGTATTATTATTATTAAAAAAAGTTATGTTCTGATTTATACTTACTGTTGCATTTTTCACTGATTCAACGACATTACAGTCTTACATTCACAACTTACAGTCACAGCTTATTAAAAGGACAAAAAGCCATGCTTTCTTAGTTTGGACTGATAAGCTTAAGTTTATTTCTTGTGTCTGACCATTTTAAATGCTCTAAGAGCGGCTGCAGGGTTAGTAGGTGAAATAGGTTATTCATACACATCAACAGGTCCCTGTAGTGTATGATAAAAACAGAGAAAGGCAAAAGACCAGAGGCCAGCTCTGCCCTCAGGGCTCAATATCTCTCCAGTCAGCTCCAACGCTTAGTCCCAAGATGAGGTTTAAATCACATTCATTGCCATCATTTCTCCAGAAAGCCGATTTACCCGATGGCGGGATTTTGAAAGCAGACTGCACTTGTTCACTTGCCATCAGAGCGGCTGAAGCACATTCAGTCTGAAGTGACGAGAAAGAGAGAAGGAGAATCAAAGAATGGAAAAAGGTGGCTCATAATGGGTCACTTTTGAATGCTGGAATAAAGAAGTGATCATTACTCTGTCAAGTAGAAATGGGTTCACGTTGTGCAGAACTCTCTTTGCTCTTTGTGAACAAGTGGTGGAATAATACAACATATGCAGTATAATATATGAACGGAAAGTTTTGTTTTTAGATTGGTATATTACTCTTCAAATGTTTGGGGTTGGTAAGTTTTTGAAAGAAGTCTCTTATTCTCACCAAGACTCAAAAATACAGTGAAAACCATTTTTTTAAAAAAAAATGCATTTATTTTTCTATTTTAAAATGTAATTTATTCCTCTGATGGCAAAGCTGAATTTTCAGTATCATTACTCCAATCAATTCAGTCTCACATCAGAAATCATTCTTATATAACATGTCTTATTATTATAATTAATGTTGAAAACAGTTGTGCTGTTTAATATTTTTATGGAAATTGTAATACTTTTTTTCACAATTTCACAAAGAACAGCATTTATGTGAAAAATGGTAGTATATATCACAGAGGTATTGACTAAACAAGATAATATTTTGCATCAAAATATTTTATTCTCTGCTGAAAACCAGCTAAAACCAGCTTAACCCTTAAACAGGCAACATGCACCACATGATACAGTATTTAGTCTCGTGTAGGAGGTATGATAAATACTTTTTCGTGCAGTATTGTAGTCAGTATCATAGTTGAATTTGTTTGAAGTATGTGGATCAGGTGACTTGGTTCAAATTTTCTTTTGTCAGTTTGACTTAAAGCCAACCCTACCCTAATAGGGCAACTCATAAAATACAAAATATATCATATATACAATTTTTATTTTTTTTATTTTTTTTACTTTGGATATGTCTTAAGTCCAGATGTTATAAAAAATATATATTTTTTGATGATCATTTTCCCCTCTTGCCTGTTTTAGGGTTAAATTTGCTGGTTTTAGTTCGCTTAAAGTGAACGTCAAAAATGAAAACTGTGTGTATATGACATTGTTCTTTCAGACCAACACAATCAGAGTTATATTATATATGTCCTGGCTCTTCCAAGCTTTATAATGGCAGTTAATTGTTGTGTCGTTCATAAAAGTGTATCTATCCATCATAACTGCTCCACACGGCTCCGGGAGCCATATTTGTCCATATTTAACACGTTATAAAGGAAAATATCTAGCTTCCGCAATTTTTGGGAAAAAAATCCGTAACTGGTGTGCAATGTCGTCAGACATAGCGTGAGCATTTTGAACTGCGAGAGGCACTACACTTTTTCCGTAAGTTGAATACAGAAGGTGATCTGTTGGAAGCTAGATAATTTACTTTATAAAGTTTTAAATATGGATATTTTTCTTACACAAAGGCATCGCTTCGCTTCAGAAGGCCTTTATTAACCCCTGGAGCCTTGTGGAGCATGTTATATGATGGATAGATGCAGTTTTATGGACTTCAAAAACGAAGCAACAATTCACTGCCGTTATGAAGCTTGCAAAAGCCAGGACTTTTTAATACAACTCCAAATTTATTCATCTGAAAGAATAATGTCATATAGGCCTATACCTAGGATGGGCTAATTTTCATTTTGGGGTGAACTAACCCTATAAGCTGGTTTAGCTGGTGTTCACCCGAATGGTCTAACCAGCTTTGGCAGACTAGAAAGCCAGCTAACCACCTTAGGTTAGTGTAAGCTGTATTTCAACAGGATCCTTATTCCACCCATAACCCAGTAATATTGCTGATATTACGACATAAACAGAAACATATGTTTAATTGGGACTGAAATTAAGGAAATAATATGAACTATATTAAAGGAAATTCATTTGATGGACATGTTTTTAACAGTTTTTTTTTCTGTTGATTGATCATTTTGATAAGCTTGCTATCTTGTTGTGATTCTGCTCAATGCTTCATGAAAGATGGAGCATCAAACAGAAGGTAATTGGCTGGAGCAAAAAAGTTTCTTCAGAAAAACACCTGATCAATATCCAAGATTTGCTAGTAGCAAAAAGGTCAATGACCTAGTTTAAATAAGCAAAGTTACTCATCAATCTGACTGAAAAATAGATTTCTTCCACTATCTCAGTTGTCAAAAGCAGTCTTACTGTTAAAGTCTTGCACAACTGATTCAAGCTGATCATCAAAATCGATTGATTTCTTAACGACATTGATTTTTAAAACGATTCCCAAAAGAACTGTTGTACCTCAGCATCAAAAATATCACATCTGAATAAAACAAGTTACTGATGTAACATTTTTCTTTCACGCTATTTAATGAACTTAAAGCCGCAGTTTTAATGAAGGAATGGGAGGATACTTGACGACAGGGAGGTTTGTATAATTCATAAGGCCTGGGCTGTTGGATGATCTGTTTTCTTTGGGGTGGCATGTGTACTCCGTCATTTAAAAATTCATTGTAAAGTGAGTCACTGGAAAGCAACCGTATCGTTGCTCTCCGTGAAGACTATCTTTTATTTTGAGCCTATTTCTCAAGGAATCAAGGAGATGTTTCACTGAACAGTTTAATGAGATCATTATCTCACAGCCTTTTGTCTTTTTTTAAACTTTCCTAACATCTTTAATATTAAAAAAGTTTTGGTCAATGATTCGTCAAGGTTAATTTAATTGCTATGGCTATTTCGAACCATTGCTATACTAATGCTATAAGGATTTCTTCGTGTTTTGTGAAGGTTGAGCAGAAAGTCATGTCTTGATGCTTGACAGAATAAAAACAAGGGTTAGCCATGCTTTCATCCCCCAACAGTGCTTTTAACATTGCTGTAAGAATGTGATGTTGGGAGTATCGAGCAAAAGATTCAGTTCTGGTTCAGATCAACTAGACTTTCGCTGGTGCTGGTAGGGAAATCAAATGTGTTGAGTTAAGAGCATGGCTCGCTCTTAAAAGGTGAATGAGAGCTTGCCAATCTGGGTTTCTTTTTTCCTCTAAGGAAACTTTCCCTCCAGCTGAAGCACTATTGTTTTCTGATGCAATCGTTAGTAAGAATGCTTACATGCTTCAGGCTCTATCTGGATTCTGACTCAAGAACTGGAGCACATGGACGTCTGATTCCACATTCCAGTCTTGTATTTTGTGCAACTTTGAGCTGGGTGGACCAGCTCCTTTCTACCAATGTTCAAAGGGAATATCAGCTGGGTGTTCCTCATTTACATCAACAAAGCTCCTCAATGATGGCTCTCCTGTGGATTGGCTGAGGAACCTAGAGTGTCGCTTCATAGAGTCATAAAAAGGTCCTAGTGTTATGAAATTGCAAATATTGCCCTTTAAGTGTTACAACATATCTTTGTGATGACAGGCCCTGTGGTGTGAAATGGTTTTTAAAACAGTTTTAGATGCAGCATAGCATTTCTCTAATAGTTTTGTAATTTATTATCACCTCATATGATCACACTGAAAGACTACATACAATATATACATTCTAAATAATATATTAATACAATTGTTTATGAAATAATGAGCAGTTACAGGAACTTAGAGTCACACGATTCTGGATAAATTGAGAATCACATATTTTTGATGGAGATCACGATTCTCCCACGTTTCTGAACAGACAACTAGCCCTAATTAAAAAAATAAAAATAAATAAAAAATAATTACTAGAGATTCTGACAAAATATTAATTGCTGCTGTCTATTTAAAAAAAATGCTTGCCTCCCACGTTCATTTTCAGAAAATCAGTTGAGTTAGAGACACTACAATTAAAAACTGAACGTGTCTGTTCGATATATTGCGAGTGAGCCGATTGAGCGTCACGGCACAAACGCAGCAGGATCGGATTACATTCATCACATGAGCTGAGGTAATCGCGGGATTCGCGGCTGCGGCTGCATTCACAGCACGTGATCAGTCTGGCGCATGTTTAGTTCATGTCTTTGGAAGCTTAACTTTCATAGGAAGTTCATTTTAAAAGTTGAAACACTCACTTTGCTCTCCACCGCTCCGTTTACACGAATCTCCGCAGCGTCGTGAGCCGAGTGCTGATGCTGTGAGTGTGATGTTGAAAACATGTGGAAACAGCGCCTCCTGCTGGCTGTAGTCTTTAACCTCTGGCCAAAAACTCCTCCAATGACGATATTTGCATCATCGGAGGAATTTTTCCAGAAATAAAATACATAATTCTCTCCTCTCAGGGTCATATGAGGGGGGAAAGTACGATAATTTGAATGTACTCCTGGGGTTCTACTGATACAAAGCTTAATGCTAATCGCTGAAGTAACACTTTAACATGAACGTGCGAGAACGCGCTTTAAGTGCTACTTAAGAGTCGCTGTCCATTTGCGAAGTGCTGAAATATAACCTTATATGGAATCGTTTCCTGTGAACGTTTCACCTAATAATTGTCATCTGTATTAATACAGTGTAAGTGATGGTTGAAAATCTGTCAACGTAAATACAAAAAAAAACTTTATTAAATATATACTGTATGTTATTAAAATAAGTTTGCTTTTTTTAAAATATCAATAAAAATGTGCCTTTTTTCCTTGAAAGAAAAGATACCCATTTGATTTATGCCATTTAAATATCCTTTTTATCACTGATGAAGATTCAATGCTCTGCTAAAAGCTAATTAGGAATTAATGATATATGCATAGTCAATTAAACCACTTGGAGAATGACTTCAAGGGGACGCATAGACGAGACACACAGCTCTTATCTGTAGTCAGAAATCATTGTCCTTCTGTGTAGTCAGTCTTTACAAAAGCATATATGTTGCTTGAAGTGCATATATGTTGCAGTATTAGGGTGGTTATATTTAAATCCGCCCTGTGGTGAAAATCAAGTTTTTAATGTTGTTTATATGTGGTGTTTTTAATATGCTTTCAGACAAACCATGTGCAATTTCCAATTGCTGAATATTTTCTCCTTAAAACTGCAGTGAAAAAAAACGGTTTATGCCCATGCTCACTGGCCTAGAAATATATGTATAACATTATAAAAATGTGTACAGTTGTACATTTGTTTATACAGTTGTACTGTACATTTGTACAGTTCTGTTGTCTTAATGCCAAAATAAAAAATGTTTTTATATATAAAAAAATAAAAAAATAAATAAAAACACGATTTGCAATCACCGGTGGTGTTTCTGACGTCACAAACTACCTTGTAACCAATCACGTCAGTTTGTGGGCGGGCCTTAGCATATCATTAACAATGATTGCTCTGAAGCTGAAGAGTCTCAAGAGAAGTCAGGTTATCCCGGTATATTTTTCTGTTGATATGAAAAATCTGAAAAACGTCTCGGTTCGACTGTAACCTTAGTTCCCTGAATAGGGAGCGACGCCGCGTCACCGCTTTGGGAACGCCTCTGCGTGATTGCGTCGTGAAAGCACGTATGTCATCAGTCCAATAGAGAGACGGAACGTCATCGGCGTGGTGACGTCGTAGACCCGGAAGCTATATAGCACACTGGCAAACACACGCCGTTAGCTTCTGATAAGGATGAAACAAGGCGCTTGCGAGCATGCGGGGAGTATGGCTGGGTGGACGCAGCGTCTCGTTCCCTATTCAGGGAACTAAGGTTACAGTCGTAACCGAGACGTTCCCCTTCAAGGGAACTCGAGCTGCGTCACCGCTTTGGGAACGAATAACCACGCCCCCATAGGGCCGAATGCCCGCCTGTGTCATGATTAGGAGGCGAGCACCCGTGCCCCAGGAGTAGCCTTGATGTCAAGTTCATAGAACCTGACGAAGGTATGCGGCGAGGACCAACCTGCCGCATCACAGACCTCCTGCAGGGAGGCCCCTGACAGGATTGCCTGCGAAGCAGCCATACTCCTAGTGGAGTGGGACCGGACAGCCAAGGGAGAAGGCTGTCCGGCCACATAAGCAAGTGAGATAGCCTCGACTACCCACTTGCTCATCCTCTGCTTTGAAACCGGCCCCCTCGAGGAGGCCCGTAACAGACAAATAACTGTTCTGTTCTCCTCCACAGGGCAGCTCTGTGGACATAAGTGTCTAAAGCACGAACAGGGCAAAGCAGATTGAGTCGTTCCTGGTCTGACGTCACAAAGGCGGAGGACAAAGGCTTGCAGCACAACAGGTCTCATAGGGTTAGTAAGAACCTTAGGAACATAGCCCGGCCTAGGGTACAAGAAAGCCTTGGCCATGCGGCGCGAACTCCAAGCACGAGGGTGCCACCGAGAGAAACCTGTAGATCTCCTATTCTCTTTAGAGAAGAAATAGCGAGAAGAAAGATAGTCTTTAAAGTCAGAAACTTCTGGAAACTCCTCGGCGGCTCAAAGGGAGCCTCGGAAAGACCCGAAGGACCACCGAGAGGTCCCAGGCCGGCACCCTGGTGCGTACTGCAGGTCTCAACCTCAAAGTGCCACGAAGGAAACGAGTAACCATAGGGTGTCGCCCTAAAGAAACACCATCCAAAGGAGTGTGGTAAGCACCTAAGGCCGCCACATACACCTTTAGTGTGGAGGCGCTAACCCAGCGGAGAATCTCTCCTGCAAGAAGTCCAGCACCGCACTGGGCAGTTAACTGGATCCCACAGGCGATCTCTGCACCATAAGGTGAAGAGTCTCCACTTCAGTGCGTACAGTTTCCTCGTGGAGGAGCTCTAGAGTGTAGAATGGTCTCAACAACCTCAGTTGAGAGACCAGAACTTATGAGCTGGGCCCCCTCAGAGGCCAAGCCCACAGTCTCCACAACTCTGGGCGAGGGTGTACGAAGACGCCGCCCGCCTGAGAGAAGGTCCCTCCTGATCGGAATCTCCATGGGAGAGCCGTCGAGAGACACAATGTCCGAGAACCATACTCGGCCTGGCCAGAACGGGGCTACTAACAGTAGACGGCCCGTCCGGCGCACTCTCTCTAGAACTCCCGGAAGCAGAGCAATCGGGAAAAGCGTGCAGGGCAGCCTCGGCCACTCCTGTACCATAGCGTCCAGTCCGAGAGGAGCTGGAGGTGCTAGGGAGAACCACCGACGACAATGCGTATTCTCGTGAGTGGCGAACAGGTCCACTTGAGCCCTGCCAAATCTCTCCCAAAGGAGCTCCACCACCTTGGTGTGGAGTCTCCACTCCCCGAGCCTCGGCCCCTGCCTCGACAGGATGTCCGCTTCCACATTCAACCGCCCAGGAATGAACATAGCCCTCACTGAGAGCAGTTTCCCCTGGGACCAGAGGAGGATAAGGCGCGCCAGCTTGTACAGCTGACGAGACCTCAGACCCCCCTGATGGTTGACATAAGAGACCACCGATGTGCTGTCTGTGCGAGCGAGCACATGATGGCCCCTGAGATATGGCAGGAAGTGCTTCAGAGCCTGAAACACTGCCAGCATTTCTAGACAATTTATGTGCCACGAATGATGGTGTTCCTGCCATAAGCCCTGGGCTGGCGACCACTCATGGTCGCCCCAGCTCGTAAGGGAGGCATCCGTGCTCAGAGATACCCGCTGGCACGGTGCCCCCAGTAACGGGCCCTGGGCTAAAAACCACGGGTCCTTCCACATGACCAAGGAGCGGAGACACCGCCGCGTAACCTTGATCACACGAAAGGATTTCCCCTCGGGAAAAGCCCTTGGTTTTGAGCCACCACTGTAATGGTCTCATGTTCAACAGGCCGCATGGAATGATGTTGGGCGCTGCTGCCATGAGACCTAACAGTCTCTGAAACTGTTTTACAGTGAGTGACTGTTCTAGCTTCACCCCCTCACGGCCGGCGGATCGACCCTATGCGAGGCTCTGACAATCGGGCCTGCATAGAGACCGAATCCCAACTCACGCCTAGATACGTTATTCTCTGTACTGGAGAAAGAACGCTCTTCTTGGAGTTGAGCCTCAGCCCTAACTTCCTCATGCGCGAGGACAACATCTCGATGTTGAACGCGAGACAAGCTGACTGTGCTAGGATCAGCCAGTCGTCGATGTAATTGAGGATGCGAATCCTGCATACGCAAGGGGACTAGCGCGCGTCCACACGCCGTGAGCGTGCGGGGTGAAAGTGCTAGACCAAAGGAAGCACCCGATATTGTGCGCTTCTCCCTGAAAGCGAACCTCAGGTACTTCCTGTGCTGTGGGAGGATGGAGACATGAAATTATGCATCTTTGAGATCTATCGTGACAAACCAGTCCTCGGACCTGATCTGAGACACGATCTGTTTGAGTGTAAGCATCCTGAACTTGAGCTTTGCTACACAGCGGTTCAGAACGCGAATCTAAGATCGGGCGCAGCCCTCCATCCTTCTTTGGCACTATGAAGTACCGGCTGTAAAGCCTGACTCCCTGCCAGGCGGGGAAACCTTCTCTATAGCCCCTTTTTGCAGCAGAGTCTGTACTTCTTGAGACATAACCAGAGCCTGCTCGGGGCCCACCACCGTGGGCAGGACCCGTTGAAACTGGGTGGGCGACATCGAAACTGAATGGCGTACCCCTTCCTTACACACTGCAGGACCCATTGAGATATATTCGGCAGATTCTCACTCTGCCAGAAAATCTACTAAGGGTACCAGCCTCTCGAGACTGGCCTCTGATGTACTCTGCACCACGAGTGCAGTGCCCTGAAAGCGGCTGACCGGCAGGGAACCACTGACTCGACAGCGCCACCTCCCTCCTCGGAGGGCGCGAGCCATCCTCGAACGACCCGCGAGGGCTCTCCACGCCCCGGCGCTCGGGCGGGGTTGGTGGATCGACCCTGTGAGGGCACCGAGGACAGACGGGTACCGTGTGCTGAGGTAACCACCGTCTGCCCCCAGAGGATAACCCTCACAGCCCTGGGCGCCCGTAGCGTCAGGACTTCTTCGACGCAGCCTTCCTCGAGATAATAACTGTCCTCAGATCAGCTCTACTCGTGGAAGGCTGCGCCTGAGAGCGCCGCCCACCAGCCCACCCTTTCTGCGGGGTGCGCGGGTGGCGGCGCTCTGTTTTGCTGCGCCCTGTGCGAGAGCCAGTACTCGGCGCCTGCTGCTCCGCCCAGGGGCGAGACTTGGGGTTTCGAGGAGGAACTGCTTGAGCGCCGCAGATTGTTTCTTTGCCTCCTGGAACCTGTCGGTAACCGTGGTGACCGCGTCACCGAACAGACCTCCAGGAGACAGTGGCGCATCAAGCAGAAAGCTCTTGTCCCTCTCTTTGATCTCGGTCAGATTTAACCATAAATGCCTCTCCGTGGCCACCAGGGCTGCCATAGAACGGCCCACACATCTGGCCGTCTCCTTGGTGGCACGGAGAGCGAGATCTGCCGAAGATCGGAGCTCGGAGACCACATCAGCTCCGATCTCCTGGCTTTCCCCCAAGTCCCTTAGCAGATCAGCCTGGTATGCCTGCACTAATGCCATAGTGTGCAGACATGCGGCCTGACCTGCTGCGGTATGCTTTGCCCACTAACTGAGATGTTACTTTCAATGGCTTAGTGGGCAAAGATGGAGCCTTCATGGCTGATGCTGATTCGGCGAGAGATGGCTCGCGGCGTCTCTTCAACCCGTGGCATCGAACCATAACCATGCCTTTTCAGTCCCATAATGTTACTATAAGCGGATGTATGGGGACTGAACACACGTGAAGACATGGGCGTTTCCACGATCTCGACACCTCAGTGTGGAGATCAGTGAAAAACGGCAGGCTCCTCCTCGCGGAGGCTGAGCAGAGCGTGCGGAGAAAGCGCCGTCGAGCCTGCTTTTTACACAGGCTCGCTCATGATGCTCTTGTGGCCAGTCAATGTTTAATCTGGCCACCGCTCTGCTCAAAACCTCCACGAGCTCCTCACTGGCAGGGGATTGAAGTGGCGAGTCCTCAACCCCTGCATCGATGCTGCAGACATCCACCTCCTCGGAGGAAGACAGCTGCAGCATCGCGGCCGCCCAGGCGGGAAAATCGCAGCGCGGGCTCCCGAACCCAGAGAAGCAGCACTGGATCTAGCGGGTGAAGGCTGAGATAGGCGGGGCCCGTCTCAACCCCTCCGTCAGATCCATTTGCGAACCCCACGACATGAGCTGCCGCTGTGCCTCGGCAGCAGCGGGGCCCACGCCGCGGGGAGCGCGAGCCGGGACGCCCTCCTCGAAGAGCGCCCGGCGGGATCGCCGCACACGGAGAGGCAGAGCCTCACAGTGCTCACAGCCGGCACCCTCGAGTGCCGACTGAGCGTGCTGCTCACCCAAACAAACGATGCACATAGAGTGTGTATCCCCGTCCGTGATGTAACGAGGACAGGGAGGAACACACTTTCTGTACAATCGTTCGCTCGCCATACTCTCTTGCCCAATATCAGTGTGAGTGCAAACTTGTGAAAACAGGGGTCTGAACTCAGACACAAACAGATATTTAGACAGACAATGACACAGAGCGCTTGTTGAAGACAACAGAAGCTAACGGCGTGTGTTTGCCAGTGTGCTATATAGCTTCCGGGTCTACGACGTCACCACGCCGATGACGTTCCGTCTCTCTATTGGACTGATGACATACGTGCTTCACGACGCAATCACGCAGAGGCGTTCCCAAGCGGTGACGCAGCTCGAGTTCCCTTGAAGGGGAACCTTTATGTGTCTGACGTTGTAGAGAGAGATACATAAAACACATTGCCATTCTGATACATCGACATTGTGATACTCCAAGCCTGTATGAGTGGGTGAGGCGGGGGTCATTTGCATAATCATGGATCCGTGAATACTAAATGTAAGAAGGGTATAGAGTCACATTTAAGCAATTTTAAGGCAATTTTTTTTTCTACAGGAAAAAACTTTTAAATATGTAATTTTGGTGATCAAAGATGATTTTTAACAATTATTGACTACAGGGGGAATTTAAGAACCACACAGGGAATCTACTGCCATCTACTTGATTATTTCAGCTGACATGCGTCTTATTAACTTAACACATTGTAATGAAGTTCGTAGTTATGGAAAGAAGGAGGTTGGAACCAGCGAACGTTTAACAACTAATAAATCATTAAACACAAAATGAAAGTCATCACAGATGGCGCGCACACACAATAAAACGTTAACAAAACACAACATAAAATCCAGGCCTGGTCCTCTCTGCCTTCACTGTCGTCGCTCCTCCTTTTATGCGTCCGAGCTCCTCCGTGAGACATGAGACGGATGCGGCGTGCAGCGGCCTCGCCCCGTTCTCACGGTCCCTCGGCCTCGCTGCTTGCCACACACAGCAATTTGGTTTCACCAGGCATTTTGTGACCATAACCTGATTTGCACAGTTCTTTTAGTAAGTCGGGTGCTAAAACAACACTATCCAACCCGATATCCTGGCTCTGCGTATTTATAGCACGAGTTTCATCTGGCATGCTCTTTATATGCAAAAATAATCTTTTACGTGCATCTGGTATGCAAAATTTACCCGCTGACTTTAATTGGTTTAGCAACACTATCAGTAAACACAACTTGTTTTTAGTGAAATCCCCCCCAGAGTGTTGATCTTGACACTGCAGCTGATGTATTTAAAAACCCAAATGTAAAATGAGGCCAATTACACTGTCAGAAGGATCACATTCATCATTTGCTCTTGATAAATCAGGAACACATGGTCAGTCACACCTCATTAAGTGACTGTGCTATGGACATGGGCCAAATCACAATAACAAGCAGATGTCTATGGCACTACGAATAACCAATCATAGAGTGGACATACAGCGTAAAACAGGATCAGTTACAGAAAATACAATAACTTTGGTGTAAAGTGAGCTGCTAACTGCTTTGAATACCACTCAAAAGATTATTTTGAATGATTTTGAAAGAAGACTCTTATGCGCCACCAAGGCTGTAATATGTGACCCTGGACCAGTCATAAGTCGCACGGGTATATTTGTGGCAACAGCCAACAATACATTATATGGTCAAAATTATAATTTTCTTTTATGCCAAAACTCATTATGATATTATGTAAAGATCATGTTCCATGAAGATATTTTGTACATTTCCTACCATAAATATTTAAAAATATATAGTATTATAGTAATATGCATTGCTAAGGACTTCATTTTGACAACTTTAAAGGCGATTCTCTCAATATTCCACATTTTCTAATAGTTGTATCTCCGTCAAATATTGTCATATCCTAACAAACCATACATCAATGGAAAGCTTATTTATAAAAAAAAATAGGGTCACATATAATCACAATTTAAAATAACCATTTTCTATTTGAATATATTTTATAAAATATATTTTATTTCAGCATCATTACTCCAGTGTTCAGTGTCACGTGATCCTTCAGAAATCATTAACTAATATGCTTATTTAATGCTCAAGAAAAATGTCTTAATGTTGAAAGTTGTGCTGCTTAATATTTCTGTGGAAATTCGATGATTAATAGAGAGTTCTAAAGAGCAACATTTATTTGAAATAAACATGCATGTCTTTAATGACAATAGTATTAATTCTGTTTTAAAAAAAACTCTTAAGTGTGTGTGTATGTAATTTTTCTTCAATTTCATTGAATGGACAAAAAACAGCTGAGACATTCTTCGAAATCTCTTCATTTAATTCAACAGACAGTCATATTGGTTTGTAACAACATGAAGGTGAAATACATGATAGAATTTTTATTTTTGAGTGAATTGTCCCTTTAAGATGGTGGCATCATTACTTTAAATTATTCCTCCCTCTGCCAGTATACTGGGGAGGAATCTCTGTATCTTTATAGTGGCCTAAATGCAGTTTCCCTTCTTCAGAGCTATACAGGAATAATTTTTCTCATTACCAATTGATGACTTCATGCTATAGACCAACAGGGCATTTCTGCACTTTGAGGTATTGCTCAGCACCGCTACATATACAGCCGCATCTCTCTTAAGCCCTTTTAAGTGGCCCTTCCCTGAGGTTATCCACACCATCATCTGACACTGAAGGGAATGACCCGTCCAAGGGAGCACACGGTCATAAAACACCAAACAGCTTTAGTAACAAGCTCGCGTATGTAAGGATCAAGCAACGTAACAACCCAAGTATATAAAATATTTACGCCTAAGTATGGTATTGAAATCCAAAAGGCTCGTCATTTGTGGCTTAATTAGTTATTAGCACCAGAATGCTTGCCGGGATGGTTGGCATGAATAATAGAAGACTGTTTGAAGGTCATTAAAAGCAAGGCAGTTCGCCGTTGAGCAGGGGGAAAGCAGTTTGAATTGCCAAATGCTGCAGATTAACAATGCCATCGCTCGGCTCCCCACGCTCAAGCGACCAGTAAAGGCAAGGTGGGGGTAATTTGTCAAGTGCTCAAGCGGGGCCATCTGTGCTACAGACTGACAAATGTCCCCCTTATTTGTCATAAGGACACATGTCGTACAAGCACTGAATTAATTCCCCCTTTGCAATACATTTATTTGTCATCCAGGTATTTAACTGGATTTCGTCTTGCATTGCTCACACTGTATTACGTGGGCTTGACAGGACAACAGGCGGTTACGCCCTGCCAGCTTTTCCTAATACTTTACAAGGGAAGGTGCAATATGAGGTGAACCTGGTGTCTGCGCTGAAAAAAAAATAAAAGCAAGGAAAAGCACACTCAGCATTGAGCGCGATTGTGTAAATCAAGATACGCCAATTTCGAGTAGCAGCCGTCCCCGTTTTCTCAGTCTCAGAAGGGTTGTAATGCGTGCTTCGCGTGATGAAATCTCCTTGTTGTTTGAGCTGGATTCTTCCATCTCGACAGCACACCCTTGAGAGCTGACGGCTTTGTTGTTGCCAGTCTATTTCATCTCTTCCTATAAGCAGGTGTCGTGCAAATAACGCCATTTGGTAAATATGACGGAGTGCCATTAGAGCAGGTCAAGGCCAGTAATCTCCTAATCTCATCCCAGGCAATATGGCGACTTCCTAGTGAACTCTCTCAGACCGTGGCCTCTTCACCTGATAAAAAGACACAATAGAAATTTATTTGAAGGGGCCTCTCCTGGATAGGGCAACATTTCCACCTTAATCATAAGGAGGATGAACATGACTAGCTGTGTGCTTTATTATTGCCTTTCTTTATCTATTGCATTTCATGACAGGGACACCAGGCATGACACAATATGTTTCCAGGGACGAGCAATTTGCTGCAAAACTGCTGCACAATGTGACACAATTACAGGCAAGAACATTCTGTTATTATCGGGCAGAAACCTCTTATCTCCAAAATTTTTTCCATAAATCTTTATTATTAGTCTGTGGGTTTTGCAAATATTTAGTCAATGCAAAGTATTAAAAAGAGCTTGTGACCAAACCTCTATTGGATTCTCAAACTGTCAGTAAAACCTCATAACTCCACCCTGCCTCAATCTTGAATGAAGTGCCATACACATTTTGGACCGTCTCTGCTTGTTTGCAATGCAAGTTAAATAAATAACTGGTTGTTTTAATATGTACAGCATTTTATTCAAACAATACATATACACCGATCAGGCATAAGATTACGACAATTTCTAATACTGTATTGATCTGCCAAAACAGCCCTGACCTGTCGAGGCATGGACTCCACTAGACCCCTGAAGGTGTGCTGTGGTAACTGGCACCAAGATGTTAGCAGCAGATCCTTTAAGTCCTGTAAGTTGTGTGGTGGGGCCTCCATGGATTGGACTTTTTTGTTCAACACATCCCACAGATGCTCGATTGGATTGAGATCTGGGAAATTTGGAGGCCAAGTCAGCACCTCAAATTGTTGTTGTGCTCCTCAAACCATTCCTGAACCATTTTTGCTTTGTGGAAGGACGCATTATCCTGCAGAAAGAGGCCACAGCCACCTGGGAATACCGTTTCCATGAAAGGGTGTACATGATCTGCAACAATGCTTAGGTAGTATGTGTCAAAGTAACATCCACATGGAGCTGGACCCAAGGTTTCCCAGCATAACATTGCCATAGTGCATCCTGGTGCCATGTGTTCCCAGGTACACTCTAAAACATGTTGGGTAAAAAACAACCCAATGTTGGGTCAAATATGGACTAACCCAGCAATTGGGTTGTTTTAACCCAGCGATTGGGTTGTTTTAACCCAGCGATTGGGTTGTTTTAACAAAATATTTAACCCAACCGCAGGGTTAAAACAACCCAATTGCTGGGTTAGTCTATATTTGACCCAACATTGGGTTAAAACAACCCAGCATTTTTTAGAGTGTAAGCGGTGCACATGCACCAGGCCGTCCACATGATATAAAAGAAAACAAGATTCATCAGACCAAGCCAACTTCATCCATTGATCTGTGGTCCAGTTCTGATGCTCACATGCCCACTGTTTGTGCTTTTGATGGCTTCAAACTCACTCAAATCCTTATGCTTGCCCATTTTTTCTGCTTCTAACTCATCAACTTTGAGGAAAAATGGTCACTTGCTGCCAAATATATCCCACCCACTAACAGGTGCTGTGATGAAGAGATAATCAGTGTTATTCACTTCACCTATCAGTGGTCATAATGTTATGCTGATCAGTGTATAATGGCACCACATATATGTAAATGCTATTTGAGGAGCAGAGAAGAGTGTCTTCGAAACTCTTAAATCTTAAATTTTGTTAAATATTAAAGGTTCTTCTGGCAAAAAAAACTTATTTTTAAGAGTGTACTCTCCCCCATATCCCTGGGTGGGATTAGGAATGGGCGATACCAATTATTTTAGTTTTGATACAATACAGATCATCTATATACCAATAGGATAACACTAAACTGAACACTGACGAGTAAAATGGTTAATGATGCCCACTTAACATAATATTTGAAAGCAATTTTAACATTCAATGCCTTCATTGCAAATGATTAGATTATGATTTGGTTTACACATGGCTAAAATATGTTTCTGTGGCTTTACTACAAATACTATAGTTGAACTTTGGTCAAACCATGGTTAATTTTCACAAGGGACTGCCAGTGAGAGGGTGTTGCACCCATAAAATGCAACCTTTTTATTCTGACAGCATATGATTTATATGAATAACAAATACAGAATAGAACATGATTCATTTAAATACATTTTATTTGCACAAATTATGTACAATTTCAATTGGTAAAATAATGGATCCATATCATGTGTTTCTGTCCTCTGATAAGCATTGTTCTGGGCTGCTTCCCAAAAGCATTTTATGATGAAACAGTAGAGCTGTGATTGACTGTTCGACTGGTCCTGTCTTGCAGCATTTGCAATTGTTCATGATCAGATTTATTCACACACAATTATTCGCTTACATAGTTTATTTTTCCAGTTCAACGTATATTGTGAAAGTTCTAAACAAAATCACTGGTAAAAATCACCTTAATATCGATATCTTTTTATTTGAGTATCTTTGACTTTCAAAACCACATAAGTATCGATCTTCCCATCTCTAGCTGGAACAGGAACAGTCGAGAGTGAGGAGTTGGGGTGGTGGAGGGATGCTGGAAAACTGTTGATGGGACAGAGGTGATTCGGCTATAAAGCCTATATTGACCTCTTCTCATGCTGATTGCGTAGATTTTCTGAATGTGTTCCTCCCAAACTTCGTTACACAAGCATACTTAAAAAAATAGTGTTTTTTTACATTTCCTAACAGTAGTGGTTTGGGACATAAGCCTGAAGTTTCCGCCAGACAGCGAATATAGTCATACTGTATGTAGAGTGTGATTTTTGGACCACTGAGATATCAAGGTGGACGGGGCTATAGCAGCAGAAGTCTGATGTTTCATAGAAAGATCGAATTATGATATTTTCATTAAGCACATGGATGAATAATCACAGTGAGATATGATTAACATGATTAGAAATTAGATATGGTGAATTTCCATTTCATGCCGACTGTAAACCACAGTCAAGCAACTCTTTTGAAAAAGTAATTAACTGCTACTAAAAATGAAAATTCTGTCATCATTTACTCATCCTCAAGTTATTCTAAACCTGTATAAAATCTAAATATAGTATGAAAATATCTTCTTTTGTGTTCAGCAGAAGAAATGTATACATATTTGGAACTACTTGAGGGTGAGTAAATGATGACAGAATTTTCATTTTTGGGTGAACTATCCCTTTAAGGGTTTTCATAAACAAAAAACTATTCAATGATAGAATGTATTATTTAATCTCAATTAGGGTGAGTATATCAAGATTAAACAGTTAAATATATAAATGCAACAAAAAATATGTGTGGCTATTCATAAAGTAGCTAAAAGCTACACAGCTGAAAAGAACTGAACTAACACTACTAAGAAATCTAGATACTAGTGTCATTACTTAGTTAGTTATTCTCTAACACTGCTTTCAATATTTATGATGTAATATTTTGTGGATTAAGTGCGGCTGAATCCAGCAATGCTGACTAGACAGCCAATCAAAAACCAATGTGCTGCGAAATTATTCTGAAATAGAAATATATTTGCGCCAGATTGAAATCAATTATGTATATCCTAGAAATGGTGGTGAGAGCAATCTTCAAGCTTGTGAATATAATCAGAGATTGAATGTTGATGTTGATATGGCGGTGGTTTACATGTTGTTTACATAGACAGTCATCCAATGTGAATTTTAATCCTCATATTTTTTATTCAATTTTAGAAATGGACGAAGTTTAAAGATTTCAATTTGAATAAATTAAATGAGATCATCGCCCCGTTTACAAATTACACATGGAGAGATTTCCATTGAATTCTAATAATGTTTGTTCACTCTTGTGAGGCATTGTTGACAGACATGGTTCAGTTTCATGACCTATCAGGAAATATGGTGAGATTATTTTTGTGATATTTTTTGTAATTTATGACCTTTTCAGTGCTGCAATATCAGAGGACAGGATGAAATAAAGAGCTTAGTTTTTGATCGAACAAATCAAGAGTAAAGTCTAAAATCAATTTGAACTTTAATAACCAATATACTGGCATCTTGCTGTATCTCCCAGTATATTGACGTTTCACCTTTAACTGCAAGCATTGATATGGGCATCATTAAAGGGACAGTTCACCCAAAAATGAAACTTTGGTCATTATTTTACTCTCATCTAATTTCGAACCTGTGTGCTATTATTTTCTTTGAGGAACACACAGGAGAAATGTACCGTGAAACCATGCACCATAAAAGTACAGTAGACAAAGTTTTTTTTCTTTCAGAAAACTTTTAGCAAGTCATTTGGACCTCTTTAATGGTGATTTTTGTGTCATTTTCTAACTTGACAGCTCCAGTCCTCTTTCATTTGTATTGTATTAAAAATATTAAAGAGGAGATGACCTTATTATGCCTTTTTTTAAGTCTTTATTTAGTTGTTAGTGTCTACTTAAGGGTTTCATGATTTGTTTTTGAAAAACATGATTTTTTCAAATATTTAACATTTTGTTTCACCTCTTTTCCCAGTCTTTCAGTAACACTCTGGCTGTGTCTGAAATGTCCCCCTCTTCCCTCATTAGTCCACTAATATAGACCCTTGAAGGAATGAAAACGAGTGAATGAATTCGACACTGAGTGCACCAGAAGGGCTGCCGCTTTTGCATAGTTTGCTTTGTTAAACAGTTTAACAATCAATTAAAAAGAAATTTACCTGTATGATATTACGCTGTAGCCACATTGGACCAGCGGTTTGGAAAATGGACAGATGGATTGGATGGATGGATGGATGGATGAGACAGCTGCAGGCTCCATCTTCTGGTCAGACCAGAAGCATTAGCTGTGCGACTCTCACAGTGTATTATGCATATATTCTCTAGTGCATCAGTTGTACTCTTGTTATCGCGGTGCATTTTGGGATTGAATGAGTGCACTTGATAACATCCACTATGGTTTCGGACACCACTACAAATGGCTGCCCCTTCAAATAGTGCCCTATTTTAGGGTAAAGGGCACGATTCCGGACACAGCGTCTGTTTAGATCCTGTGTCTTTGAAGCCATCGTTCCGAGAACTGCAATGTGCTCGTCCAGGTCTCGTCTCTTTTTTTGGCATATTAATAATTTAATGCATTAAGAATACCCTTATAATGCATTATAAATACAGAAAGTGTTACTTTGTGTTATATCACCTCAGCAGTAAATGAGAAAAAACACTGCTGCAAGGGTGTTTATAATACAAATGCCGAGGGAGTGCTGGGAAATTTGACATCAGTCTCTCTATATTTTTCCTTCTTTTGGAAAATTGTGGAAATGCTATCATTGCATTTTTTTTCTTTTGCTATTGGAGCACATGGAAATACGAAAAGTGCACTTGCTGTTGTTTTCTGTTTACTGCTATTGAAGTTTACCAAACTATGACTTTCATCTAAAAACTACTTGTCTAAAAAACTATGAACATACTATATCTTTCGGTTTTGAGAACCCCAGAAATGTGAAAAAAAAGCCAAAAAAAAAAAAGTTCAGAAACAGTGCTTACTGATATAGAGAATATCTCCCTTTGGAGTGGACTTTGTCTCTTTGCAGACATTTTTCATGCTCAAACAGCAACATTACACACTAAAGAAAGTTGTAAAAAATCATAATTGGACCCCTTTTAAAATTGGGCAGGTGAAAATCATCTTTGGTTTATAATCAAAGTATAAAGTCAAACAGGTTTTCTTTTTTTTGCGTGAACTATCCCTTTAATGACTGGGGAATACAGCAATAGTTTGTATATTTCAGACATGTTTTTCTATCACTCTGTAGGTCTTTTTTTTTTCTTTTTTTTTCTGCAGTCGTAAAGATTGATTCTTGTTTTTGGCCATGCCTTTGGGCCTTATTAAATCAAAATGTAAACTCAGTCTCCTCTAACAAACGGCAGAGAAAATGCCAGTGGCCGGCTCCCTGCGGGGTTGCACTCAGATTACTCTGACAAGTTAACTACTGTATGAGCTTCCACTTCTCTTCTTTTATTTAGTTAGGTGATGGAATACTCTACATCTCTCCAATATTGTGGAGGTGAAGAGCGGGGTATCACTCCCTCGCCTGTTATTGTGTTTACATTGCAGGCACTATAATGGGTATTGTATGATTATATTGTAATGCACGTTGACAGCGTCTGGGCTAGACTGTTATTACCCAGTAGAGTATATACAGTGAACATGTCTCGAGACGTGTCCATTCTTGACCGTATGGTACAGTGTTACCTTTCGCATATGTAAGCACTCACCTTGACTGATGTCCATACGTGGCTGCTGTTGCTGGGTGGAGGACACTGTCAAAAAGGCCAAGGCAGCAGGCCATCTGGACTCCATATGGATAAGGGCTAATATCTAACTATTATCATTACTCAACACTTTGGCCTGTTGGAAAGGTTAACAGGACGGCACCTATCTGTCAGGACACTTCAAATTCTGAAGCACATTTTTCATCAGTTTTTGAGCTACAACCATGCTGTCAATTTTGCATGTTATTATAAAGAAGATCACACAATATAGTATGCAATAAAATGTATTACATTTAAAAATTGAATGTCTTTGTATCTTCATTATGTAACAAATTATATACATTTGTTTGCATAAGTACTCTACCATTCAAACGTTTGGGTTCAGAAAAACAAATGTTTCAGGAACACTTTGAAATCCGTATGCTTACTAAGGATGATTTATTTGATCAGTAACACACTAAAACAGTTATATTATTATGGAATATTATTACAGTGTAATTACACAGAAGAACTAAGTAGTTTTAAATAACTATATGTACTGACTATAGGGTTTGGTTTAGGTTTAGTAACTTGTAATCCTGCATAATTCACTGTTGTACATGTGCAGTCATGGTCGAAATTACTGGCACCCTTGGTAAATTTGAACAAAGTATCCTGTAAAAATAAATTTGCATTGTTAGTACTTTTGATCTTTAATAAAAAATAAATTAAAAAATAAACAAAATCACAAAGATCGAACCTTTCATTGAAATAAAAGAATTGAAAATGTGAGGAAAATACCTTTATGAAATAAATGTTTTTCTCCAGTACGCGCTAACCAAAATTAATGCCCCCCTTTTATTGAATACTTTTTGCAACCTCCTTTTGCCAAGATAACAGCTCTGAGTCTTCTCCTATAATGAGTTTGGAGAACACCTAGAGATCCGAGACCATTCCTCCATGCAGAATCTCTCCAGATCCGTCAGATTCCCAGATCCATGTTGGTGCTTCTTCTCTTCAGTTCACCCCACTCATTTCCTAGTGTTCAGGTCAAGTGACTGGGACGGCCATGACAGAAGCTTCATTTTGTTCTCAGTGACACATGTTTGTTTCGGATCATTGAAGATCCAACCACTGCCCATTATAAGCTTTCTAGCAGAGGCTGTCGGGATTTGATTTTTTATCTGTTGGTATTTGATAGAATAGATGATGCCATGTATGCCAAGACCTCCAGCAAAAAAAAGAAAAAGAAAAAGAAGGTAGACAACATTAAAGATCCAGTAGTATATTTAACCGTGGGCATGGGGTTCTTTTTGTCCCTGTGTGCATCAAACCCATCTGGTGGGTTTGCTACCAAACATCTCTTCTTTTTAGTTTCATCTGAACACAGAACCAGGTCCCTTTTGAAGTTCCAGTCATGTCTGACAACTGAATATGCTGGAGTTTGTTTTTGGATGAGCGAGTAGGATTTTTCTTGAAACCCTCCCAAACAACATGTGGTGATGTAGGGGCCTTATTGATCATTTTTTAGGCTTTCTGACTGCAAGACTCAACTAATCTCAGCAATTTTCCAGCTGTGATCCTTAGAGAGTCTTTGTCCACTCAAACTCTCCTCCTTGCCGTGCATTAAGACAATATAGACACGCGTCCTCTTCCAGTCAGATTCGTAACATCTTTAATTGATTGGAACTTCTTAATTATTTCCCTGATGGTGGAAATGGGAATTTTCAATGCTTTAGCTATTTTCCTACAGCCAATTTCTATTTTGTGAAGCTCAACAATCTTTTGCTGCACATCAGAACTATATTCTTTATTCTCATTGTGATGAATGATTAGGGGGATTTGGCCTTTGTGTTTCCTCATATTTATACTCCTGTGGAACAGGAAGTCATGGCTGGACAATTTCATGCTCATAGTCACCCTGGTGTGCTAAAACATTTTTAATATGAATGGGAGATATTTCTAGGGGTGTCAATAATTGTGGCCAAAGCGTTTTAGAGAAAAACATTTATCTCATAATGTGATTTCCCCCCCTTTCAATTATTTTACGTTAATGAAAGGTTATATTTTTTTGCGTAGTCTTCAGTGTCACATGATCCTTCAGAAATAATTCTAATATCCTGATTTGCTGCTCAAGAACTATTATTATTTTTTTCAAGATTATTTGATTAAGAAAGTTCAAAAAGGAATACAGCATTTACGTGAAATGAAGTATTTGTCTTTATTGTCACTTCGATCAATTTATTGTGTCCTTGGTATATTATTTAAAAAAACTGACCGCAAACTTTTGATTTACATTAATATTTTTGATGAGTTCTTATATGATCAGTTTTATTACCACACTGACAGCATTGTTTTATTTTCCTTAACAAATAAACTTTATACTTTAAACCTTACACTGTAAATATATTTAATCACCACATTAAAATAATGTTAGCTCTTTAGTGCCTGACTGGATGATGAGGAAGTATATTGTACTTGCTGTGTACAAAACACCTGCTATAAAACTTCCCCCTTTTTCCCCCCTCAACAGACCGTATACTCTCCCTGAAAATGTGCAAATGAAATCCTTTGGCACATTGAATTAATATAGAGCATGTGTGCACTTCTTAAACTTCTTAAGGTGTTTAAAATTCACACTTAGAGGCAGGAATAAATGTATGCCCTCATTAAATCTCGGGCAAGGATGTAACACGGTTTGTTACACCGCAGACTTGAAACCACTTAGCACCCTGATTAAATGTGAAAACAAAATGGTCACGGTGACTTTGATAAGGTGCATTTGCGAGAAGCGTATTCTATTTTCTTTCTTATAACTGCGAGACAGGTGTTGTAATGGCTATATTTAGCTTGTGCTAAACTACCCAAACCTGCTAATCTGTTAAAACGACTTATTTCAGCCAGCACAGCATGTGTTTTTCTATGTAAAAGAGAAGACAGTGCAACACAACACAGCAGATTGTGAGAAAATAGTCTGTGTACGGAAAAATGTCTCTGTTGTTTTGTTAATTATAGCTAACAGCACCTTTGCTGTTTTGTTCATCACCTTCTTTGTTTACATTTGAGTTGAAAAGTTCACCCTTTCTCGGTTTCTGCATGGACGTAGTTCTGGAGGCCCGCATGTCTCAAAAGTGTCATTATAAGCCCACTCTTCCGACTCAGAACAGCCATCAGAGCCACTGTACTGAATGTGCAACATTCGGCCGCAGATCCATCACACTCCTGCGTGTTAATTAGGAAGCAGAGCAGTGATAAACTGATGATTTAAATGAAACATCTTGTGTGTTTATCTGTCATTTGGGATGGAGGGAGGAGTACAGTGATAGGCAGATGGAGGTGGCTTATGTCTGCTCCGCGCCATGCTGGGAGAGGAACAGGAATGGCGCCAAGCGCTTCTTGCCCCATAACACACAACCCAACCCAACACACACAAATGCACAAATACAGCCTGTGCATCTGTCTCTGACTAACCACAATCCTGTTGAGAAGTCTCTCTCATTGTCTAAAATTAGCAGCTCTCCATAACGTCAGTAATGAGTCAGGGATGGTAAATATGGATCCCATGGCCCCCACTGGTTATTTCCTCAAACATACTAGTCATTCCCAATTCACATTGCCTATATTGGTTAACACTTAATGGCATCATTGACAATGGGCTGCTTAAGTTTCTGGAACAAGCTTGCTCTTTAAAAAAAAAATATTCAAGTGGGCTATTGGTGTACTTATTTTAATTTAAAAACAATAACGTATACTTTCAGTCTATTTGTATGTATTTCTCAGTAATATACTTTATGTACTGCTCAGAAATATACTTAAAATTACACTTAAATGTGACGTGTGTGAATTTTAGAGGCATCTAGTGTTGAGGTTGTGAATTGCAAACACCCCCCGCTCACCCCTCCCTTTCGAAGGACATAGAGAAGCTACGGCCGACACAGAACAAAAATGTCGTCGTCAGAGAGAGCAGAGAGTGACTAGTGCTCTGTAGAGCAGTTTGTCCGTGTAGGGCTAGAAACATGGCGGCGCAAAATGGCGATTTCATGGTAAGGGGACCCGCGGTGTATGGAGATAGAAATGACTCATTCTAAGGTATTATAAATATAACTGTACATTATGTAAGGTCTTTATACACCACTGAAAACATAGTTATATATATATATATTATATTGCATTTCTGTCAATATATTAGGCATGTGCCGGTATCAATTTTTCATGTTGCGATAAATTGCTGAAGCTTTTATCACTGTATACGGTATTATCACGATATTGAAATAAGTTGCAAAAAAAGTGTTGTAATAGTATAACAGGTTTAAGAACTCTTTTGTAATAACAAAAATAACTCTGAATGTTTAAATACAATAATACAATGCACCAAAAATATATAAAAGTTAAATTTTTATGTGCAAAAGAATTAGGCTATAAAGAACAACAGGTAACATTAACTAAGATTGAGCAATAGCTACATTTGTTACAGAAAGTTTTTTTTTAAAGTTAGTTAAGAAATACAACTGTTTGGTAATAATGAATTAACATGTTAACTAATGAAGCCTTATGTCTCAAAGTTTTACTAAACAATAACAAATAATCAGAAAATGTCTAATCATTAGGGCATGCTGTAGTCCAAATTTAAAATATAAAAATGTTTAAGTTTGAAAATAAATAGCCTGTTAAGTCTTTAAGTATTAGGTGCTGTGATGAACAACATTGAAATTACTAAAAATGAATGGCTGTTTGGAGCATTTGAAAAACTTCACTAGCGCAATTGCTTTGTTAGCGGTGTTTCGGGTAACCGCTGCATTCTGCAGTTCCATCAGCGCCCTCTGCTGTCATTGAACGTGCACTTCATTCAGCGTGTGCGTTCAGCCACGTGCTTCTCATGCACTTAGGGCTTATCTGAGCGCGTGTCCCTTTGACGCAGAATACAGCGGTGTTGAGCATTTTATACGGTTGATGGGCAAAGTATTCTTTAATGCATTATAAAATAATTTATTTGTTAATAAATTATTATTTACGGTATTTCGAAGTGCCCACGATAACAATATTGTGCATATTCATTATCGTGATATATCGCATTACCGAATATCGGCACATGTCTACAATAGATCCTCATAAATACTACACACTGCACCTTTAAGTTTACTTGACTTGTACTAACAGAAAAGGCTAAGGAGTCTGAAGCGTATATATGGCGCAGGTGCACTTAGGGTATGTCTGAATTCACTTTTGCTAGTTTAACGACGGAAAAAACGGTCAGCACGCCAGGCTCATGGTCCAAAAGGGTTGTTCCTAGTCTCTTAATGAGGAGTGGGTGTGTTTTGGGAGTAACGTGCAATAAACCAATCAGAGTCTCTTCTCCCATTCCCTTTAAAAGCCAGTTGCGCATGCACGATGGTGGACATGCCGGAATTTGCGAGCGGAGAGACTGAACGCTTCTCTAGAGAGGAATCCTTTTATTTTTAATATTTAAAAAATGTTGTGTGCTGCTGTGCGTCCCTGTGTTGTGCGTTGTGCACCCGCCAATAGGCGCATATTGCTAACGCGTCCTTTAAATAACACAAACAATACTGCGCCATTGACTTTAGACCAGGCTTTTGTTGGTCAGTGGCGCAGTCGTTTTCAGTTGCCTCAAAATAGCAACACGCTAAGGATGCGCCTGCCCTGAACACACCTCGTTTTCAAAACTAGCACGCCCATGTGGGGAACAGATAGGCGCGAGTGCATTTGCTATTTAAACAACGTGGCGCTGGACATGAAAATGATAACTGTGTCAAGGCTGAAACTATAGAAAACAATACTTGCGCCGTGCCTGGCGTCGCATCGCGCCGGGTGCATGAGTATATTTGAGTATGTACTTTTTGATTGGGATATACTTAAAAGCATAATTAACTTGTAGTTGTGTTTACTATTGCAGAAACAAACAATAGAAGCATTGCTTAAGAACATGTGTGATAATGCGATCATCAAATATTTAACAGAATACTAATCAAAAGTTACAGAATGAAATGTCAACCCAGGACGAGCTACAGGACTGTACATGCTTTGGGGCTGTTGATGGACTCCATCTACTCAATCTATGTTTTGATACTGTATTTGGTCTAAATCCGATCCGGATGTAGTCTTTGTCAAAAATGTGAATTTTCTCTGCTTTTTGTTCAAAATGTTCAAAGAAACTTGACTACACAAACTTTTTTTTAAGAACTTCACAGTGAGTATAAGTTGTACAACTAGTATACTACAAGTGAACTTAATTATATAGTAGTATGTAGTATAGTAAATAGTGTTGCAACTAAAAACTTAGTTGTAAACTAGTTTTGTATTCAAAGGTTACTACTGTTACACCTAAAGTACTTACAAGTATACTTTTATACACTACAAAGTTGGCCAATATTAGTCCCAAGTAGAATTTATGCTTAGTTACAAGTATACTATTAGTACATTGTTAAATTATTATACTTACTACGGGTTAGGTTTAAAGGGTTAGTTCACCCAAAAATGAAATTTTTGTCAATAATAACTCACCCTAATGTCGTTCCACACCCGTAAGACCTCCGTTCATCTTTGGAACACAGTTTGAGATATTTTATATTTAGTCCGAGAGCTTTCTGGTCCTCCATTGAATGTATGCACGGTATACTAGCGTATTGATTCATGATTCGGATCGCGTGTCAAACTGCCAAACTGCTGAAATCACATGACACTGGCGATCCCAATCATGAATCAATACGCTGATTCATAACCGTTCGAATCTTTGTTCGCGGATTGACAACAAACAATGTTTAAAGAAGACAATGCTGAAAAAAGTCATAGTTTTTGTTATTTTTGGACCAAAATGTATTTTCGATGCTTCAAGAGATTCTAACTAACCAAATGATGTCACGTATGGACTACTTTGATGATGTTTTTATTACCTTTTGGAAAGGGACAGTATAGGCCTACCGTGCATACATTTATTAGAGGAACAGAAAGCTCTCGGACTAAATCTAAAATATCTTAAACTGTGTTCCGAAGATGAACGGAGGTCTTACGGGTGTGGAACGACATTAGGGTGAGTCATTAATGACATAAATTTCATTTTTGGGTGAACTAACTGTGGCGGAGGGGGCGTGGTTCTGCGAGGTCTGTAGCGGGAGAGAAGCTGAAGAGCCGGGCGGTGCAAGTAGGTCAAGTGCAGACGAGTAACACCTGTGTCTGATTGCAGTAATTGGCGGGGAGAGACGGCATTTAAGCCGAGACGGCAGAGAGAGCAACGGGACTGGGACTGCACAAAACGCCACGGAGAGAGCAACGAAACAAAGAACCTGAGAAACCTAACGAAGGAGAAATCCGAAGGAGAACCTGAGAGACATATACCGAGTATTGAGTTTTTGCTGTTTTTGCGCCCTCGAGCACCGTTTGTTTTGAGTAAAAATAAAAGTGTTAGTCCCAGTCACGCCGACTTTGACTTCTTCCTTCCCACAACAACGAACCTCGTTACACTAACCCTTTAAGGTCCGCCCACAGTGAAATTCTGTTGGTTGCCATTAAACTCCCAAAAATACTTCAAGCGAAATCAAAGAACAAACTGGTGTGACATGAATTTGAATAAAATCAGGCCAAAACTAAGTTTTGGACCTGGATTGCCGAATAGCTGAGCTTGTGCAAATATTTGATCAGATGCTTTCTATTGTGTTCGTATCACTCACATGTCATTTCTGTTGTGTGTTGTGGGCAAAGGTATTTCCAACTTCTTTTTTTATATGTCAAAATGTATTTATTTATAAATCAGGTACTATGGTAAAAGTGTTTTGAAGTCTATTAATTGATTATATACACGTTATCATAATTGGTGTGAAAAGGGGGAAAAAAGTCATTGGTGTTTGTTGCCACTTATAGTGTTCATTTCAGATGGAAACTGCCGTGAATTAATAGAGATATAATATGTTTCCCCCAATGAGCCTATGTTGACTAAAAATATGAAAATATATTCATAAACAGTTGGCCACAGAAAAACTATTCACTCAGAGCCTGGTGTCTATTTTTTAATTCTTTGATGAATTCTTTGATTTCTGAATAAATTATTTGGCGTCTCAACAATGAAAAAATTTGACACAGAATTGCATGTATCCTTTGCAAAGAAAGCAATCCCAGAATGCATTGCAGTGAGCTTGGTGAAAAAATACAGCAAACCCAAAATAGTGGATGAGGCAAGAAAAAAAATATATTTTTGAGTTGCACTCTTTGTAGAGCACTCCGAGTCTCTTTTGATGATACACATTATTGTGATGCTGTCTGCTTGGAATAGGAGGTGTTCATAGGTTTTGTCGAATTTGATGTGTACTTGTTGTCTTGCGGACTTGTAAAAGTCCATGATTCCATGATACTTTCTCTTTTGCAAGGCAGTTGAGCAGGGAGAACAAAGGCATAAACAGAGGGATAAACTATAGCACCCATGCAACACATGTAGTGCTCAAGGGTACAACAGCACTGAGCTGTTCAAATGGAGAAAAACAATCAGTGCTTATATAATATCAAGTTTATACCATTAACTATACTCTGGAAATTCATCCACCATCTGTCCGCACCTTAATGCATTTGCATTTTTAGATGTTTTGAACAGTGTAATGATGTATTTACATGAAAATAATGTTAGGATATTACATCATAACGACTACAGGTCATGTTTTACAAGCATTTACATGAGGTTGTTACATCCATCATGTCAGTAATGTACATGACAAGCATAATGTGTAGTAAAATCCTCCAAAATATACAGTTTCTGCTGGATATATTATGCTTCAGCAGTCAGGTGCTGCTATTCAAAGGCTTTTGGTTAAAAGATCATCAGCAAGTGTGATCACCTCTATATAAGTCAAAGTTTTGGCAGTTTGCTAGTCTGGAGCATTTAAGTGTCTGTTAACACAATGCCAAGGATCTTAGAAAAGCAATTGTTGCTGCCATCATACTTGTAAGGGTTATACAGCCATCATTCTATTGAGTAAGATTATTCACAAGTGGAAGACATGCAAAACAAACACCAAAATTCTCAGGAATGGACGTCCCGACAAATTCACCCCAAGTTCAAACCGTGCAATGCTCATAGAAACTGCAAAACACCCAAGAGCTATATCTCAGACTCTACGGGCCTCAGTTAACATGTTAAATCACTGATTCTTGAGATAAGGGACAAAACATGTATTAGATGTTAAAAAATAAAAACTAACACTACACTACATTATTATTTACATATGGTATTTTGTAGACAAAGGTCTCAGATAATGAACCATGGGCTTATTTCTAAATATTTTTTTCTAAAAAAATAAATGTATTCACTCCATAACTTAATTTTTGTCAACTCAATTTAATTTAATCCATCCAAAAACAATGTAAAATCTTCAGTAATGTAATATTGTTGTTCAGTAAAGGATCTAAATCATAAAATACATTCTTTGTTTATTTTGTGTTTGTTTTGACACTACTATGAACAACACTATTTCTAAATTAGAAAATTCATTAATTCTCCTCCCTTTTAATATTAAACATATATCACCAATGTTCTTATGTAATTAAGACATAATATCATGTAGTTACATTGATGTTTTAACATTTTACACAAATTGAAAAAAGAACAAGATATTTCTTTCAAAATTAACAAAAACCTTCACATGACGGTGTAAAATACTGATGGAGTTGACAAATACTGACGGAGCTGAGGCCAAATATACAGTATATGTAAATATAATCATAAAATAGCATTAGATGATTTCCCCATAAGCAAAACCTGACGGAGTTGATGTCTGGCGGAGTTGAGAAAAATTGATTTTTTTCCATGTTGTACAGTGGAGCAATTTCGTTTTTTTTCCTCAGTTAAAGCTGCCTTAATAAACATATAAAAATGGCAAGATTTATCCCTCAACTACAGAAACAATTACACTGCGATGATGGAGTTGACATGTTAAGACTGTGACCACAGAGACTTCAATATTGTTTGTTTAAAATATAAAAAAATATAGGGGACTATATGTGTCCTACTGTGAGATACACAATGAGCAGGAAATAAGTGTTCCTCAGAGTTAAAGCTGCCCATGACACTGCCTGATTTATTCAGAATTATAAAAAATCCTGAAAGAGTTGACGCAAAGTGAGGACAACTTTTATAGCTTTTTAATGGAAACTATTAGCCTGGATGCCAGCCAAATTAGGCCGGTCTCCGAAAAACAATGCAGTTTGGGGGGCAAAATATGTTATTTTGGCATGGTTGCCTACTAAAATTCGCATTCCTGGGTTTATATATCACATAATTGGGGTCGCTTCAACCCGCGGACATGAAGAACAACCCGCGGGAAAAACACAGACTTGGCAACACAGTGCAGTTGAGTTCTGTTGACATTTGACAACTAACGTTACGCGTCGCTCCAATTGAGGTCTTTCCTGGTTCGGTTGAAACACCCCCCAGTGGAGCGGTATCAGACTCATATTCTGACTAGAATTGAGTATGACCACGTCAGGCTAGGAAACTATAATTCAATGTTATTGTATGTTTGATATCTTAAATATCTCTGTCTTTTAATGTTACTGTGCTTGCACACTTTGTTTGGCAGATTTACATTGTTAAATCACATGTGTTTCCAAGTATAGAGTGTGAAATTATTTAAAAGAATAAGCAATGCATGTGCTATACAGATTTCCATTAGATGTAACTTTTTAAAGTATTTTTATTGTGTTGACATTCTTACTTTTTAACATAAATAGGGCTTTTGTGTTTGGGTCATGTTTTGTACTTTATCTCAAAGAATCAGTGAAGTATTAAAGTTCATGACAGTACAATTGGAAAAGACAGGACACACATGGCATGCTTGGAAGGGTTGCCAAGAGAAAGCTTCTTCTCTCTAAAACGAACATGGCAGCACGGCATACGTTTGCAAAGTTTGAACAAACCTCAAGACTCCTGGAACAATGTCCTTTGGACAGACGAGGCCAAAGTGGAAAAGTTTGGCCATAATGTAAAGCTCCACGTTTGATAAAAACTAAACACAGAATATCAGCACAAACACCTCATACCAACGGTCAAGCACGCTGGTGGAAGGGTGATGATTTTTGGCGTGTTTTACAGCCACAGGACCTGGGCATCTTGCAGTCTTTGAGTCGACCATGAACTAGTATTCTAGAGTCAAATGTGAGGCCATCTGTCCGACAGCTAAAGCTTGGCTGAAATTGGGTCATGCAACAGGACAATGATCCTAAGATCACCAGCAAATCTACAACACTGGCCCAGTCAAAGCATAGACCTAAACCACGGCTGAAATGTTGCGGCGTGACCTTAAGAGAGCTGTGCATAAAGAAATGCCAACAAGCCTCAATGAAGTGAAGCAACATTGTAAAGAAAAGTAAGTCAAAAATGCGAGAGATTGATACTCTCATTCGGAAAACGATTATTTCAACTTATTGCTGCTAAAAGTGGACCTACAGGCAATTGAATCATAGGGTGTACTTAGTTTTTCATCCATGGCTTTTTCATTTTGTCTTTTTTTTTTTTTTTAATAAAGTAATATGTCAGTTTTTGTTGTTTCTGAGGTTGTCAAGGACCAGCTGTTTATTAATTATGTTTATGTTATGTTTATTTTTAACAATGTTCTGATATGTAAAACCATAAAATATATATATTTATGCTCAAAACACTTTGTTTGCTTCTTGCAAACATGAACAATGAAGCAAATTGCAGAGGCTGCATTATAAAGACGTCTTCTGAGACATAGCGCTTGCCAGTTTTTTCCCCATCAGCATTTTGTTTACTGATAATCTTATGAACACTCTAAATATTCAAAATATTGTGTCTGAAACTATTGATTAAAATCTTTGAGATGCAGCTTTTATAGATTTTTTGTATTCCACATCTTAATCTGCTCGCTGAGCAGACGACCAGCATCAATAATTCAATTAGAGTTTCCTATTTTTGAAATAATGCGATTTACGCTCAGTGTCATTCGGTGCTACAAACATTCGTTTGAAAATTTCTGCAACTGCAACATCCTCAGCTATTAAACTAACTAATGAGATTTGTTGATTCCATCATTCTTGGGCGCTGTTTGGATCGCAGACACTCGGGGAGGGGCTTGTGCCAGACTCCTAAACTTCTGGACCGTAGAGTGAGACAGAGTGCTTTCATTAATTTCATTTGTTTCTGTAAAAGAGGATTATAGCGTGACCTTTCTGTGAAGCTGGACCAGCATCATCATTCGCACTCATTATACGAGAATTCGATGGGATTGAACCCGACACCTGCCTCCTAAGGGGGCAATTAGACAGTGAATGAATCCTCTGCAACTTTGTAAACTTGTGCTGCACAACTATAGCACAAAAGTGCAAGGAAAGGGTGGGAAAAAAAAAATACAACAACAACAGTTTCCCTGGGCACCACTGATGTGCACTGGCATAACTATTAGGTTTAATGATATTTAGTGCAAATGTTTCTATTTTGCATCTTCCATCTAATTGAAAACAGTTTTTTCTTTACAAATTATAGTATACGTGATATCCCCCTTTTGCTTTAATGACACCAATCTTTCGGTTTATTCCAGTTTTAAATGAGATTTTGAATCTCAGATTTCATATCTTCATATTATGTTAATTTTCTAATTCCCTTATTTCCATAACAAACACATTCTAACAGCAAGAACAGGGGCTGTTTATGTCTATCTAACAAGCTTTTGTAATGAATATGACATATTTGAATGCAGTTAAAGGGGTAGTTTACCCAAAAATGAAAATTCTGTCATCATTTACTCATCTCAAGTTGGTCCAAACCTGAATAAATGTTTTTGTTCTGCTGAAAACAAAAGAAGATATTTTGAAGAATGTCGGTAACTAAACAGTTGATGGACCCCATTGACTTCCATAGTATTTTTTCCTACTATGGAAGTCAATGGGGTCTATCAACAGTTTAGTTATTTTGTGTTCAGCAGAAGAAAGAATATTCATACAAGTTTGGAACAACTTAAAGGGATAGTTACCTAAAAATGAAAATTACCCCATGATTTACTCACCCTCAAGTCATGTGTAAATGAAATTCTTCTTTCAGACTAATACAATCAGAGTTATATTTAAAAAAATTCCTGGCTCTTCCAAGCTTTATAATGCCAGTGAATGGCAGTTTTTAGTTTTTGTTCCATAAAAGTGCATCTATTCATCATATAACTGCTCCACACGGCTCCAGTGGGCTAATAAAGGCCTTGTGAAGCGAAGCGATGTGTTTGTAAAAAACTTTACTAACAGTAATCTCTAACTTCCGCTAACTGTCTTAGACGCATTCAAGAGAGACCGGCGTTTCAGCGTATGACGTGGGACGCAGGCGTAGCATAAGTTCCGGTGACGAACATGGAAGTGCAGAGGATAGAGCAAAACAAAACTCGCAAGAACTAGGATATTCTCACCAGAGCGTCCTACGTCATACGCTGGAACGCCAGTCTCTTGTAAGCGCACGTACGACAGTTGGCGGAAGTTAGAGATACAGTTTGTAAAGTTTTAAAAATGGATATTTTTCTTATGGCCTTTATTATGGATTACTTTTATGATGGATAGATGCACTTTTACAGACTTCAAAACAGAAACAGCCCTTAATAAAGCTTGCAAGAGCCAGGACATTTTTTAATACAACTCCGATTGTATTCGTCTGAAAGAAGAATGTCATATACACCGATGACTTGAGGGTGAGAAAATCATTGGGGGTAATTTTAATTTTTGCGTGAACTAACCCTTTAAATGTGATTGTGTTCCTATGGCCATTCAAATAACCACAATTTTATAATCAGCAGACTTGTACAAGTTTTTTTTTCTCAAATAATTTATTACGTATTCTAAGAATACATGCTACATTTTAATGAATTAACAAAAAAAAAAACGTTCAAATTACAGATGTACCACATATTTAAATCCTAGTACTACTTAGTAGTTTGTGTTCATAGTTAAGTCTAAAATTAATTGCTTGTTTTACATGAAGCTATTCTGAAAAAAACAAAAACAAAACAACATTACTATGTTTCTCGGCTCTGTAGCATCCTGACACCTCATCCCAACTTGAGTGTATTTAAAAAATTTATGAGGGCATTTACAACTGGCTCTGTTATATAAAGACCATGCAGATGGGTTTGAAAATGCTATTTGGCATAAATTAAAGTTTAATTTTTGTCCTAGATCACTTGTCTCGTTCACAGCCATTATTTACCAGAGACAATGGTTCTTTGTGCATAATTATTTTGACTTAAAGCGGGGGCATGGCTGGCTTTAGCTGTAGGAAATGCATTGTTCATATCTATTTAATGATAAAACAGGTATGGCGCAATACGCATGAGCAACTAAAAGTGGAGGCGTCCCATTTCACTTAATACTTTTCTTGTTATCATAAGATGTTTCTTTTGCAGATTGAACTACACTTTTACTTCTTTTGCAGTATTGCTGATACATTAAATCACCACCTTAGCAACCATATATTTTGAAGGTTCCTACTCTTGTTTTTGAAGGTCTCCTACAATAGGTTTACATGCATCCAAGGTCAAACATACACTTCAATTTTCTCATAATATTCATTGAAGCATCACCTCTTATCTCGCATCCCTCTTATTGTCTGAAAAGGTTTGATAAAGGATTCACTCTCTCAAAACCCCTCTTTTTTGAGAGCCTACTCTGCTCTGATTGGTCAGATGGCCCAGCCTGTTGTAAATGGCCTAGCAGAGCCGTAACCACCATAGACACTGAGGGGGACAAGTCCCCCCCAATAATTAGAAATGGCCAAATTTTCCCCCCAAATATTTAAATTTTTAAATAATGTTCTGCTGCACTTCATTATGCAGCGCTCTGTATGTTAGGATGATTAAAAGGTTTAAAAGTTAAATTTTTTTGTCTGGCTTGCCTCAGTGCTCTAACAGCGTTCGTCAATGTCAAAATGATTGAGATGGCCAATCAAATCAAAGTAGGTGGGGTTTACGTTCTCTTTTGGCTCGTGCAGTCTTCACACAGACGAGCGTGTCAGTCAATCTATCACTCATGTTACGGAGAGAGACTCTATTCTTTCTGCTGAAATCATAAAACAAAATGCACATAAACGTGCCCCTGCTCTTAATATACAATCATTGATGAACATGTTTGATTTTAATGAATAAAAAAAAAAAAATATATATATATATATATATATATATATATATATATATATATATATATATATATATATATATATATATATATATATATATATATATATATATATATATATATATATATATATATATATATATATATATATATATATATATATATATATATATATATATATATATGAGGATTAGAACCGGAACCTTTGGCACAGTTTACGTATTTATTCACTAATTGAAAGAATCTCGGGACTAATAATATATTTGACACAAATATTGTTCGCAAATAGTCCCAAAAGGATTATTTCCCAATTAGAATTTCATTCACTGTTCTGTTTCTTTATGCTTTATATTTACAATATATATATATACAGCCTTGGCTTACAGCATGTGTTGGAAATGAGACTTCTATAACCATATCTGAATTTCCACTCTGGAGGCTTCATCAGCACTTGTACATACAATGATATGAACAGTAAAAATGACGTCTGTTTAAATTACAAATCAAACTGTGCGACATGGGTCAATTAAAATTGTCAATGACAAGTGACAACAAGACCACGACAATGGCCATCTTTGAACCTCTCTCGCTGTACGACATAGGATCAACAATTATCATGCCACGATCATAGAACTCATCGCGATTGTTTCTGGGAAAGCCGAAATTCGTGCAGTGTATCCCGAGCTTTACTGTAACAATTCCAGCCAGAGTCCTCATCCTTTGGAACTGCATGCAACGTGAATTTACTTTCACAGCTTTTTGCTCTTCTTGGCCTCAGCTAGATCTACTGTGTTCCAGAGTCGTCAAAATAGACAATAGGGATTTTCACACTGTGCTTAACCACGGGTTATCATCGTTCAAAACACCTGTCAAGATCACCAGTGAGAGTGTTCACTGTCAATCACTGCAAAGTCTTGTTAGTGTAAACTGCATTTCTGAGCGGTCTCCCTGGCTTCTTGTGTCTTGTCTCGTGGTCTTGGATTACTTGCCTGTTCCTTGGATTACCCTGTTTGCCTGTCTCTCCTGCCTTGTTTGCCTGTCTGGACTGCTTGCCTGTGTATGACCTTCTGCTTCTGATTTTGACTACGTTTGTGGATTACCCTTTAATAAATACTGCTTTTGGATCCTTAACCTTTGCGTCTCAGAGCAGTACTTCACTAGTTCACACTTACATATAATTTATAGAGTAAATGTAATTGCGTATGTGGCGTGCTGTCCGGGGGGAGGGCTTCGAGCTTCGAGCTCGGACTTTGGCCCGAACCCAGAGTACCCCCCCGTATATAAGTGGTTTAGAACTTAAAAAGGAAAAAAAGAGCAAAATGTGGAGAAGGGGTGGTGGAGGGATGCTGAAAAACTGTCAATGCAATGGAGGTAAGACGGCTTTTATATATACCTCTTTTGTTGATTGGCTGAGTACTCTCCACCTGTGTCAATTATCTGACATGTTCCTCCTGAACCTCGTTTAGTAAAACAGCATGTGATTGACAGAGTGAACATGGTGTATATATAGGCAGAGGTGAACAGGTTAATGAGACACATGTAATCAGGGATGATGAGTCTGGGCAGAGAGTACTATGGGTAATGTAGTCTTTGACGTGGAGTGACAGTCCAGGGAGGAGTGCCCTCTGGTGGTAACCATGGGGCACTCTCACTTGTGATCGTGACAACTCTGCTTTTAACTTTGGGTAAAGGAACATTTCTCGCTTGTAATTTAGAAGCAGGGTAAGCACAATTTTTTACCTGGGGTTATGAAACCCTGCTCCGGGGCCTCACATTGCAGTGCCAAAATTGTACATTGTTAAACAATGCAGTGTTACAGCTAGATGTTTACCAACAGACAACCAATCACATACTCATATTTGCGTGCTTTGGACAGTCACGGAAACACTGCACACATTGTATATAAACAGTAAATTCAACGTTTGCGGGGAATTTTTTTAAAATGCTGACAGAAAATGCGACAATTTGAGTGAAGACTGTTTCTTTCTTACCTTTACAGTCCGAAGTACACTATATTGCCAAAAGTAATTCAGGTGTTCCAATCACTTCCATGGCCAAAGGTTTATACAATCTAGGCACAAACCTAGATTTTAGAACCTAGGCATGCAGACTGATTCTACAAACATTTGTGAAAGAATGGGTTGCTCACAGGAGTTCAAGTGTGGTACTGTGATAGGTTGCCACCTGTGCAATAAATCCATTTGTGAAATGTCTTCACTACTTAATATTCCACGGTCAACTGTTAGTGGTATTAAAACATATTATAAGCCATTATTTAAATAGCAAATGCATTCGCGCAAATCTGTTCACCCAACAGTACAAGCACACCTGGCTTTTAAATGGAATGGAAGATGAGACTCTGATTTGTTTATTACACGTTATGCTTAAAACTCACCTATGACTCATTAAGAGACTAGGTACAACCCTTTTGGACCATGCGACTTGCGTGCCAACCATTTTTTCCCATCATTAATCTAGCAAAAGTGGATTCGGACACGCCCCAAGTGCACCTGGGCCATGCGCTTCAGACCATGCACTCAGATCGTTAAAATGGTTTAAATAGGGTAACTTGTAATCTGTAACCTATTCAGTTTCCTCAGTAACCTTTCCAACACTTATAGAGAATAACCATTCGATTTAATACTCACTCCAGAATGTCTGTAAGTCAATCACGAAAGGTCTGAGATATTAAAAAATGTCCTAAACATTTTGATTAGTTCTGAAGGTGTGCTGCAGTATTGCACATACATAAAAGTGTACTTGACACAATGATGAAAAACAAATCCAGGGTGTTTTAAGTGGGTTTTAAAACATAATTGGGAAACTATAGTCCTGGGGTTTCTGTTTCATCATAGACAGATCAATAATTCCTTGGAGAGAACCCAGCAAATTATCCCCCAGATCAAGCAGCACAGTTCTCCCTGATGATAGGGGAGGTACAAGGCAAAAAAGCCCTCACAAATGGCAGGGACATAATGAAAAGTAGCTCACAAGGCACCCACAGCACCATTTCCTGGTATCTTGCTGTGCTTTGGCAGATTTGAGGAGCAGGAAACTGGCAGACAGCGTGTCTAGACCGGATGAAATTCTTCATTAATTCAGACTGTTGTTATTCTGCTTCCCAATTTAGAAGCTCAGCAATTAAACGACGCAGAGACCAAAGCAGTTCAGTTTGAAAGCTTTCAGCCCATAATGTTTTGGAACATTTTCTAAGCTCTTAGCCACACTGCCTGAAATTTAAATGTGGTGTGTTTTCATGACACACTCAATCGATTCCATCATCGATTAATGACATGAACTCGTATTTACTTAGGTCACACTTATTGTCTGTATGTCATTGCATTACATACAAGAAATGTATGTTATATTCAATCAATGCATATGTAGTGTTATCATTTGAAATCGAACAAACATGGTTTTGTGAAATTCTTTATTTGAAATAAATTGTATTATTTGTATTTAAATATTACTTATTTTTAGTATCTAATGCAAATTCATTGTGTGTGTGTGTGTGTGTGTGTGTGTGTGTGTGTGTGTGTGTGTGTGTGTGTGTGTGTGTGTGTGTGTGTGTGTGTGTGTGTGTGTGTGTGTGTGTGTGTGTGTGTGTGTGTGTGTGTGATTCTGTGTGTGTGTGTGTGTGGACTGGTAATCCCTGCGGTATGGGGACAAAATGTCCCCCACAAAGATGGCAATATCCAAATTTTTGTCCTTGTGGGGACATTTTTTAGTCCCCATGAGAGAAACAGGTCATAAATCAGCTGTGTTTAGTTAATTTTCTCTATTCTGTCTGCTATTTAAGTTTATTTTGTTCACTCAGTCTTTGTCTAGTCACTTATGTTGGAGTGTGTTTCCCTGCCTTTCTGTTTGTTCCTGAGCGTCATTGTTAAAGTTTAAGTTTGTATTTTGATCTTCTGAGTCTTCAGCCTGTTCCTGGTTCACCATTACAGATGACTAGACCACAAAACGTTGCTGCAGCAGTGCAGATGCTCTGTTTAGAGCAAGAGACTCTTTCCCTCGAGGCTCACACCCATGTGTTCATCGACTAAGGCGCGCCTGTCCATTGTTGGACCTTGAGGGTACTTCATGGTGGGCTGAGATTCCCCTTACACCATCAGCCTTGCCGAGGACAAACTCACCAGTCCCATTGCGACTCCAGCAACGCCAGAGCCAGGGATTGATTACTGGCTCATTGACTTCTGGACTGAACCATCTCCAGACCCCCGTCCAGTGTCCTGTGACGTCTACAATCCCCTTCCAGAATCCCACGACGTCTGCAATCCCCTTCCAGAGTCCCGAGACGTCTCCTGTACACATCCAGAGTCCCGCAACGTCTCCTGTCCACGTCCAGAGTCCAGCGAGTGCTCCAGCCCATGACCAGAATCCAGAGTGGGCTCCAGAGAGGCCGGCCCTGAAGGGTCTGCGCCACCATGGCTCCCTGAACTGCCCAAGCCTCCATGGTCTCCAGAGCTTCCGGCGACTCCATGGTCCCCTGTAGCAATGGCACTACCCTGGAGTCATCCAAACATGCCAGCATCTTCCTGCTCACCTACCTGTCACCTCCAGGAATATTTTTTTAAATAATATCAAAGCTTAGTTTTCAGCCTCCATTACTCCAGTTATCTGTGACACACGATCCTTCAGAAATTAATGTTCTGAAGAACATTTATTTTAAATAGAAATATTTTGTAAACATATACACTTTTTCTGATCAGTTTAATATGTCCTCACTGAACAGAAGTATCTTTTATTAGTCTTTTTTTATTTTAAATAAATGTGTACTGATCCACAACTTTTAAATTGTGTTGTACATTTAATTTTTACTTTATGTTCATAATGTGCCCTGCTCTTACCCCCACAGTCAATCTCCACTATGTTTGTCTAATAAAAGCCAGAAATAAAAAACACTTTCCCAAGCGTCCACTTGAGCTTAGAGGTCATGTGGCTGTGCTTTCCATATACTGTAATGGAGATCAAAGAACAAATCACTCTGGGCGTTCTGTCTCATTTTCTCTCACGGTTAGAGCAAACAGGTGCTTCTTGTGGTGTGAAACTGATGTATTACTTGAAAATATAACCTGTAAGTTTGATTTATTCTCTTCAGGCCATCAACGGCCAGCCACAAGTGCCTCCATTCTCAATGAAAGTAATAAGGGGTTATCAAAATAAGCCTGCGAATGCAGTACAGTGATTGATATGCACTAGAATTACTTTAGTCTGGCTAACTTTCAGAACAAAAGAACAACTCCTGTATATTCTGCCTATGAATGTGGCTAAAATCTAATTTTGAGGTTAAAAAAAAAGAGAGAGAAAAAAGTCACTGTGGATAATGGCCATCACATGAATGTGTTCTTTCAAATGGCCACCAATAGGTTGAGCGAAATATAAAAAGAGCTGCAGGATATTCAGAGGCATGCTCACAATACACTCTTAAAATGAAAGGTTTCACATCGCAGTGAAGACCCTTTCAATGACCAAAGAACCATTTAGTGTGTAGAAAATATTAATAATCCTAACCCCCCCTCCCATTCAAATTTAATGGTCAACTCACTCAAAAGTGACACTCATGTGCCTTAAATGAAAGGTTCAGATAAAAATGTATGTTCTATCTTCATCTTTTATACATCCTCAAGTCGTATTAGGCGTTGTGTGCACTGTGTGAACATGTGCATTTTTAGAGTTGCATGTTTTGTCCTTAGGACACTTCGTACTGGTTCCCCTGTTGTATTGCACATGCGCTGAAACACCCAGGCCCTGTCCCAAATGGCACACTTCATATGCACTTTCTGTCTTGTTGACTTACAATGGCTGCCACTTGCGCATGTCCTTTAAGTCGACAAGAACGTGTGGGGTCCCACTTGTTATTTTAGGTCTCAGAAGGGTGAGCAAGCGCCTCCCTTTACGGTTGATATGTGCCGTCGATGCGCACTTTTGCCGAGCCCGCACTGATGCAGGCTCTGCGGCGGACTTCTTCTAGACAGTCAAAGCAGTATTACGTGATGAAAGTGCGGACTTGCAGGAAGACCGCAAAGGGTTTATGTTTAGGTTTAAGGGTGCCATTTGGGACAGGGCCACAGTGTGTTACCTGTATACCTTGTGAACAAAAACAGTAAAGCTGCTATGTTAAAAGGTTGTGTCCGTGTCATCACTAAAGCAGTGCACGATTATCGTCTACCGATGTAACAATGGTTATTATAGTTCTGGACTAAATGTGAGCAGGTGTTTACTCATCTCACTTGCACAAAAACAAATTCAGTACTGCTCAAAATGAATAAAAACAGCAAACTCAGAATATTACACAAACCTGCTGTCATAGTCATGTTAGTTTGGACTTGCGTTTCGTCATCGTCTGCCTTCGTCACTCATTTGCTCTCATGGACACTCATTACATTCAGCTGTGCACTCATCATCACCCTCATCATTACTTGTATATATGTTTGGTTCTGTTTTCAGTTCATTGTCCATTGTCGTCCATTGTGGATGTGTTGTGTGTTTCTCTGTACCAGTTTGGATTACTCTTTGAATTTATTAAATAATACCTGTTTGCCTTCATCATCTTCGTTGTGTGTATTTATACAACCAGAACCTGACAGAACACTGGATCAAAACAACGTATAGTGTTTGTAGGAGTTTCTTTTCTGTTTTCGTGTTCACTGTTTTGTTTTCGATTTTCACTCCTGCGTTTCCCATGGATTTCCCAGCTGTCAAATGTATGTGCCTTGAGCAGGGAAAAAGCTCCCTTGAGAAACATATAGTATTTTTGGATCTCCCCCATCAGACCACCTTCCCGGACTACTGCCTGTGCACATTCCTGCATGTCGGACTCAACGGCGACCCACACGTGCACAGTTATCCAGGGAGATTCCACAAGGGAGCTTTGCTACATATGTGGAGTGGGTGCTGGCGTCCTGCGGATCAGCGTTCACCATTGTGGATGCCGCCAGCCTCACTCCCGGTCCAGTGCCCCACCAAAACCACCCAGACGACGAGGATCAACGGCCTGAGCCCACCACAGGCAGCGCAACAGAGACCACGAGGGTCTTCACTGTTCGAACCTACATCCACAAGAGCCCGAGTAGCGCACGTCTGACCCACCGGGGGGGTTGGGGGGGTTGAGATACTATGGTAGTCAATGGCTAAATTATTTGTGCATGTCATAAATTTTTAATTGTTCATTACTTCAAAATGTATTTATAGTCTTTTAATGCCATATCAAAAGATTTGCATATGGAATATTTATTTTGACTCATGAGTCAGTTATTTTAGATCAGGGGTGTCCAAAGGCAGTCCTGGAGGGCCACTGTCCTGCAGAGTTAAGCACCAACTTACCTCAACACACCTGTCTAGAAGTTTCTAGTATTCCTAATAAGACCTTGATTAGCTGGTACAGGTGTGTTTAATTGAGGTTGGAGCTAAACTCTGCAGGACAGTGGCTCTACAGAAGCAGGATTGGACACCCCTGTTTTAGATGAATTGTTCTTTTTCGTGAGCTTTCAATTCACTGATTCAATGATTGCAGCAGCTAATAGCATATGGGAGGGGAAAACGTTGTTAAAATTTTTTTTTTAAATGTCTGTTGACATGGGATATAGCATATACACCTTCTTTATTCCACGAAAGAAAGAAATTCATACAGGTTTGGAAATACACGAAGGTGTATAAATAAATGAAAAAGAAGTCTGTCATTTCTTTCTTTTTCTTTTAATGGTTTGGGGCAACTGTGCATGATCAAAAGAATGGAATTTGCTTTGCTTTGTTTCTTGTATCGTTTAAAGGGTGAAACTCGCCTGTCTCACACTTTGTTTGTGTTCAGCAGAAAAGAAGCTCATTAGGAATCAGTTTGCCTTTGATAAGAATAAGGACTCGTAGCTGATTCACTCACAGTGTCTACAGTGCATCTGAATATCCCCCGCTATGGCTGAGTGTCACAGTGAGTTTATTCCTTTGTCTCAGCATTGACTTCTGCATCTGCGGCGCAGTGTGACTCTTTTGGATTCATTCTTTATTATCAACAAATGCTGTGTCTATAATTGACAAGGCTTCTAATGCAGAAAGAGGGAAATGTTTTTTTTTTTGATGCATGATGCTGTGATGATTCCATCAGCTCTTCTGATTCATTACTTTAACTCTCCTCTGCAACAATACAATTGAATTACACAGTCAATATTGCTAGTCTTTTGTGTGGGACACACATCATATGAGAGACCTATGACCATCATTAATTTTCATTTAGAAGAACGATTGCCCCTCATTTGTAACGGCTCCTGGGTGTATGACACATCTATATAAGAGCTGGGAAAGCTTCAGCTGTTTCTTGTAAGTTATGGTAGAATACAAGTCAAAATAGAAATGTGCAGTTTTTTATTGACATTTAAAGAAATAAATACTTTTATTCAGCAACAACAGATGACAGGTGACAGAAAGATGTTCTGAACTTTCTATTTATTAAAAGATCCTAAAAAAATGTATCATGGTTTCCACAAAAATATTAAGCAGCGCTCTTTTCAACACTGATAATTATAAGAAATGTTTGATTTCTGAACGATCATGTGACACTGAAAACTGAAGTAATGATGCTATAAATTCAGCTTTGCCATCACATAAATAAATTACATTTTATAATATATTAAAATAGAGAACAGTTAATTTATATTGTAAAAATATTTTACTTTTTCACTGTATTTTTGATCTAATATGCAGCCTTGATCAGTTAGCATAAAAGATTTCTTTCAAAAACTGTGTATATTGACATGAAATGAATGATATTCCTTGCTTTAGAGCTAAACTCTACATTTTCCAGCATTGTGAAGTGATATTGAAGTAAAAAGATCTTGCCAGTAAAAAAGAAAAAAAGAAACACTTTATTGCTCTAAGGAGGTGAGTGATAGCGAAACATAAAACTGGGTCCAGCTGGAACAGATGGAAGCTTGGTGACTGTAAAACCCAAAATGTCCACGGAAGCTTTTCATTGGTGACTTATGAAAGCAATCTGTCAAAACAAGTGCGATGTTAGCTAAATAATATGCTAATGAGAAGCGGCTGCCGAGCCACAAATCAAGTTTAAAATGTCAATTGTTTTGGAGAGTTAGTGGTTGTTTGTTCAAAGACATCATGTCTGAAATTGACCTGGATGAGGGACCAGCAAGATAATGGGGAGCAGTCTGTGTTCTGCTTTGCCAAGTCATCATTTCCACAGTAGTGTGGAGCCAAGTGCTGTACAAGTTCACTTTTGAGTTTCTACTTTTTTTGTCCATACACTACCGTTCAAAACTTTGGGAATTTTTTTTTAAAGAAGTCTCTTGTTCAACAGGGCCGTTTATTTGATTCAAATTACAGTAAATTTACAGTAAAAGTATTTAAAGTTACAGTAGTATTGTGAAATGTTATTATAATTTAAAATAACTGTATTCTATCATAATCAGTTCAATCAAAATGTATTTTATTCCTGTGATGGCAAAGCTGATTTTTCAGCATCATTACTCCAGTCTTTAGTGTAAATCTAATATGATGATTTGATGCTCAATAAATATTTTTTATTACTATTATCAATGTTGAAAACAGTTGAGCTTCTTAATATTTTTGTGGAAACCATATAATTTTGCATCAGGATTTGCATCAGGATCAGGATTATTTGATGAACAGAATGTACAAAAAAAAACAGCATGTTTTTTTTTTTTTTAAATAGAAATCTTTTGTAATATTATAAATGTCTTAACTTTTGATATTTTTTAATGCATCTTTGCTGAATAAAAGTATTAATTAAAATAATAAAAAGCATTTTGAACAGGGTGTTTCTTCAACTAAATGAACAAAATGTCCTTTCCAAAATATCAAAAATCACCATTCAATTTGTGGTGGAAATTATATTTCAGATTCCTTCCAGATTGTGTGTGTGTATGCGTGTACGTGCGTGCGTGCATGTGAACATTCAAAAAAGCCTTAATTTTTTTAATTAATCTTTTAATATTTACGCAATTTAATTAATTGTAAAATTCCATTAAATTGAATTGATTAATCATTTTGTAATTTCATTGAATTGATTAAGGATTGTTCAATTATTCAATAAAAATATGAAAGGATTATTCAATTCAATTAGATGGAATTTTACTATTACATTACATTTTTACTGTATATATTTTTTGTGTATATATTTTTAGTATGATAGATAGATAGATAGATAGATAGATAGATAGATAGATAGATAGATAGATAGATAGATAGATAGATAGATAGATAGATAGATAGATAGATAGATAGATAGATAGATTTAATTCACAAGACTAAAAAATTAAATATCTATACATAAAAGTAGATATATACATAAACGTCATTCAAAGTAAAATAAATAAATCACAAATGCAATTCCAGACATTGTGACCTTTGTGTAACAAAATTTAAAGTCTTACAATCTGTAAGTTTTAATAAAAAATAAATCCCTGGGACATAACTGTGCCTGTAGTTGATGAAATAATAAGTAAAGTTAACATAAAAAGTTTGTTTAGACAAGAGATCATAATGTTTTGAAAGAATTGAGAAGAGAACTGTCAGGAGACTGTAGGACGTCCACAGTGTTGTTGTTTTTTTAGCATAATAAGACATGTACATTTGTGCTGGTGTATGGACTTTGGTTAAACTATCTGAGATACATATATTACAAAAAGAGTTGAGCGAGCAGGTTGATGTCAACTCTCAGTGGATTATATTAAAAAAGCAGACTGTTGCAGTCCACAAAAGTAAGAAAGGGCAACACCACATGACATTTGAAGATGGAATTATTATAGATGTTTACATGCCAGGTGTCAGTGGTGTCACAGATTGGCATTCTAGTGTGCTCAGCATGGCTCCTATGCAGTAAACAGACTTCAAAGGGCTGCTACTGTGCTCACACGCTAGCCGGGCTGAATAGGTGCCTTCACTGTCTGAGCCCTGCGCACGCATCACACAGAGAGTTCATTCAGCGGGACTGACGCGCTGTGCACAGCCGGACACCAGCGTGAAAATTACACCCTTAAAAAGAACAACTTCATTCAATAATGTCAGGTCTCTGGCTCTGTCTCTCGCTCACTGTCTCTCTGTTGTTCTGTTCTCCTTTCTCTCTCTCAATGACATATGGCATATCAGAATACACAGATAATCATCATGCATTAATGCTGTTTCCCAAGTCCTTGTCCCTACATAGAGTATTTACACATAGCTAGCATTTGGTATTGCAATAGGTCTGTGACTGTATAGAGAGCAAATGTGGGGGCCATTTTAGTACAGTGAACTCATTGTCATGTTCAAGAAACCAATTAGAAATTATTCAAGCTGTGTGATATGGTGCATTTTCCTGCAGGAAGTAGCCATCAGAGGATGGGTACATGGTGGTCATAAAGGGATGGGCATGGTCAGAAACGCTGCCCAATTGGCACTAAGGGGCCTAAAGTGTGCCAAGAAAACATCCCCCACACCATTACACCACCACCACCAGCCTGCACAGTGGTAACAAGGCATGATGGATCCATGTTCTCATACCATCTGAATGTATCAACAGAAATTGAGACTCATCAGACCAGGCAACATTTTTCCAGTCTTCAACTGTCCAATTTTGGTGAGCTTGTGCAAATTGTAGCCTCTTTTTCCTATTTCTAGTGGAGATAAGTGGTACCTGGTGGAGTCTTCTGCTGTTGTAGCCCAGTGTTGTGGCTTCACAAATGCTTTGCTGCGTACCTCGGTTGTAACGAGTGGTTATTTCAGTCAAAGTTGCTCTTCTATCAGATTGAATCAGTCGGCCCATTCTCCTCTGACCTCTAGCATCAACAAGGCATTTTCACCCACAGGACTGCCGCATGCTGGATGTGTTTCCCTTTTCACACCATTCTTTGTAAACCCTAAAAATGGTTGTGCGTGAAAATCCCAGAAACTGAGCAGATTGTGAAATACTCAGACCGGCCCGTCTGGCACCAACAACCATGCCACCCTCAAAATTGCTTAAATCACCTTTCTTTCCCATTCAGTTTGGAGTTCAGGAGATTGTCTTGACCAGGACCACACCCCTAAATGCATTGAAGCAACTGCCATGTGTTTGGTTGATTAGATAATTGCATTCATGAGAAATTGAACAGGTGTTCCTAATAATCCTTTAGGTGAGTGTATACTGTTTAAAAGTTTGGGGTCTGTATAAAAAAAAAAGCCTAATGCTTAACAAGGCTGCATTTATTTGATCAAAAGTAAAGGAAAAATAGTAATATTGTTGAATATTATTTCCAATTTAAAACAATTTTCAGCATCATTACTCCAGTCTTTAGTGTCATATGACATTTCACACTTTCCCCCGGTTATTTAAAGGTGAACTGTGTAAATCTAGTGGTGAGGTTGTGAATTGCAACCGCCCCCTGCTTACCCCTCCCTTTTGAAGCACAAAAAGAAGCTACGGTGGCTGACACTGGACAAAACTGTCATCGTCAACAGAGAGTAGCTAGCGCTCTATAGAACAGTTTGTCCGTTAAGGGCTACTGTAGAAACATGGCGGGGCAAAATGGTGACTTCACTGTAAAGGGACCCGCTATGTATGTAGATAGAAATGGCTCATTCTAAGGTAATAAAAACATAACGGTTCATTATGTAAGGTCTTTATGAACCACTGGAAAAATAGTTATGTATAGTACATTCTATTTCTGTCAATAGCTCCTCATCTTACACACTGCACCTTTAAGTGCATCCTATGGGTATTTGAAGTGCATTTTTTCTTTATGGACATTACAGAGTATACACTACTCACTAATATTGACAAAAATGATCTATCGGTATTTTCTGTGATTTTGTCGATAATAGTTATACTAAAGGCAATATTTTGCTGAGTGTGTTTTTGTGTTGCTAACTTGACTGGTTCAGGCTTGTCGTGGACACATGACACATACATCTTTCCATGCCCTTCATATTCTGTGCACTGGTTAGTTCACAGTAGTGAAAGAAATAAACTTTTTTTATTAGGTGGAAAAAACTGCCATGTTTAATTGATTTCCAGGGGTATTTTTTACCTTATTTTCTAACCTTATTAGATGTATGCATAATCATTTATGTAAAATTCTTACATTTAATCAATACATTAAATTAGAATAATAAGACTCTATAGGCTGTTACTAACAAAATCGATTTTTGCAGTGCTGAAGAGGCATATAAAGCAGAATTTACACTGCATAATTAAGGTTATGAGATTAATGTTTAAAATAATATTTTGAATTATTTAGAAAAAAACAATATTTTAAATATGAAACTAAAAGGCAAGTCATTAGTGGCTGCAAGTCAGCTGTCTTAATGAGTGAGAATTCAATAAACCGGTTTGAATGGCTGATTCATTCAGGAACTGCGTCCTCCAGAGGGCACATTTGTCGACTGCATACATCATTATATATATATATACACTCAAAAAATTATACTTTAAACTAACTCAATTCAATTATGGACAGTGGTTCCACACAACAAGTGGTTTTTATTAACATTAAAGGTTTATTTTTAATCTATGCAAAAACCTTGAGTTGTGACAACATAACTGACTGAGGAAGAATCTATGTAAAACAGTTATGTCCAACCAACTCAATTCAATCACTTTGCTGTAACTTAAACTAGTTACGTTTTCTGAGGATATTTTTATCAACTAAAAAAAAATTGCTAAATATTTTCCACTGAAGCCACATAATCCAGTGATTTATATAAAAACAAACTAAATATACATTTTCTTTACACATATGATGTTCAAAGTGGTCAGTCTGGAAGTGATCATGGTTTCATGCAAGGCACTGCCATAGAGTGTGTTATTGTGTTATTATTAAAGCAATTTGACCTCTTGTTAACAGGCTAAACTCTTCACCACAATGGTAACCCCCAAAACTACTAACGTAACAGAAACTCTTAAATACCAACATTATATAACAGTATATAAGACATTAAAATAAGACATTACATCTCTGAAGATCTCAGCAGAGGAGGATTAAACAACTCCACAAACAGCATTACCAACCTCATGCATTACTGACTGGACTGACTTTATTTATGTATTTATTGAAAATGTATTGAGAATTTTTCATTTGAAGTTACCATGATGGAGATAAGTGTTTGCTTTAGTTTTTTTTTACTTTTTTAACTGTGTGTTTAAAAAGCACATTTGTTATAACAAGGAAAGCTAAAGAGAAACTGTAGTCAGGTGATGTAGACTTTAAAAGACATTATTGACATTTAGTGTCCTAAGTCACTGATCTCACCAAATGTCCACTGCTTTAGCATTTATAATTGTCATGTAATTCTACAGTATGAAAGCCAACTTTGTTGTATTAATCAAATAATGTGCTGGTGTTTAAAATCCTGTGGTGCTCTTAAGGTGTTCATCTAGCATCAATAATCAGCGAATGAATCTCAACAATGGTTGACAATCAATTGAATATGCAGATAAACAGATGAACTCTAAACATAAAACAAGCTATAAATTGTCACAACAAAAACAGAAAAAGTAAAAGCAAATAGTAAGAATGAAAGAGAATTAGTCACAATTCAGATGTATAATTTATTCATGCCACAATGCATGCTGGTACCCATGGGGAGTTTTGATTGGTGGTACCCAGCATGCACTGTAGCATGAAGATTTTCAATGATTGTCACCATTGTTGAGATTCATACACTGATTCTTCACGTCCGTGTGTGTGTATAAGTAATGCTGTAGATTAAAACCTTTTGAAGACTACATGTTTTAAAATCTTGAATATTATTTTTTATTAATATTATTTATAATAGCGCTGGCTCTCATACTGTAAAATCACAAAAAATATCACATAAATACAAAATGAATAACACTTTACCTCTATAACCAGAACATTAGCATCTGAATAAGATCAGTGATTCAGCCATTAAATGATGATGTCATCATCATCATCAATAAGCCAAAATCACCCGATCACAATTTCTCTTTGGCTTATCTTGCTATAATAAAAGTGTTTTGTAAATACACCCAGTTAAAGCAGCCAGTGAAAAAAAATTAAGTTATAGAGTCGCGGGTCAAGAGCCCAACTAAAACAAAAATGTATCTCCATCATGGTGACAAACAAAACTATTATTTTCAATAAAACATAAATAAAGTCAGTCTGGTTAGTAATGTGTGAGGCTGGTAATGCTGTTTGTGGAGTTGTTTAATCTTCCTCTCCTGAGATCTAAGGCTGTGGCTGAAGTCAGCTTGTGTTTCTCTTTCCTTCATTGATTCTGCTCATTATCATCAGGTGTTCATCATTAATGCTCAATCATCACTTAATTCTCTCATTAACTTCAACACTGCTTCAATGGTACTTTAACTCAGTAGTGAGCACACGACCACTAGAAGTTAATTATCATGGACGTTTTTTCTGTGCTATTACATAAATCTAACCTGTTCCATTTATGACTGGCATATATATATAAATCACATTTTTATTATTACAGTTTAAATCTTACCTTTCATTTATTTATGTTTAAGTGTACACTCCCAACTCAGTACATATGCAAAGCATGATGGGAAGCAAAAGTCCTGTTTGAGTCCTGCATATGTTGCATCAGTGGAAAATATTTTGAGATTTTACTAGACTAACATGCTCAGAAAATGTAACCAGTCTGAGTTACAGCAAAGGATAGAATTAGGTTGGTTGGACAAAACCTTTTACATAGATTCTTCCTTGGTCAGTTGTGTTGTCATAACACAAGGTTTTTGCATAGATTAAATATATATATATATATATATATATATATATATATATATATATATATATATATATATATATATATATATATATAACGTCTGACACATGCTAAGGGAAAGCCAGCTTTCAAACAAACCCAGAGGCCATAGCTTTTATACCCATCACCCCTCCTAACCTCCCCCATCCACCAAAATTTCCCTTCCCATATTCACACTCCTTCAATATTTAATCAAGACAGAAGATTCACAAATGATGTTAGCAAGAATGCATGCTAGATCATATTGTCTCATCCAGTGTTTCACCCTTTGCTTGCTATCAATTACAACTTTGACTCCCAACTAAGTAATTTGCACTGGATTGATAATTTGATTTCAGGAGCTCTCTCACTTGATTTCCCTTTGCCATTAATTTAATTTCACAGGCCCCCATCAGCAGATAGCACATGCTGAGACACCCATCTCCCAGAGCTAATCTCAGCAGCCTGGATTAAAATTGAGAGTTGAGGGCCGTCGCTTCATCCCTCTGTCACCATGGCATTATGCTCGCCTTGTCATTCATCTTGACAATTTTAAGGTTTAGCCTTTGCATACTTGTGATGATATTTGAGTCATTTGTCTATATAAAGGGATAGTTCACCCAAAAATGAAAATTCTTTCATCATTTACTCACTCTAAACTTATTCATGAACACCAAAAATATGACAAATCCCTAGTCCATGCATGAACACCAAAAATATGACAAATACTATGGAAGTCTATGGTGCCCATCAGCTATTTGGTTACCAACATTCTTCAAAATATCTTCGTTTGTGTTCAGCAGAAGAAAGACAACTCGAGAGCGACTATATGATGACAGAATTGTCATTTTTGGGTGAACTATCCCTTTAGCAAAATGAATACCTGCTTTTAGTCATATATATTAGAATGTATTGGTTAAAGTTCTGATGCTAAATAGCCCCATATCAAACCATTGTTAATAAAAAAAAGTCTTTATGCAGACTTGATAACCTGAAATCACTTGAAGTGTATTAAAGTGCCCCTATTGTGCTATTTTAAAGGTTTCTAATTTTGTTTTGGAGGTCTCCTATAGGTTTACATGCACCAAAGGTCAAAAAACACTTATATTTTCTCATAATATACATTGCACATCACCTAATTTCTCAAATATTCACATACAAAAACAGCATGTGTCAATTAGGTACTTTCATTTTTTATTGACATAGCAAATTGTAGCAAAAATGGCAGCGCTCTAACAACAGTTATTAACTGAATGCACAAATAACAATTGACATTGAACATGATATAGATGTAATGAAGACCAAGTTCCAGTGAAATATCTTCACAGTCCTCTGATGCGTCTTTACGTCCTTCATTATGTGTGTATTCTGAGTGGCAGTTTCTCTCCAGATGATGAGGATGGTACATGACATCATCTGAAATACATAATTGAGTTTAGAGTTACAGTTTGTCTCTTCCACTTACATGTGTAAAAACAATAATGATTTTGAAGGCCAAAATGAGCACAAATGTACAGAATGTGAGCTCTTTACCGTGTTAAAAGGAAAACGTAATATAAAGTCCCTTCTATAGCTTTAATGTTTTTTTGTAAATGGGTATGTTTAGGCATAAAGGAATAATTCAAAACAAATCAAACAATATGGATCATAAATTCAATATATCTGTTACTTGCTTTGGTGGAGAAGAGAAGATCAGTAGGCTATCCTTAACTGACCAGAGATGCTCACACTTACACATTCTGTTAAACTTAAAAGAGAAAAATACATGATTGGCAGGAAACCACAATTTTTAAAGGTAAAATTTATAGACATTTTAAGAAATCATTTACCTGTCGAGAGTATGTTGACAGTCTAGTTGTATAGCAGGGCTCTCCAGTTTTGAACAGAGTTCGGAGTGAGATTTTGGCGATGACAGCGGGGGTCTGCCTAGACACATATATATTCCCCAGCAATGATGAGATGACTTAATAAAAAAAATTGCTTGTCCGGAAAAAAATAGATTTTTGTGTGTGTGTGTGTGTGTGTGTGTGTGTGTGTGTGTAAATATAATTTATTCTGAAGCAATATTCTCATCAGTGTTCAGTCAGCTTTGACATATTTAAATCTGCATATTTGTGATATTTTTATTTTATTTGTGATATTAGGGCATTTCTCCCTAATCTTATTAAACATAGGCTATGCTTCAGCTTTCATTTTATATTCTTAAATTTGATCAATTAATCAAATTAGAATCAGACACTATAGGTCTGTTGCCAATTCAATTAAATAATTTAAACTTAAATTATGAGATTGTTTTAATATTTTTGAATATACAAATAAGACATTTTGGAACTAAACCAGTAGATGACACCAGGTAACCGTCTTAATGAGTGAGTCATTGAGTCATTCATTCAAACGATTCATTCAAACGGCTGATTCATTCAGGAATGAGGCAGTCGTTTATGAATAAATTGTTGAATCTTTGATTCAACTGATTCATTCAAAACGCTGAATCGTTCAGTAACACACTGTTGCTGTGAGGTGCGTTATGGTTCTGCTGTGATCTTTGTTTGGAACTATTTTCGCTGCTGAAATAGAACAAGAATCATTCTTGTATTTTGGTGATTCCCTAGTTATTATTTTTATCATGAACATTTTAATCAGGATACTTGTCCAGTTGAGAAAGTAAAATTCTCTTTCACTTGCCTGTTCAAAACAAGCGTTAATGTTGAGCCCTGCTGTACACGGTTTTCTACCACATCGATCAGTCTACTTCAGCGAGCATCTGATTGGCTGTTCGGTAGCTATATTTTTTATTTGATTAGCTGGTGAGTGGCAGGGCCTTCTGAACTCACTTGATTCCTCTATTAATAGCGGCGCAACTTTAGCGGTGCGCGTTATCCTGGAAATTTATTTGCGTGAGAAATACAAGGTGTGGCGTGTGAGCGTGTGAACGGGTTGAAATCTGTGTGTCTCACGCCCAATGCGTGAAACTTAAGAGCCCTGTGTATAGCTAAGCTCCAGAAAATCAGTAATGAGGTGGCTTTGACAGTTACAGATTTGAAAAGGGTTGTTCAGGACTGTCACTGTCACAGTCACCAGTTCAGACACTGCCAGGCACTACACTTCCCATCATCCCTCCTTCTACTCGCCTGCACTTCTTCAGCAATCATCCACACCTGTTACAGATTAATCACACACACCTGATTCCAGTCAAGCCAACTACCAGTCACAATATTTAAGCACACACCTTGAGCCTCATAGGTGTCTGATCTCATTTGAGTTAAGACTGCTTATTATGCTATGTTCCAGCAATGATATGCCTCTTATTGCCAGATTCCTGTTCTTCAAGTCTCCTCCTTGTGTGTAGCCCTGTGTGTTACTTACCACCTTCTCCGACATCTACTTGAGATGTGTGCTCTATTTCCCCACTAGAAGTCTCCTCCTCTCTGTAAAGACGGTACAGTTACCATCTTATATCACCACTGACCTGTGCTATTGACAACTCACTCATCTGCTTCTGTTCCTTCTGCTGTGCTGCAATAAAATATACTGTTGCTTATATTCCATCTGTCCGAGTCATTATGGTTACATGTAAAGAACCTTTTAAAGAGCCATCCTTTTTATAGTGTAGCTAATATATTTGATTATCAGTAAAACTACAAAGTTGCCAAAAAAGATATTTAAGTACAGTAACAAATAACATTTACTCAAATACTTTACACCACTAATAAATACTATAGCAAATCCAGGCAGGTGGAGCTGGGGGAGGTGGACGGTTTCAGCCTACAGCAAACCCTGAACCAGACTATTTTAATGTTGAGCAAGAAAGCTCATTGGCTGCAGAATCAGCAGAGGCCAATCCATTTGTGCCATTTGGTAAAGGTGAGATAGCTAGTAAATTTGTAAAGGACTGATCAGTCTGCATTATCTAGAGTTTTATGACTGAACTAGATGTGTTAACTTTGGCTAGTGTTCACCTGCCATTAATCTGTGAGATGATTATCATCATAATTAATATTCATGACCCAGGCTGAAAAAGTGAATAATGTTTAACCCCATTTTCAGATTGTTCCTTTTAACCTGATTTTAAATAATTATTGAATATTGTTGGCTTTTATCATGTTTTTGTTAAAACACTTATGTTCATGAATTGCAATTTTTCTACTTTTCTACATTCATATGCGATTCTACAATCCTATTCAAATTCGTTTCAGTAGAGAACATGATGAAAGTTGCTTCAGAAACAAGGTTGTGTTGTTTCAAAATGCCGGTCGAGCAGAAAATGACAATATAATGCAGTCTAAAAAATTCTGGGTAAAAAACAACCCAATGTTGGGTCAAATATGGATTAACCCAGCAATTCGGTTGTTTTAACCCAGGATTGGGTTGTCTTAAGTAAATATTTAACCCAACCGCAGGGTTAAAACAACCCAATCGCTGGGTTAAAACAACCCAATTGCTGGGTTAGTCCATATTTGACCCAAAACAACCCAGTCAAAACAACCCAGCATTTTTTAGAGTGTAATATAATGGAAAAATGTTTTGAAACCGATGGAGATGACAGTATAAAATAAAGCCATTTGTATGTAGCGGTTGCTGTTGCTGTTGTTGTTTTTGGCGTATGACTACCATCGCAACGTCATTGCCATAGAAACCAATACAGCTATTCTTGAAAACGAAAGAGCTGCATGTACACACAAATCGGATCTGAACAGCTGCGATATACAGTGTGGACGTCAATAATTTGAGATCAGATTCCAATCGAATACACAAATAATTGGATTTGGACTGACAGAGTGAACCTTATTTAGCCACTCAAAGCACAGTAGCATGTTTCTAAGCATATGCAAACTCTTAGTTGTTTTTGATGGACTGGATAGATTTTGCTCACTTATGTCTAATCACAAATTAGGAAACCAGTCCCCTTTAGGCAGGCACACTGTGAGCCTCCATTCTGATGAAACCGAGCCACTGTCACCATCTCAGCATGCTGAATAAGAATTAGTGAAGCACAGCCTGAAGGATTGATTGAACTGTAGCCTCTGGAGGATGATCTGCAAGAAAAACAGACTACAGCGATCCAATGAAGGGAATTAAGTGATCAGAGTCCATTTGTAAGAGCTGTTATCCTATTGTTGTCATCAAATTATTCAGAAGTCCACCTTTTTATCTCTTCACTTGAAATAAGCCTACTTAAAGTATTATAATGGTGGATCTATAAGGTGGCAAATGTTGTGGGTTCAAATTTATTTTAAGACATTAAAAGGTTACATTTATCCAATGCACCCAAAAAGGCTTTATTTTTTTTTGAAAAATGTCTCAGTGTTTTGTTGTCCATTTAATGAAAGTCAGTGGATCTTAAAATTAAATTAAAATTTTCAAAGATTAAAGAAATAGGGGGTCAGAAGGATATCAAGGTGATGACAACATTTCCAATTTTTGGGTGAACTATCCCTTCAAGTGTTTGTAGAACAGTAGAACACACATTTGAAATGTAGGCCTGAAAAATATTTTCTTTTTAATTAATTTTCACACTTGGCATGTTTGGTCGATTACAATGAACTCTGTAAAATGCTCGGTTAGGGCATTTTTGCACTGGCAGTTTAGTATGGAACGGGGCATGGTTCGCATAAAAAAACTGGTAATGTGAAAGCTGTTATGCGTACTGGGATACCAAGCCGGAGACCTGGAGGAGGTGGTCTGAGTTTGGTTGTACTGGAACTGTAGCGCAATTCGTTTGAATGTGAAAGCAACACGTACTCTGGTGCCCACTTCTTCTGGAAGTAACCCCACATGCGTTTTAGAAGATTACGATGCATTTAGTTAATAAAGCGCATGTAAGGGATAATAGTGGTGATGTTTTACCTTGGATAGCTACAAGCGAGATTGAGCGTATTCGCTCATAGTGAGTGCAATCATTTTGGCAAATTAATGGCAATCCACTGTCTCCTCAAAAGAGTTTGTTTGCAAGCAGCAGAAAACCACCTTCATGTGACCCACATACACAAACCCAAGTGTCATTTAGTCAGCTGCGCATAATTTAATAACAAACATAATACATTGACCATGTTCTGTTTTCTATCATGAGCTGTGCATGTTGGTGTGGACGTAAAATGCATGCAAGTAGAATGTTTCGCACTTATAGTTCGCTTGGTTCCATAAAAAAAACAACATTTAGTCCTCGTCCACTTAGCATTCAAATTGGCATTTTTTTCACCAAACCTAAAGATACCGAACCTAAAGGCAAAGGTTCAAAACCTGATTGGTTAGCTTTTATGATGTGTTGCCTATTTTGAGATAGAATGTACCGAACAACAATGCTGTGTGCTGGATGTGCTGATGATGGTAGCTATTTTGAACAGTTGAGAATTTGTGACGTGAAGAGCTTATACAATGTGTGAATTAATAATAATTCATGATAATTTGTTACATTTATATAGCGCTTTTCTAGGCACTCAAAACGCTTTACATATGGAAGGGAGAAAACTCCTCAACCACCACCAACGTGCAGCATTCATATTGCGCCAGAACGCCCACCACACACCAGCTTATGGTGCAGAGACAGAGTGAAGAAGCCAATTGTGTGTGAATATATATATATATATATATATATATATATATATATATATATATATATATATATATATATATATATATGATGGACAGGGGCCAATGGGAAAATTTGGCCAGGATGCCGGGGTTACACCCCTACTCTTTATCGAAGGATGTCCTAGGATTTTTAATGACCACAGAGAGTCAGGACCTTGGTTTAACGTCTCATCTGAAGGACAGTATAGTGTCCCCATCAGTATACTTGGGGCATTAGGACCCACACAGACCACAGGGTGAGCACCCCCTGCTGGCCTCACTAACACCTCTACCAGCAGCTACCTGGTGTTCCCAGTTGCTCTCCCATCCATGTACAGACCAGGCTCAGCCATGCTTAGCTTCAGTGGGAAACCAATCTTGGGCTACAGGGTGATATGGCTAGTGTGAAGGTGTCAAAACAGCGGCAGGAATCCCTCCGTCACACACACAAATGATCTGCTGCGAGGAGACGTAGTTTCTGATGCCTGTACCGTACTGTGATGGGCAACATCACGACTATGACAAGAAAAAAAACAGTATACTTGAGCATTCTGTCCTTTTTAGGGTCTCATCTTCCTGTTTTTGGTTGGTTTACATGTCTTTGGTCTGTGCTGCATTTATATATCATTCGAACCGCATGATGTGCGTGAATGCTGCCATCCAGAACCCTGGTGCACACCAAAAAAGCAGACAAGACCCCTGCAAAGAAGCAAACTCTGGTGTGGTTTGAATGATATATGAATACCACACAGACCAAAGACATGTAAACAAACCAAAAAAACATGTTACAAGATGCGACTTTAAAAAAGACAAAATGCTCAAGCATACCTGTTTATTCTCGTCATAGTCGTGATGTTGGCCATCACAGTTCGGTACAGGCATTAGGAACCGCATCTCATCGTAGCCGATCTTTGTTTGTGTGTGTGACGGAGGGATTCCTGCCGCTGTTTTGACACATTTACACAGCACTGTTTTGGATGTTCCGTCGCAAAATAGAAGTCATTTTTGTTTTGTATCTTTAGGTTCTGTGTTAAAAATGATCACTAGGAGAACTACTGTAGAATGAATGCAATGTTTTCTTTTTTAGGGTCTGGATCAAAATAACCAAGAGAACAAAGTGTGAACACCCTTAATACGCAGACTCATTATTTAAAAATCACTTTAAAATGATTTTTAGAAATATTATGCTGTTAATGCCATTTTTCTGTCTTCTTCGTACAAGGAGTTAATCTGCTTGTAATGATGTCAGACTAGAGGAAAGTCATCTTATTTAACCAAACTTCTAACTTCTAACCCTGAGAGTACATGACTGTTTTACAGACTAGCTGGATCATTGACTGCAGGCACCTCTGTCAATTTATAAGCCAGACTTCACAGAAAGCCGTTCCAATGTGCAGGTAACTTTTGTACTCGCACCATTAAAGACTAACTAAAGATAATTCCATCTGTATATACTGCGAAAGCATTCCCTTTAGCACCAAAACGAATATAGTCTTGATTGCTAGGCTAATCTGCTGTAGCTAGTATCACAACATTCCTTGGCGTCAATATGTAGGTCAGGCTAAATGCATTACAGAATCATTTGGGCGATACGGAAATGAGATACCGTACAAAGTTGTGCTGTAGTACAGATTCAGTCAAATTATGAGAAAATACTTCAGTTTTGGTTTTGTTTTTTGCTATTTTGCAAATTGCTATTTGCATTAATATTTACTGTGCGAATGCACCATTCATTATGTGATGAGATGAGAGAAAGGGAGGAACCAGAGGAGGAAATAGAGAGGCCCATCATGCCACCCTCCAAAAGAAGACCCCCCACCTACATCCCCCACCCTCAATAAATAAAAACAGACTAAAACGCATTTGCAGCATAATAAGATGCAGTAATTAATGCCATCGATTCACATCCGTAAGGATCCCGATGCGAGGAATCCGATTACTTTTTATCACATTTCAAAACTCCAAGTTAGTTTCAGGAGCCGGTAACTTGGTTAGTGTTGGGCTGGCGCGGGAATGAGACGGCTGCTGAGCTTGATTGATGAGAATGCAGCAAGCAAGCTATTAAAAAACCAGTAGCTTTCATATCCCAGACAATGGCTATAAACATATTCTGAGAGCTGCATCCAAAATGACTCCTTTAGAGATAGAAAACACTTCATCGCCGTAAACCCGCGGTTTATAGGATGTTCAATACATGAGTTCACAATATACCCGTCTTTGCTGTCATTCATGTCAATGACAAATAGATGTGTACATATAAATTATTCCTGCTGGCCTCTATTATTATTTGAAAATTGGGAATACAGAGTTCAGTGTACAAGAAGCATTATGAATGGGTGATATTTTAATTATTTAGCAATCAAATGAGGTTCACATTTAATCACTTGACGATGATACAGGTTTGTTAGAGGCATTATGGGCTTTTTGTAAACAGTGTGATTGTATAATTATTGGGAGGCTGTGCAAAACTCTAGATGTATTGTATTACCTCGGACAGAATTGTATATTTATGGACAGAATGAAAAGGCGCACAGAAAAACGTGTTAATGAGAGAGATGATGAAGCTATGAAATAAAAATGAAAGAGGAAGTTAGAATAGCTCAGTTATTTTTTTTATTCCAGGTGTTTATGTAAGCTCACATGTTCTGTTTGAGGTCTACAAGACCCCAAGACCATTTCTTGACAGATTTGACTTGGTCAGAGGAACATATTAAAAAGATAAATTGACCTGAGGTTTAAAGGTGATGTCACATTAGTGAAATTTTGCAGACTATGGGCCAGATTTACCAACTGTTTGAGTCAGCACAAACCCTCTTTTGGTGTAAAGGGGTGATGAATTGAGAAATCCATTTTCCCTTGAGCCTTTGATATATTAAAGGTCATGGTAATATAAGAATATCCTCTAAGTTTCAAAGCTGAAAACTTGCTTGTTAGTCAAAGAAAAGCTTTTATTGACACCAGGCCCAGAAAACAACAGCTCTCAGATATATACTGATCTATGACATCATAGGAGGGGGAAACGCCGCCTGCTTCTGTAGCCCCGCCCACCGACTCGTGGAGCTAAACTGTGATAAACGGAGCTAATCGCGCTACCGAGCAATAAACATGCCGAAGATAACAAGATAATCGTTTGTAAACAAGACACATGTTGATACTGGATTTGCAGAAATATTGAGATTAAAACACAATGCTTCTATATTGGATTCAACAGGAATGGTGCAACACACTTATGTGCGTGTGCGGTTCGCGCTTATATCCACCGATTCAGTGGGCCAAGTAATAGCAAAATAAATAAATCGCGGGTGGATGAGAGATAAATCATTGTGTTTGTTTGATAAATAAGGTTTGAGAGACCTGTGAGAGAATGAATCTTTCCGGTTACCGGAATATGCAAATCTTATCCAATCCTAGCTATGGGCGTTTAGCCAAGGCTACAGTGCGGCACGCCCATAAAATCCGAGCGTGTCTTTAGAGAGCCTCAAAACAAGTGTAGAAAATAGCTTATTACTTATTCATTATGATGTTTTTGAATGTAAAAATTAATGGGAGGAGAGTATTTAAATGAGTCATGCAAGGTGATTTACTAAGGTTTGCGCTCATCAATTTAATGGTATTTGCGTCATTATTTAACTCCCCCAAAATGCATGTCTTAAACCAAATGCTAATTTGCGCTGCTCTTGGTAGATTGCGTTAGTCATTATGGAAATTATACCCGGACTTCAGATCACACACAGAACTTTTCACTCCCAACTGCTTTTTTTGGAATCTCGCTGTCATGTTAATTTGCCCTGTTTAGTCAATCTAACCCAGAATCATTGTCTATTGTCAATAGTTTGACGATGTAAGAAGTATTACTACAAGAAGTAACAAGCAGCTTTCATTAGGTCAACGTGGCGAATAGCTGTTCCCAACTCTGTACGGTCCGCCATGCTTTGTTAACATCTATATATATATTTATATTGAACAATAGGCCTACATTACTTTGAATTTACTGAAAATAAAAACAAAAAGTTACATTTCAGTTGTTCGGTCACTTTTGACAACAAGTAACACGAGTGTGACTCCAAAAATGAACAATACCAGAGGGTAAATAATATACATTGCATAAAACTCAAAGTGACTAAACATAAATATGCATACTGCATAAAACTCAACATGACCAACACACCTATGAAACTCTGAAGTTGTTCCTAAACCAGGTTTTTTCTTACTCTAATACACTTATTTTAGTAAAAAGAATGGATATGTAGGAATATTGCCTGTCATATTTTATAAAGCTTTAGCTGGACGGGGAGCACAGCAGTGCATTAATGAGGGTCAGAAACAGAAGCGAGACACTGTCATCCATTGCCCCAGACATTCTAGAGTTTAACACACTTAAACGTATCCTCCTGCTGAATAACATTAAGCGTTGCAAGATGTCTATTTCTGTTTTGGAATTTTAGGACTGTTCAAAAGACTTTCGAAGGATTCTATTCCCCTCTTCTTTTTTGTGATGTTTTGACAGTGAAGAACCACAAAGATCCTCCTTGTCCTACTGTCCTGCTTTCTCTCCCTCCACAAAATATTATCCCAGCCTCTCCAGGGAGGTGTGCAGAAAATGCGCTTTGGAAAATAGTGAGCACTCCTCCAGCAACAACATCTGTTTGCAAATGAGAAAGTCCTAGGGTAAGGATGGGTATAATATTTTATGGGGCGAAAGGGATTGTTGGCGTTCCTTACCTCTCCCTACTCCTTTATTTCATTAGCTTCCGTCTAGCTTCCTTTCCTTTTCTCTTCCAACTATACCCCCTTCTGTATCTTCTGTTCCCTCTTGTTAGTCCATCACTAAATGGTTCCAGAAGAGTTAACACACTGAGTTTATTCAGCACTAAAAACGATAGAGGATAGAACGATGTGCCAGATTTTCCACACAGTGCGCAATGCAACGGTTTAATTAAGCTGAAAGCTATGTCATTTTTCAAGTATATACAAATACATAAAGCATGTTGTTATGAACTCTCCATTTAGAGGAATATATTCTAGGTGATAAATCATGTGATGTTGAAATGCTGAGGAGCAAGTCTATATAAGACGTCCACAAATATGTTACATTTTCTACTTTCTTTTTTGTGAAAACGATTATGTTAGACAATATACACTGTTTTCTGACAACAACAACTGAACTACTTATTTAATGCATATTTGCATATTTAATGTTTATTGCTATAAAATGGCACAGAAACATATGGATGCTTGTTTCCGCCACAGAATAAAACATTTTAAAAGATCATCTTTTTATCGTTTCATAGTTTTTATTTTTATCGATTTTTTTAATATTAATTCATATGTATATAGCCTACTGTATAAGGACAAATACGTCACCGTGGGTGATGGCAATACAAATGAAAATAATAATAATAATCATAAATAATAAAAAATATTAGAGGACAAATATTTTAAGTGGTCATTAATGGATCATAATTATTGCAAAAATAGTATTTAGTACAAAAAGATCTCCTCAAAATATTCAATAAATATTTTGGAACTAAAACATAAAACATTTATCTATTGAAAAATAGTTAAGGTGTATGGTCATTGTCAATGTATATGAGTATGAGTGTGACCAATTAGTAAGGGATACCTGAGGGCTAAACACAACAAAAATCCATAACATTAATGTTAACAATGTTGCATCTCCATCACTGTCCATTGTAAAATTATACTGTAAATGTGGTTGACGTAATAATCGATGCACTCTATGCTGTTCACCAAAAATTGCTGCAAAAATTGCTGCGAAGCTGACGTCTGTCCGCTGGTTTGTGTGGAACTATTGAGAGTGCCATGATCCACGTGACGAGATAAATGCATGTCACGGCTCTGGCTTTGACTGTTATGCCACATTAAGTGTGCCAAAACGCTATTTATTGTAAGAATTTCGTATTAAAACTTTAAAAAATGTAAAAGCTTAGACTTTATTTCATATCAAAAGCAGGTTTGGTCATTTGGCGTGAGATTTACTTGGCCAGCGTGAGAGCGTGAGACAGAGCCTGAAAGCGTGAGAATCACGCCAAATGCGCGAGAGTTGGCAAACCTGCTATATCTCACAATTTTTACTTTATGACAGAATTGTGATATAAACTCGCAATTCTGTCTTTAAATCACACAATTCTGTCTTTATATCACGCAATTCTGACTATAGCTTGCAATTGCTAAATATAAAGTCAGAATTGGGAGATATAAACTTGCAATTGCGAGTTATAAAGTCAGAATTGCGAGACATAAATTCAGAATTGTGATATTCTGACTTTATATCACGCAATTCTGTCTTTACATCATGCAATTCTTACTTCATAACTCGCAATTCTGACTATAACGTGCAATTCTGTCCTTATAACTCGCAATTCTGACTATAATGTGCAATTCTAACTATAACTCGCAATTCTGACTATAACGTGCAATTCTGACTTTATAACTCACAATTCTGACTATAACTGGCAATCCTGACTATAACTTGCAATTCTGACTTTATAACTCGCAATTCTGACTATAACTGGCAATCCTGACTATAACTGGCAATCCTGACTATAACTGGCAATCCTGACTATAACTTGCAATTCTGACTTTATAACTCGCAATTCTGACTATAACTGGCAATCCTGACTATAACTGGCAATCCTGACTATAACTTGCAATTCTGACTTTATAACTCGCAATTCTGACTATAACTGGCAATCCTGACTATAACTGGCAATCCTGACTATAACTTGCAATTCTGACTTTATAACTCGCAATTCTGACTTTAAATCACACAATTCTGTCTTTATATCACGCAATTCTGTCTTTATATCACGCAATTCTGACTATAGCTCGCAATTGCTAAATATAAAGTCAGAATTGGGAGATATAAACTTGCAATTGCGAGTTATAAAGTCAGAATTGCGAGACATAAATTCAGAATTGTGATATTCTGACTTAATATCACGCAGTTCTGTCTTTACATCATGCATTTCTTACTTCATAACTCGCAATTCTGACTATACATGCAATTCTGTCTTTATAACTCGCAATTCTGACTATAATGTGCAATACTGAATATAACTCGCAATTCTGACTATAACGTGCAATTCTGACTTTATAACTCACAATTCTGACTATAACTGGCAATCCTGACTATAACTTGCAATTCTGACTTTATAACTCGCAATTCTGACTATAACTGGCAATCCTGACTATAACTCGCAATCCTGACTATAACTTGAAATTCTGACTTTATAACTCGCAATTCTGACTATAACTGGCAATCCTGACTATAACTGGCAATCCTGACTATAACTCGCAATTCTGACTTTACAACTCGCAATTCTGACTATAACTGGCAATCCTGACTATAACTCACAATCCTGACTATAACTTGCAATTCTGACTTTATAACATCGCAATTCTGACTTTATAACTCGCAACTCTGACTTCATAACTCGCAATTCTGACTTTATAACTCGCAATTCTGACTATAACTGGCAATCCTGACTATAACTCGCAATCCTGACTATAACTTGCAATTCTGACTTTATAACTCGCAATTCTGACTATAACTGGCAATCCTGACTATAACTTGCAATTGACTATAACTCGCAATCCTGACTATAACTTGCAATTCTGACTTTATAACTCGCAATTCTGACTATAACTGGCAATCCTGACTATAACTGGCAATCCTGACTATAACTTGCAATTCTGACTTTATAACTGCAATTCTGACTATAACTCGCAATCCTGACTATAACTTGCTATTCTGACTTTATAACTCGCAATTCTGACTTTATAACTCGCAACTCTGACTTCATAACTCGCAATTCTGACTTCATAAATAGCAATTCTGACTATAACTGGCAATTCTGACTATAACTCGTAATTCTGACTTTATAACTCACAATTCTGACTATAACTCGTAATTCTGACTATAACTGGCAATTCTGACTATAACTGGCAATTCTGACTTTAAAATTCGCAATTCTGACTTTATAACTCACAATTCTGACTATAACTCATAATTCTGACTTTATAACTCACAATTCTGACTATAACTCACAATTCTGACTTTATAACTCGCAATTCTGACTTTATAACTCACAATTCTGACTATAACTCGCAATTCTGACTATAACTGCAATTCTGACTTTATAGCTCACAATTCTGATTCATAACTCATAATTCTGACTTTATAACTCACAATTCTGACTATAACTCGCAATTCTGAATTTATAACTCACAATTCTCACTTCATAACTCGCAATTCTGACTTTATAACTCGCAATTCTGACTATAACTGGCAATCCTGACTATAACTGGCAATCCTGACTATAACTTGCAATTCTGACTTTATAACTGGCAATTCTGACTATAACTCGCAATCCTGACTATAACTTGCTATTCTGACTTTATAACTCGCAATTCTGACTTTATAACTCGCAACTCTGACTTCATAACTCGCAATTCTGACTTCATAAAATAGCAATTCTGACTATAACTGGCAATTCTGACTATAACTTAATTCTGACTTTATAACTCACAATTCTGACTATAACTCGTAATTCTGACTATAACTGGCAATTCTGACTATAACTGGCAATTCTGACTTTATAACTCACAATTCTGACTATAACTCGCAATTCTGACTATAACTCGCAATTCTGACTTTATAGCTCACAATTCTGATTCATAACTCAATTCTGACTTTATAACTCACAATTCTGACTATAACTCTCGCAATTCTGAATTTATAACTCACAATTCTCACTTCATAACTCGCAATTCTGACTTTATAACTCGCAATTCTGACTATAACTGGTAATCCTGACTATAACTGGCAATCCTGACTATAACTCGCAATTCTGACTTTATAACTCGCAATTCTGACTTTATAACTCACAATTCTGACTATAACTCGCAATTCTGACTTTATAACTCACAATTCTGACTTCATAACTCGCAATTCTGACTTTATAACTTGCAATCCTGACTATAACTGGTAATCCTGACTATAACTGGCAATCCTGACTATAACTGGCAATTCTGACTATAACTCGCAATTCTGACTTTATAACTCACAATTCTGACTATAACTCGTAATTCTGACTATAACTGGCAATTCTGACTATAACTGGCAATTCTGACTTTAAAACTCGCAATTCTGACTTTATAACTCACAATTCTGACTATAACTCATAATTCTGACTTTATAACTCACAATTCTGACTTTATAACTCACAATTCTGACTATAACTCGCAATTCTGACTTTATAGCTCACAATTCTGATTCATAACTTGCAATTCTGACTTTATAACTCACAATTCTGACTATAACTCGCAATTCTGACTTTATAACTCACAATTCTGACTTCATAACTCGCAATTCTGACTTTATAACTGCAATTCTGACTATAACTCGCAATTCTGACTTTATAACTCGCCATTCTGAATTTAACTCGCAATTCTGACTGTACAACTCAGAATTCTGTCTTTATAACACGCAATTCTGACTATAACTCGCAATTCTGTCTTCATAACTCGCAATTCTGACTTCATAACTTTATAACTTGCTGTCTATAACTTGCAATTCTGACTTTATAACTTGCTGTCTATAACTTGCAATTCTGACTTTATAACTTGCTGTCTATAACTTGCAATTCTGACTTTATAACTCGCAATTCTGAATATAACTCTCAATTCTGACTTCATAACTCGCAATTCTGACTTCATAACTCGCAATTCTGACTTTATAACTTGCAATTCTGACTTTATAACTCACAATTCTGACTATAACTCGCAATTCTGACTTTATAACTCGCAATTCTGACTTTATAACTCATTCTGAATATAACTTGCAATTCTGACTGTACAACTCGCAATTCTGACTTTATAACTTGCAATTCTGACTTTATAACATCGCAATTCTGACTTTATAACTCGCAACTCTGACTTCATAACTCGCAATTCTGACTTTATAACTCATAATTCTGACTATAACTCAATCCTGACTATAACTCCAATCCTGACTATAACTTGCAATTCTGACTTTATAACTCGCAATTCTGACTATAACTGGCAATCCTGACTATAACTTGCAATTCTGACTTTATAACTCGCAATTCTGACTATAACTGGCAATCCTGACTATAACTCGCAATCCTGACTATAACTTGCAATTCTGACTTTATAACTCGCAATTCTGACTATAACTGGCAATCCTGACTATAACTGGCAATCCTGACTATAACTTGCAATTCTGACTTTATAACTGGCAATTCTGACTATAACTAGCAATCCTGACTATAACTTGCTATTCTGACTTTATAACTCGCAATTCTGACTTTATAACTCGCAACTCTGACTTCATAACTCGCAATTCTGACTTCATAAATAGCAATTCTGACTATAACTGGCAATTCTGACTATAACTCGTAATTCTGACTTTATAACTCACAATTCTATAACTCGTAATTCTGACTATAACTGGCAATTCTGACTATAACTGGCAATTCTGACTTTAAAATTCGCAATTCTGACTTTATAACTCACAATTCTGACTATAACTCGCAATTCTGACTTTATAACTCACAATTCTGACTATAACTCACAATTCTGACTTTATAACTCGCAATTCTGACTTTATAACTCACAATTCTGACTATAACTCATAATTCTGACTATAACTCGCAATTCTGACTTTATAGCTCACAATTCTGATTCATAACTCGCAATTCTGACTTTATAACTCACAATTCTGACTATAACTCGCAATTCTGAATTTATAACTCACAATTCTGACTTCATAACTCATAATTCTGACTTTATAACTGCAATTCTGACTATAACTGGCAATCCTGACTATAACTGGCAATCCTGACTATAACTTGCAATTCTGACTTTATAACTGGCAATTCTGACTATAACTCGCAATCCTGACTATAACTTGCTATTCTGACTTTATAACTCGCAATTCTGACTTTATAACTCGCAACTCTGACTTCATAACTCGCAATTCTGACTTCATAAATAGCAATTCTGACTATAACTGGCAATTCTGACTATAACTCGTAATTCTGACTTTATAACTCACAATTCTGACTATAACTCGTAATTCTGACTATAACTGGCAATTCTGACTATAACTGGCAATTCTGACTTTATAACTCACAATTCTGACTATAACTCGCAATTCTGACTATAACTCGCAATTCTGACTTTATAGCTCACAATTCTGATTCATAACTCATAATTCTGACTTTATAACTCACAATTCTGACTATAACTCGCAATTCTGAATTTATAACTCACAATTCTCACTTCATAACTCGCAATTCTGACTTTATAACTCGCAATTCTGACTATAACTGGTAATCCTGACTATAACTGGCAATCCTGACTATAACTCGCAATTCTGACTTTATAACTCGCAATTCTGACTTTATAACTCACAATTCTGACTATAACTCGCAATTCTGACTTTATAACTCACAATTCTGACTTCATAACTCGCAATTCTGACTTTATAACTTGCAATCCTGACTATAACTGGTAATCCTGACTATAACTGGCAATCCTGACTATAACTGGCAATTCTGACTATAACTCATAATTCTGACTTTATAACTCACAATTCTGACTATAACTCGTAATTCTGACTATAACTGGCAATTCTGACTATAACTGGCAATTCTGACTTTAAAACTCGCAATTCTGACTTTATAACTCACAATTCTGACTATAACTCGCAATTCTGACTTTATAACTCACAATTCTGACTTTATAACTCACAATTCTGACTATAACTCGCAATTCTGACTTTATAGCTCACAATTCTGATTCATAACTTGCAATTCTGACTTTATAACTCACAATTCTGACTATAACTCGCAATTCTGACTTTATAACTCACAATTCTGACTTCATAACTCGCAATTCTGACTTTATAACTCGCAATTCTGACTATAACTTGCAATTCTGACTTTATAACTTCGCCATTCTGAATTTAACTCGCAATTCTGACTGTACAACTCAGAATTCTGTCTTTATAACACGCAATTCTGACTATAACTCGCAATTCTGTCTTCATAACTCGCAATTCTGACTTCATAACTCGCAATTTGACTTTATAACTTGCTGTCTATAACTTGCAATTCTGACTTTATAACTTGCTGTCTATAACTTGCAATTCTGACTTTATAACTTGCTGTCTATAACTTGCAATTCTGACTTTATAACTCGCAATTCTGAATATAACTCTCAATTCTGACTTCATAACTGCAATTCTGACTTCATAACTCGCAATTCTGACTTTATAACTTGCAATTCTGACTTTATAACTCACAATTCTGACTATAACTCGCAATTCTGACTTTATAACTCGCAATTCTGACTTTATAACTCGCAATTCTGAATATAACTTGCAATTCTGACTGTACAACTCGCAATTCTGACTTTATAACTTGCAATTCTGACTGTACAACTCGCAATTCTGACTTTATAACTTGCTGTCTATAACTTGCAATTCTGACTTTATAACTTGCTGTCTATAATTTGCAATTCTGACTTTATAACTCGCAATTCTGAATATAACTCGCAATTCTGACTTCATAACTCGCAATTCTGACTTTATAACTTGCTGTCTATAACTTGCAATTCTGACTTTATAACTTGCTGTCTATAACTTGCAATTCTGACTTTATAACTTGCTGTCTATAACTTGCAATTCTGACTTTATAACTCGCAATTCTGACTATAACTTGCTATTCTGACTTTATAACTCGCAATTCTGACTATAACTTGCTATTCTGACTTTATAACTCGCAATTCTGACTTTATAACTCGCAACTCTGACTTCATAAATCGCAATTCTGACTATAACTGGCAATTCTGACTATAACTCGTAATTCTGACTTTATAACTCACAATTCTGACTATAACTCGTAATTCTGACTATAACTGGCAATTCTGACTATAACTGGCAATTCTGACTTTAAAATTCGCAATTTTATAACTCACAATTCTGACTATAACTCGCAATTCTGACTTTATAACTCACAATTCTGACTATAACTCACAATTCTGACTTTATAACTCATAATTCTGACTTTATAACTCACAATTCTGACTATAACTCGCAATTCTGACTTTATAGCTCACAATTCTGATTCATAACTCGCAATTCTGACTTTATAACTCACAATTCTGACTATAACCCGCAATTCTGAATTTATAACTCACAATTCTGACTTCATAACTCGCAATTCTGACTTTATAACTCGCAATTCTGACTATAACTGGTAATCCTGACTATAACTGGCAATCCTGACTATAACTTGCAATTCTGACTATAACTCGCAATTCTGACTTTATAACTCACAATTCTGACTATAACTCGCAATTCTGACTTTATAACTCACAATTCTGACTTCATAACTCGCAATTCTGACTTTATAACTTGCAATTCTGACTATAACTGGTAATCCTGACTATAACTGGCAATCCTGACTATAACTGGCAAGTCTGACTATAACTCATAATTCTGACTTTATAACTCACAATTCTGACTATAACTCGTAATTCTGACTATAACTGGCAATTCTGACTATAACTGGCAATTCTGACTTTAAAACTCGCAATTCTGACTTTATAACTCGCAATTCTGACTTTAACTCGCAATTCTGACTTTATAACTCGCAATTCTGACTTTATAACTCACAATTCTGACTATAACTCGCAATTCTGACTTTATAAATCACAATTCTGACTTCATAACTCGCAATTCTGACTTTATAACTCGCAATTCTGACTATAACTTGCAATTCTGACTTTATAACTCGCCATTCTGAATTTAACTCGCAATTCTGACTGTACAACTCACAATTCTGTCTTTATAACACGCAATCTGACTATAACTCGCAATTCTGTCTTCATAACTCGCAATTCTGACTTCATAACTCGCAATTCTGACTTTATAACTTGCTGTCTATAACTTGCAATTCTGACTTTATAACTTGCTGTCTTTAACTTGCAATTCTGACTTTATAACTTGCTGTCTATAACTCGCAATTCTGAATATAACTCTCAATTCTGACTTCATAACTCGCAATTCTGACTTCATAACTCGCAATTCTGACTTTATAACTTGCAATTCTGACTTTATAACTCGCAATTCTGACTTTATAACTCGCAATTCTGACTATAACTCGCAATTCTGACTTTATAACTCGCAATTCTGACTTTATAACTCGCAATTCTGAATATAACTTGCAATTCTGACTGTACAACTCGCAATTCTGACTTTATAACTTGCAATTCTGACTGTACAACTCGCAATTCTGACTTTATAACTTGCTGTCTATAACTTGCAATTCTGACTTTATAACTTGCTGTCTATAATTTGCAATTCTGACTTTATAACTCGCAATTCTGAATATAACTCATAATTCTGACTTCATAACTCAATTCTGACTTTATAACTTGCTGTCTATAACTTGCAATTCTGACTTTATAACTTGCTGTCTATAACTTGCAATTCTGACTTTATAACTTGCTCTCTATAACTTGCAATTCTGACTTTATAACTCACAATTCTGACTTTATAACTCACAATTCTGACTATAACTCGCAATTCTGACTTTATAGCTCACAATTCTGATTCATAACTTGCAATTCTGACTTTATAACTCACAATTCTGACTATAACTCGCAATTCTGACTTTATAACTCACAATTCTGACTTCATAACTCGCAATTCTGACTTTATAACTCGCAATTCTGACTATAACTCGCAATTCTGACTTTATAACTCGCCATTCTGAATTTAACTCGCAATTCTGACTGTACAACTCAGAATTCTGTCTTTATAACACGCAATTCTGACTATAACTCGCAATTCTGTCTTCATAACTCGCAATTCTGACTTCATAACTCGCAATTCTGACTTTATAACTTGCTGTCTATAACTTGCAATTCTGACTTTATAACTTGCTGTCTATAACTTGCAATTCTGACTTTATAACTCGCAATTCTGAATATAACTCTCAATTCTGACTTCATAACTCGCAATTCTGACTTCATAACTCGCAATTCTGACTTTATAACTTGCAATTCTGACTTTATAACTCGCAATTCTGACTATAACTCGCAATTCTGACTTTATAACTCGCAATTCTGACTTTATAACTCGCAATTCTGAATATAACTTGCAATTCTGACTGTACAACTCATAATTCTGACTTTATAACTTGCAATTCTGACTGTACAACTCGCAATTCTGACTTTATAACTTGCTGTCTATAACTTGCAATTCTGACTTTATAACTTGCTGTCTATAATTTGCAATTCTGACTTTATAACTCGCAATTCTGAATATAACTCGCAATTCTGACTTCATAACTCGCAATTCTGACTTTATAACTTGCTGTCTATAACTTGCAATTCTGACTTTATAACTTGCTGTCTATAACTTGCAATTCTGACTTTATAACTTGCTGTCTATAACTTGCAATTCTGACTTTATAACTCGCAATTCAGACTATAACTTGCTATTCTGATTTTATAACTCGCAATTCTGACTATAACTTGCTATTCTGACTTTATAACAATTCTGACTTTATAACTCGCAACTCTGACTTCATAAATCGCAATTCTGACTATAACTGGCAATTCTGACTATAACTCGTAATTCTGACTTTATAACTCACAATTCTGACTATAACTCGTAATTCTGACTATAACTGGCAATTCTGACTATAACTGGCAATTCTGACTTTAAAATTCGCAATTCTGACTTTATAACTCACAATTCTGACTATAACTCGCAATTCTGACTTTATAACTCACAATTCTGACTATAACTCACAATTCTGACTTTATAACTCGCAATTCTGACTTTATAACTCACAATTCTGACTATAACTCGCAATTCTGACTTTATAGCTCACAATTCTGATTCATAACTTAATTCTGACTTTATAACTCACAATTCTGACTATAACTCAATTCTGAATTTATAACTCACAATTCTGACTTCATAACTCGTAATTCTGACTTTATAACTCGCAATTCTGACTATAACTGGTAATCCTGACTATAACTGGCAATCCTGACTATAACTTGCAATTCTGACTATAACTCGCAATTCTGACTTTATAACTCACAATTCTGACTATAACTCGCAATTCTGACTCTATAACTCACAATTCTGACTTCATAACTTCAATTCTGACTTTATAACTTGCAATTCTGACTATAACTGGTAATCCTGACTATAACTGGCAATCCTGACTATAACTGGCAAGTCTGACTATAACTCATAATTCTGACTTTATAACTCACAATTCTGACTATAACTCGTAATTCTGACTATAACTGGCAATTCTGACTATAACTGGCAATTCTGACTTTAAAACTCGCAATTCTGACTTTATAACTCACAATTCTGACTTTAACTCAATTCTGACTTTATAACTCGCAATTCTGACTTTATAACTCACAATTCTGACTATAACTCGCAATTCTGACTTTATAAATCACAATTCTGACTTCATAACTCGCAATTCTGACTTTATAACTCGCAATTCTGACTATAACTTGCAATTCTGACTTTATAACTCGCCATTCTGAATTTAACTCGCAATTCTGACTGTACAACTCACAATTCTGTCTTTATAACACGCAATCTGACTATAACTCGCAATTCTGTCTTCATAACTCGCAATTCTGACTTCATAACTGCAATTCTGACTTTATAACTTGCTGTCTATAACTTGCAATTCTGACTTTATAACTTGCTGTCTTTAACTTGCAATTCTGACTTTATAACTTGCTGTCTATAACTCGCAATTCTGAATATAACTCTCAATTCTGACTTCATAACTCGCAATTCTGACTTCATAACTCACAATTCTGACTTTATAACTTGCAATTCTGACTTTATAACTCGCAATTCTGACTTTATAACTCGCAATTCTGACTATAACTCGCAATTCTGACTTTATAACTCAATTCTGACTTTATAACTCGCAATTCTGAATATAACTTGCAATTCTGACTGTACAACTTCAATTCTGACTTTATAACTTGCAATTCTGACTGTACAACTCAATTCTGACTTCATAACTTGCTGTCTATAACTTGCAATTCTGACTTTATAACTTGCTGTCTATAATTTGCAATTCTGACTTTATAACTCGCAATTCTGAATATAACTCATAATTCTGACTTCATAACTTCATAATTCTGACTTTATAACTTGCTGTCTATAACTTGCAATTCTGACTTTATAACTTGCTGTCAATAACTTGCAATTCTGACTTTATAACTTGCTCTCTATAACTTGCAATTCTGACTTTATAACTCACAATTCTGACTTTATAACTCACAATTCTGACTATAACTATAATTCTGACTTTATAGCTCACAATTCTGATTCATAACTTGCAATTCTGACTTTATAACTCACAATTCTGACTATAACTCGCAATTTTGACTTTATAACTCACAATTCTGACTTCATAACTCTGACAATTCTGACTTTATAACTATAACTCGCAATTCTGACTTTATAACTCGCCATTCTGAATTTAACTCGCAATTCTGACTGTACAACTCAGAATTCTGTCTTTATAACACGCAATTCTGACTATAACTCATAATTCTGTCTTCATAACTTCGCAATTCTGACTTCATAACTCGCAATTCTGACTTTATAACTTGCTGTCTATAACTTGCAATTCTGACTTTATAACTTGCTGTCTATAACTTGCAATTCTGACTTTATAACTCGCAATTCTGAATATAACTCTCAATTCTGACTTCATAACTCGCAATTCTGACTTCATAACTCGCATAATTCTGACTTTATAACTTGCAATTCTGACTTTATAACTCGCAATTCTGACTATAACTCGCAATTCTGACTTTATAACTCGCTATTCTGACTTTATAACTCGCTATTCCGACTTTATAACTCGCAATTCTGAATATAACTTGCAATTCTGACTGTACAACTCAAATTCTGACTTTATAACTTGCAATTCTGACTGTACAACTCGCAATTCTGACTTTATAACTTGCTGTCTATAACTTGCAATTCTGACTTTATAACTTGCTGTCTATAATTTGCAATTCTGACTTTATAACTCGCAATTCTGAATATAACTCAATTCTGACTTCATAACTCGCAATTCTGACTTTATAACTTGCTGTCTATAACTTGCAATTCTGACTTTATAACTTGCTGTCTATAACTTGCAATTCTGACTTTATAACTTGCTGTCTATAACTTGCAATTCTGACTTTATAACTGCAATTCTGACTATAACCTGCTATTCTGACTTTATAACTCGCTATTCTGACTTTATAACCTGCTATTCTGACTTTATAACTCGCTATTCTGACTTTATAACTCGCTATTCTGACTTCATAAATCGCAATTCTGACTATAACTGGCAATTCTGACTATAACTCATAATTCTGACTTTATAACTCACAATTCTGACTATAACTCGTAATTCTGACTATAACTGGCAATTCTGACTATAACTGGCAATTCTGACTTTAAAATTCGCAATTCTGACTTTATAACTCACAATTCTGACTATAACTCGCAATTCTGACTTTATAACTCACAATTCTGACTATAACCTGCTATTCTGACTTTATAACTCGCTATTCTGACTTTATAACTTGCTGTCTATAACTTGCAATTCTGACTTTATAACTTGCTGTCTATAACTTGCAATTCTGACTTTATAACTCGCAATTCTGAATATAACTCTCAATTCTGACTTCATAACTCGCAATTCTGACTTCATAACTCGCAATTCTGACTTTATAACTTGCAATTCTGACTTTATAACTCGCAATTCTGACTATAACTCTATTCCGACTTTATAACTCGCTTTTCCGACTCTATAACTCTATTCCGACTTTATAACTCGCAATTCTGAATATAACTTGCAATTCTGACTGTACAACTCGCAATTCTGACTTTATAACTTGCAATTCTGACTGTACAACTCGCAATTCTGACTTTATAACTTGCTGTCTATAACTTGCAATTCTGACTTTATAACTTGCTGTCTATAATTTGCAATTCTGACTTTATAACTCGCAATTCTGAATATAACTCGCATAATTCTGACTTCATAACTCGCAATTCTGACTTTTATAACTTGCTGTCTATAACTTGCAATTCTGACTTTATAACTTGCTGTCTATAACTTGCAATTCTGACTTTATAACTTGCTGTCTATAACTTGCAATTCTGACTTTATAACTTCGCAATTCTGACTATAACCTGCTATTCTGACTTTATAACTCGCAATTCTGACTATAACTTGCTATTCTGACTTTATAACTCGCAATTCTGACTTTATAACTCGCAACTCTGACTTCATAAATCGCAATTCTGACTATAACTGGCAATTCTGACTATAACTCGTAATTCTGACTTTATAACTCACAATTCTGACTATAACTCGTAATTCTGACTATAACTGGCAATTCTGACTATAACTGGCAATTCTGACTTTAAAATTCGCAATTCTGACTTTATAACTCACAATTCTGACTATAACTCAATTCTGACTTTATAACTCACAATTCTGACTATAACTCACAATTCTGACTTTATAACTCGCAATTCTGACTTTATAACTCACAATTCTGACTATAACTCGCAATTCTGACTTTATAGCTCACAATTCTGATTCATAACTCGCAATTCTGACTTTATAACTCACAATTCTGACTATAACTCGCAATTCTGAATTTATAACTCACAATTCTCACTTCATAACTCGCAATTCTGACTTTATAACTTCATAATTCTGACTATAACTGGTAATCCTGACTATAACTGGCAATCCTGACTATAACTTGCAATTCTGACTATAACTCGCAATTCTGACTTTATAACTCACAATTCTGACTATAACTCGCAATTCTGACTTTATAACTCACAATTCTGACTTCATAACTCAATTCTGACTTTATAACTTGCAATCCTGACTATAACTGGTAATCCTGACTATAACTGGCAATCCTGACTATAACTGGCAATTCTGACTATAACTCATAATTCTGACTTTATAACTCACAATTCTGACTATAACTCGTAATTCTGACTATAACTGGCAATTCTGACTATAACTGGCAATTCTGACTTTAAAACTCGCAATTCTGACTTTATAACTCACAATTCTGACTATAACTCGCAATTCTGACTTTATAACTCGCAATTCTGACTTTATAACTCACAATTCTGACTATAACTCGCAATTCTGACTTTATAAATCACAATTCTGACTTCATAACTCGCAATTCTGACTTTATAACTCGCAATTCTGACTATAACTCGCAATTCTGACTTTATAACTCGCCATTCTGAATTTAACTCGCAATTCTGACTGTACAACTCACAATTCTGTCTTTATAACACGCAATCTGACTATAACTCGCAATTCTGTCTTCATAACTCGCAATTCTGACTTCATAACTCGCAATTCTGACTTTATAACTTGCTGTCTATAACTTGCAATTCTGACTTTATAACTTGCTGTCTTTAACTTGCAATTCTGACTTTATAACTTGCTGTCTATAACTCGCAATTCTGAATATAACTCTCAATTCTGACTTCATAACTCGCAATTCTGACTTCATAACTCGCAATTCTGACTTTATAACTTGCAATTCTGACTTTATAACTCGCAATTCTGACTATAACTCGCAATTCTGACTATAACTTGCAATTCTGACTTTATAACTCGCAATTCTGACTTTATAACTCGCAATTCTGAATATAACTTGCAATTCTGACTGTACAACTCGCAATTCTGACTTTATAACTTGCAATTCTGACTGTACAACTCGCAATTCTGACTTTATAACTTGCTGTCTATAACTTGCAATTCTGACTTTATAACTTGCTGTCTATAATTTGCAATTCTGACTTTATAACTCGCAATTCTGAATATAACTCGCAATTCTGACTTCATAACTCGCAATTCTGACTTTATAACTTGCTGTCTATAACTTGCAATTCTGACTTTATAACTTGCTGTCTATAACTTGCAATTCTGACTTTATAACTTGCTCTCTATAACTTGCAATTCTGACTTTATAACTCGCAATTCTGACTTCATAACTCGCAATTCTGACTTTATAACTTGCTGTCTATAACTTGCAATTCTGACTTTATAACTCACAATTCTGAATATAACTGGCAATTCTGACTGTATAACGCGCAATTCTGACTATAACTCACAATTCTGACTTTATATCACGTAATTCTGATTTCTTTTTTTACAATTGCATGAAGTCCAATTCTGAGGAGGAAAAAATAGCAATTGCGTGTTAAAAACGTCATAATTGTGAGATAGAAACTCGCAATTGCGACTTTATATCACAATTCTGACTTTATATAACGCAATCGCTAGATATAAAGTCATAATTGTGAGATATAAACTTGCAATTCTGAGTCTTTTTCTCCCTCAGAATCGGGCTTTGTATCTCGCAATTCTGCCTTTTCGATTCTCACAAGAAAAAGTCAGAATTGTGAGATAAAAAGTCGCAATTACCCTGGAAACAAGCTTCCATAGAAAAACACATTTTGGTAACAGGGTTGCAAAAGTTGCAAACCTTGTTAAAAAAAAGATTATTAAAAAATATCATGTAATATTTAGTAGTTTGGGCTCCTGGGTAGCAAACAAACTAACAAACAAAACCCCACCTACATTCACTGAAAATGTATTGAAAAAGAGTTTCAGGCACTATTTTCTACCATATTTATGGGAAATGCTGCAAGGTCAACATTATTGGGATGGCTTACTTCAAGTATGAAAATCGCATACTGTTAATCTGAACTATTTACCAGGTCAGGCCAACCTCCCCAACCGCAACCAAAATACATTCTGTATAATATTTCTTTTCTTTGTCAGGGTTGTAAGTCAAATTGTGTCTTTTGGTGTGATCTTATCAACAAATATGTCATGTGCTATTGTGAAAATCACTTGTGATACCCCAGAGTTCAGTGAAGATATTGTTCTTGTAATGCAATGCAATAGGAAGCTTTTTGCGGAGTCAAATTACACAGGAGCATCAATTTTTTGAAAGTTAATATACGACAGTGTGTCCCTCAAACTTTTGAAAGAACTCTCTGCCTGCAAGAGCACTTCTGATTAAATTAAATACCGTTGATGGAAAAAGTGAGACCAGGGTGGCTATTTTTGTAGAGACTCCTCTGAGTTTGTCATTTGCAGCTATCAACACTGTGTCAGTGTGATGATCGTGCAACAAAATAACTTATTTCAAGTTGAGGAGATCAACTATGGGAGCATTAAGAGTGTGTGATTCAGGTGTTCATTGAAGACATGGCATGAGCAGATGGCATATGTAAAAACACCCTGGACTTGGCAAACAGAGCCACCTTCAGTGTGCTCACTGCCAAACACTGGTTCCAAATATTAATTTAAATCATAGCTTCTGTTAGATGATCGTTCATACCTTGCATAATGCTTTAGATTTGTTATATAGTGGAAACCTGGTTGGAGCCACATTTTTTAATTCGTGTTATATGGATAGCCTATACGAATTTGCACTTTAATATCATATTCCCATATTTATCTGTTTTAAATTAATGTATAAATCTACAACTTATCCCTAGAAGTCAATATTAAGTACAAAATATGCTTATAGAAAACAGATGCTTTGAATATTGTGATAAACAAATGGACTTTTTTTTGCATTTTAATTCATGGGGACGTTTGTAATTTTTTTTTTTAGCAAATAACCTTTGCATCATTCCATTTGGCAAATGCTTGATAGGATAAATGGCGAGGCTTGCAACAATGAACGTCTCTGAAAGTCCAATTTAACTAAGACCAGAAATATATGAAGTATGAAGGATTTTTGGAGGTGATTTCTCATCTCTTAACCCACAACATGTTTAGTGACCTGGCAACTTGTCGTGTTATGTCAGGTCTTCCTTCTCAAGAGGGTTTGCTGAAAAGAAAGGTCAGGAAAAGAGAGCTTATAAAAAGATGTGGACAGCTTCTAGCCTTCGGCTTGGCTTTAATTCCCACCAAACACACAGTCAGAGTCAGACAACACTTCTGATTTACTTCAGCAAGACTGAGCACTAGGTCTGAGTAAGATCTATGTGATTTGCTCAGTCGAGGCCTCTGACTAACCCAAGACCTGAACAGTGCCTCAGGTAAGCACACAGGCTCTGCCTGTGCATGGCACTGAAGATCCTTCATTTGTATCTCTGTGTTTAAAAGTTCACGCAACAATATTTTTTGTCTTGCTGTATGATAAAGGGTCTAAAGTGCAAAGATATATATACAGTGCACTCCACTAATATTGGCACCCTTGGTAAATATGAGCAAAAGCGGCTGTGAAAAAAAATCTGCATTGTTTTGATCTTTCATTCAAAATCTTCACAAAATTGTAACCTTTCAATAAAGCAAAACTTTTTAAATTAATTTTTTTCTCAAATGCATTTTGGCCACAATTATTGACACCCCTAGAAATATATCTGAAGTATACTCCCATTCATATTTTTTAAAAAAATTAGCACACCAGGGTGACTAGGATCATGAAATTGTACAGCCATGACTTCCTGTTCCACAGGAGTATAAATATGAGGAAACACAAAGGCCAAATTCCCTTAATCATTCATCACAATGAGAATAAAGAATATAGTTCTGATGTGCAGCAAAAGATTGTTGAGCTTCACAAAATAGAAAGTGGCTGTAGGAAAATAGCTAAAGCATTGAAAATTCCCATTTCCACCATCAGGGAAATAATTAAGAAGTTACAATCAATTAAAGATATTACGAATCTGACTGGAAGAGGACGCGTGTCTATATTGTCTTAATGCACGGCGAGGAGGAGAGTTTGAGTGGACAAAGACTCTCCAAGGATCACAGCTGGAATTGCAGAGATTAGTTGAGTCTTGCAGTCAGAAAGCCTAAAAAATGACCAATAAGGCCCCTACATCACCACATGTTGTTTGGGAAGGTTTCAAGAAAAATCCTACTCGCTCATCCAAAAACAAACTCCAGCATATTCAGTCGTCAGACACGACTGGAACTTCAAAAGGGACCTGGTTCTGTGTTCAGATGAAACTAAAAAAAGCTTTTTGGCATCAAACCCACCAGATTTGGTTTGGTGCACATAGGGGTAAAAAGTACCCTGTTCCCACAGTTAAATATACTACTGGATCTTTAATGTTGTGGGCCTATTTTTTGTTGAAGTTCCTGGACATCTTGTTCAGATACAAAAATAAAAAAACCTGACTGCCTCTGCAAGAAATCTTATGGGTTGAGATCGGATCTTCCATCAGGACAATGATCCAAAACAAACATCAAAATCAACACACAAATGTGTCACTGAGAACAAAATGAAGCTTCTGTCGTGGCTGTGCAGTCACTTGACCTGAACACTATAGAAAATGAGTGGGGTGAACTGAAGAGAAGAAGCACGAACATGGATCTGGGAATCTGATGGATCTGGAGAGATTCTGTATGGAGGAATGGTCTCGGATCTCTAATCAGGTGTTCTCCAAATTCATTCGGCATTATAGAAAATTCAGAGCTGTTATCATGGGAAAAATATGTTGCAATAATTGGGTGCCAATAATTGTGGCCAATGAGAACTAGAGAAAAACATTTATTTCATAATGAGGACACACACACACACACACACACACACCCTTCAATTGTTTTACTTCAATGAAAGGTTAGAATTTCATGAATTTTTTGAATGTGAACATATAACATAACAAAAAGTGAAGCGCTGTCAATACTTTCCGGATGCACTGTTTATTAATGGTCTCACAAACATCTCACAAAGCCATTTCTAGTACCAAAAACAACATGGTAGGCCTATTCTATACAGCTCATTCTACAGCACGTAATATCGAATATTTTGGATGCTCCATTCATTTTTGATTCAAAATTTGTTAAAATAATTTTTATTTTTTATTTTAATAGGGATCCTAAAAATAAAAACAATTGATTTAAGCCTTAAATAGAGACTCTGATTGCAAACAGAATGGAGACAAAAATCTTGTCTGATTTTATTCTTAATTAACAAACAGACTTGAATGTTGGTGGTGCGTTTGCCTACTAGTTTTCTGCCATGGGTTTCTGCTTATCATGGTTAACCAGATAGATGAGAGCACTTTTTTCTATTATGAAAACATCCGGTGCCTCCACTTCTTTTGTTTCATGATAGCATGACCTACTCAACGTCCTGTAAGAATTTTTATGTTTTGACCTGCAAATAGCCCCATTTCATCTTTAGATCAGACCCTTTTCTTTCTTATCCGTAAAGGTCTCGCAGGTAATTACACCTCCCTTTCCAAATAGCCCTGTTAATACTTATTTAGCACACATATTCTGTAATTAACAACACCCCCGCCTACTCAGTATCTTACTCAATTTGCAATCAAAGGCTGCCGTCTGCAAAGTTTTTAATTGTGCCCATGGCGATGATTTACGGTTGGTAATTACATTCCGCTTTACCCTCTATAATACCGGCAATATTCCCAGGTGCGCTCGAAGTTAGCGGTGCAAGTTAATTCGCCGCGTCCCATATATGAAATGAACAACACCCCGATAGCCTGTGTGCACGTTTCTCCCGCACGACAGCGGGCTGGTTAATATGCTCACCAATTATTTCCACTTTGAGCTTTTATAGCCCTCCAGTGGGGAGCTGGAAGACAGAAAGTGTGCCTTGCTATCGTAATACAGTACAATCAGATTACGTGGAACATCCTTAACACAGGGAAACACAGGAAGTATCTCATAACCAATAAATTGCTTCGTTTTGAGATGAAGCCACACAGATGCTGACTGGAGGTACTTGCCTCGACACCGGTGATGTTAGCCACGCTAATGCCACAGCAGAAAAAGGTTTATGCTATGACTAATAAGAATTATAGACGAAACGGCTTTGGATCTATGAATCACAAAGCCCTCAACTGCCAATTTAATATTCAGACCGCAGGAAGGCAAATTATAGGTGACTTAGTGTTCTGTCTATTGGAGTCCTGCCAGAGCATGTACTTAACTGACAACCATAAATAGAGGGAGTGGGATTTTTTAGTTGCTATTAAGTGTGAGTCTTCCACTAACGCAGCACAGCAGTGAGTAGCACTGAATTTTTTTTTTTTTGGATGCTTCACTTTGTAGAAGGCTTTGAAAAATGTCTTTAATATATCCCCAGCACACTGTTTGATACCTCTTCCAACCAAATATGAAAGAAAGAAAAAAAACTCACATATAAATAAATCTTATATCTAGGTCACCTTTATGTTTTTTGTATGGAAATGAGGCTGAGTTGCTGCAATATGAGCATATTTTGGCCCACTCTAACCAATTAGGCTGAGCTCCTGAGGAGAAGTGCGCCGAGCTGCTCCTGATACCTAATATCAGCTTTTGGAACAGAGTTTGTGAGACACCGTGTAACTGTTAGAAAGCATAAGCAAAAGTAACAACTATGCTCTATAATCTCACAAAGAAGAAATAGGCCTTTATATAAAATAAAAAAGATATTGGCATATTTAGTTTATTTGTCTTTATTTTATTTTGAATAATTTATCTACTGTTCAAATTGATTGATTGTTTTTGTTTGGGACCCCAGTGATGCATGTGTATGATAATATTAGTAATTATATTATTAAATTAGGGCTGCAATAACAATTATTTTGATAATCGATTTTTTTTTTGATTAGTCAATTAATCTATAGATTTTTCCCCAGATTAATCTATTAATCTACTGATTTTTTTTTTACGATTATTCCATTAATAATTTTCTAATCATTCAATTAATTATTTAGTTAACTTACCAATAAACATCTCATTATGAAATAAATGTTTTCTCTAGTTCTCATTGGCACAATTATTGGCACCCAATTATTGTTTAATATTTACCATTGATTCAGTGAATCTAATCTGATGGATATTATTGATGTTTTTTTATTTTTTAGCTATAGATGCTATTTACACTGTTTGAATAGCAACATATTTTATTTACACTATGTAAACACATTATTTTCTTTGCAATAAATGTAATAGTTAGATGATATTCATACTTATAACATTTGTGTGTTGATTTTGATGTTTGTTTTGGATCATTGTCCTGATGAAAGATCCATCTACATAAGATTTGCAAGAGAGGCAGTCAGTTTTTTATTTTTGTTTTAAATAGAGAGCCCCTCCTAAATAAATAATTACTAAAAAGTTCTTATTATTAAACACACATTAGACACTTTATATCCATAAAATATTTTCAAATATTTATTATTTAATGAAAAGAAATGCCTTTCCGATTTTTGATGGGAAAAGGGAGTAGTACGAGTTTGGCAAAAGGAAAAAATTACCCCTACTCCACTGCTATTGTAAACAATTCACTGGGCGGAGTTAGTGTATGCTTTTGCCAACAAGGCAGGCTATTTGCACTTAGTGTAAAAAAAAAATTTACACTAGGACTGGTATCATTATCTAATAATATTTAAGACTTTATTCAGTGTTTCTGAGGCCCCAAACTGAAATAATTCATCTATGCAAGATGTTTGAAGCATATTATCAAATGGAAAATTAGTTTCAGATATTGTTGTATTAGCCTGATACTTCAACATTACATGTTTTTTGTTGTTGTTGTTTTGTGTGTGTGTGTGTGTGTGTGTTTGTGTGTGTGTGTGTGTGTGTGTGTGTGTGTGTGTGTGTGTGTGTGTGTGTGTGTGTGTGTGTGTGTGTGTGTGTGTGTGTGTGTGTGTGTGTGTGTGTGTGTGTGTGTGTGTGTGTGTGTTTTAGCTGTTAAAGGGGTCTCTGGGGCTCTCAGACCCCAGACAGAACATGCCGGTTGACTTTGATTTACGATTAGATTTTCAAGGCACAAAGGACACCACAGCATTTTTCTTAAAAAGGTAAAAAAAAGAGGTAAAACCCTTCCAAAATGCACTGCACTTGCAAAAGAGCAGGCAAGACGGCCTCATCGTTTTTCCTTTTTTGTTGTTTTTTTGTTTTTTTTGTTTAACACACCATCGCTATTGTCATTAAATCGCTGATCGTTTATCATAATAAAAAAAAAGAGTATGAGATGAAGAAAAAGGGAGAGGGAGAAACTCGGAAGAGAATGCGTGGAATGAGCAGATTAGCAGAGATATTTTTCAAGATTACGTGCCCCTTCTGTGGAGCTCTCAGATTTGTCAGCAGCAGAACAGATACAGCTCTATCAATAATTGTGTGTGTGTGTGTGTGTGTGTGTGTGTGTGTGTGTGTGTGTGTGTGTGTGTGTGTGTGTTGTAGCTGTTAAAAGTCTCTGGGGCTCTCAGACCCCAGACACTAGAATTTGTCTTGATTGACTTCCTGATTCACGATTAGATTTTCAAGGCACAAAGACACACAGCATTTTCTTAAAAGGTAAAAAAGTAAAATCCTTCCAAAATGCACTGCACTTGCAAGAAGAGCAGGCAAGGCAGCCTCATCGTTTTCCTTTTTTGTTGTTTTTTGTTTTTGTTTAACACACCATCGCTATTATCGTTCTGTCGCTGATGGTTTATCATAATAAAAAAAGAGGATGAGATGAAGAAAAGGAGAGGGAGAAACTCGGAAGAGAATCGTGGAATGAGCAGATTAGCAGAGATATTTTTTCAAGATTCATTGCCCCTTCTGTGGAGCTCTCAGATTTGTCGCGCTTCAGAACAACCAAGTGCCAAAATAACCATATGATGCATTGATTCTTTATTAAATAAAAGAAAATTGACCTTGAAAGGATAGTCCACCCAAAAATGAAAATATGTCATCATGTACTCACCCTCATGTCATACAACAACCAAGTGCCAAAATAACCATATGATGCATTGATTCTTTATTAAATAAAAGAAAAATTGACCTTGAAAGGATAGTCCACCCAAAAATGAAAAATATGTCATCATGTACTCACCCTCATGTCATACCAAACCAGTAAGCTTGTCTGTCTTCTGCTGAACACAAAAGAAGATATTTTGAAGAATGTTGATAACCAAACAGAACCTGTATGGTTGTAAACATTCTTCTGAATATCTTATTTTGTGTTCCACAGATGAAAGAAAGCCATTCCGGTTTGGAACGACTTCAGGGTGTGTAAATAATGACAGAATTTTATTTTTTTGGTGAACTACCTTCAAAGGGAACCTATTGTGCCCCTCTTCTACAATGTGTAATATAAGTCTCAGGTGTCCCCAGAATGTGTCTGTGAAGTTTCAGGTCCAAATACCCCACAGATCATTTACTATACCATGCCCAATATGATCTTTAAATGCAAATTAGCTGCTGCTCCCCGCCCCCCTTTCCAGAAGAGGGTGGAGCCTTTACAGCTCGTCACTGCAAGTATATGTCTCTGCAGGTTAGTAATAGGTGTTACCACTTCAGTGGGTGTGGCCATTAAAAGAGGGACGTTTTCAACTGTGTTACCTGATTTGCCCACATCAGTGTGGGTAGGGTTTAGGGGTGGGTTGGTTGAAGGGGATCATTTTCATTGCGTGATTTATAAACACCCACAAATTTAGAAACGCAGAGACCTCATACTCCATCCCTCAGAGATCCAGCAACAACAAAACAGGAAAAATATATGCTGCTGTTTTCACAGAATGCGTTTTTTTTTTGCATTCCACAGCACTACTTTTCCATTATTTTCTAAGTAAACCAGCTCTACACTGTAAAAATTTTCCATGATTTATCACAACTATTGTCAAATCAACTTAGATAATGTGCTTCAGTTAACATAGTATTTTGACTTTATATTTATTAAACCGATCTCCTTCATTGTATTAACTCACATTTTTAATTTCAATTAACTAATAATGTAAAGACAACCAGGTAACTTTAAGTTAAACCAACAATAATTTTTACTTGCATCATTCACACAGGCAGTGGAAAACGCAAGGTGTCGAGATGTGTTTTTTAAAAGTTAAACTTCTTTTAACTTGAGTGCTGCCTTTTCAGAATGCCATGAAATGCCATGATTCTAAACTTCCTCGTGGAAGAAGAATGTCGTTGTGTTTGCAACTGTGACAATGAGCGCTTACCAGGATCAACTAAACGCTGGATTTTCAAAAGTATGTGAAGTTCGCGGCTCCATTGTTGCAGTAAACTTGCACATCATTCTTGAATGATTAATTTATAGAGGCACGCCAGGTCAGGGACATTGACTTTATATTTTCATGCCCCTAAACATGATGCGGAACAAATCAAACTCTGATTGGTTGCGTTACATGTCAGTCAAACGTCATCTTGGGCGGTCCTCGACCAATGAAAGCTGCGAGTTCAGACCTACCATGATGGTATCCCTAAAAACATCATAACAGAAACTCTTCTAAACTAGCATAACAAGACATTAAACTCTACTAAATATCCCACTTAATGTTAATCTTGCACAACAAAATAAAAATAAACAATATAACACTTAATTTTGGCATTTAATGTCCCTTTCAAGTGTCAAAGCAGCATGCTGGGAAATAGAAATCCCAGCCCAGTTTCGGTTAAATTTAAGTTAGTCTAAATTAAAAGAAACAAGTTCATAAAACTCAAAACAACAAAACAATTCAGATTACTTCAAATGTGTCCGTTTTGAGAACTCAAAATTAAAAGAAAGTTCTAAATACTCATCTAATTTGTTTATTTTGAGTTGGCTCTACTCAAACCAATTATATTACAGTATGTTTACATGGAAAAGCAATGGAAATCTAGTGCAGTGGAATGGAATGTGTTCATAGATACAGCCAACAATAGAACATTTGTTTATTAAATATATTGTTGGTTTAACTTAAAAAGGTAAGTAATCTGGTTGCCTTAAAATTTTAAGTTAATTGAATTGTAAAAAATGTAGTTAATACAATAAAGGAGATTGGTTTAATCAACAGAAACTCAACATATCATGTTATCTAAACCACACAATTATCTATGTGTATATCTTTAACCATTCACATAAATTATATGAAAATATTTTTTAACATTCTTTTGTTTCACTAATTGTTCTAGCAAGGAGATAAATGGCGAATTGTGAACAGCTCACTCAGAGGAGGATTTATGCTAACCGGGCAGATTCAGTCACCAGTTGTGGGCGGGGCCTGTTACATTATGGTGTCACAATTGATAGAAATGACTCATTTTGAGGCACTGTTTAAGATTTATTGAATATACAAAGGGATTTATTAATTTTATAGGGTGTTTTACATTGCCTACACACATTTATGTTCATACACCATGTAAAAGTGAAGTTTGAGAAGTTGAATTTCCTACACAAAATTACTCTGGTAAATGACCTGGCAAACAAAGACCTGATGTATAACTTTCAATCATTTGCTCTTGTTTGTCACAGTTAAATTCCTGCGCCAGGTGTTTGCCGATAGCGGATCATAACTGGGGAAGGCCGAATGATGAACCCGGCCTGTAAAGATATTCAGTGTTTGCATTTCAGGGCACAATAAGAAAGACCATCTGTTCATGTCATTTGTGCTTTATTGTCTTCCTGCGTCTGCGGTGGAGTGTGCGTTCAGAGCGCTGTGTGGTTTGATGGTGGTAGGATGGAGGCTCATTATGGGTCTCAGCCTTCAGCACATCACAGCAGTGGGCAGAAATGAGAGTAAAGACGACTTTGCGCTAACTGCAGGTCTGAGACCGCAGTGATGGCCACAGATGGAGGAGAGCAGAGCAGAGCAGGGATGAGGTTTCTACGGATGGGTCCCAGGGAGCAAACATGCATGTTGGCAGAGAAAGAGAGGAGCTCCCTGGAGCCGGATATGCCAAGTCTCTTACATGGGAATGGGCCTGGCAGCAGAAAGATTCTCTCAGTGGAAGGGCCTATTGTCATACGCTTTCTATTAGTATTGGGAGGACCAAATACATTTACACATTTTATGTTAAGAATGTACTAAAGTGAATTAGAAATTCATTTGTGTGCTGCATAAAAATGATTTGCGACCTTCATAAAAACGTCTTGATACACACTTTTTTTTTTACTTTTAAGTAGTATTAAATTGACATGGCATCTAAAAAAAAAACAGCACTGACCCTAGAAAATGAAAATCAATGGAAAGGGAAACACAACAAACTAAATATTGACTTCTAAAACAAGTTTTTTTTTTTTAAATCAATTCTTTTGCCTGCCCCAGTATTGAGTTTAAATTAACTTTATTTGGGGATTTTTTTCCTACACTCTAAGAAAAAAAGGTACATTGGAGGTACAATTTTGTTCCTTGGGGAACAAAACATATAACTGTACTTTTAAAGGTACACAAACGGTCCTTAGGGTACAATTTCCCTATACTTAGAGCACCTAGAGAGCTGCTGTCCAGCAGAGTTTGGCTCCAACTCTGAAAGATGTCTAAAGAAGCTCTTATTGAGAATTAACAGGTTTAGATGTTGATGATTTATTGAAAAAGTTTGGTCACCATTATGGAGATCAGTGTTTCCTTTAGTTAGTCCGTTTGACTTGAATTTTTAGGTGAGTTTGTGGTTTTTGTTACAGTGTAAACAAAACACATAATTGTTCAAAACAAAAGAAGCCATGAACAAACTATCATGAAGAATAATGTTTGACTAAACTCATCACTGAATAAAAATAATAATAAAGAATATTCACCAACGATACTTTCTTGCCACAGATCAGATGTTCTGAATTCTGATTTATAAACACATTCTAAGGGGGCAAAGTTTAGACACACACAGATACCAAGAATCAGCATATGAATCTCAATAATGGTGACATACTTAATGCTGAAATGCATGCTGGGAGCCACACGTTTTATTCTATATGGTGGCTTAGATGGGTTGGAGCTAAACTCTGGAGTATATCAAATCTCAAGGACTGAACTTGCCCAACTCTGACTTAGAGGTACAAATATGTACCCTTAAGGGTACCACCCCAGTGACGGCCACTTGTACCTTAAAAGGTACAATTTTGTACTCTTTTTTTTTGACAGTGTAACAAATTTGCACATATGTGATTTATTTGAATTGGATCTTGTATTTTATATTGTATTTTATTATTATTTTATTTTATTTACAGCCCTGATATCAAGTAATGGTGCAAAGTGAATTTCATTAGAATGTTGAATTGAATTTTAATTCAATTATTTATTTATTTTATTTTATGTTTTATTATGAATTTTATGGGGGTTTTTTGTTTAGTTTTTTTCATTTTATTTATTTTTTTACTTTTCAACCCTAATAGCAAGTAATGGTGCAAAGCGAGTTTCATAAGAATGCCAGTGTACTTTACTTAAATGTCTCTTTATTCCAAACTCCATTCTTTAGTAAAAACAAAAAAACAGCACTGATTTCAAAAGACCCTGGAAAAGAGCAAGATGTAATGGAAATATATGTAATGGAAATACAACAAACAAAATATTGACTGCAACTTTTTTTTCCCCCTACCCTAACAATGTCTTTATATTATCTTCATTGGGTGTTTTTTTCCTAACAAATTTTGATAGGTTATATATTTTTATTTCATTTTATTGATTTCAAGTGATATAGCATAACGTGTTTCATAAGAATTTCACTGTACATACGGGCAGAAGTGTATCTTTATTCCAAACGCCATCCTTTATAAATATTTCAAAGCCTTATTAAATATTTCAGAGACTAATGCAGAATTATTGGTGGTGCTTCGAGGGAACCTGTAACTCATTTTCAAATAATGTTCCATTTAATCCAGCCTCCCTAGTGTAAATTTAAATTACGTAAAGGAAATAAATCAGACTAAATGACAACAGTTACTGCTAGAGATTACACTCTAATATTTCAGTTCATCCGAGGAAATGAATTAAGTTTGTCTTTGGCCAACCGTTGTTGTAAGCTAGAGTTAAACTCTTGAGAAATTAAACAAATTGCTCCTTTAATGCTGAATAAAACAAACTAAAGCTGTAGTGCAAAAAAACCCTCATGGGTTCTAATTATGGAAAACTATAGATATTGTATTCATTAATGAGCGCTGCAGACTACAAAGGGAATTTATTTTAATAAGAAATAGACAACAGCAAAAGGAAAAAATGCAATCCAAAGACAAAAATAAATTCGACAGTATGAGGTAAATAACTATATTTAAATTCACACGACGCTAATGGCCATTCAATTTCTCTTAAAAGGTCAGCGTTTCGTGTTTGTTAAAAGCTATGTGAAAAGAAAATGTCCTTTCTCAGAAAGTGTGCATTTATTTATCTGAAGCAAAATGGCATTCGAATGTGTTAAAGCCATTAATCATGACCCAAGCTTTATGGTGTGAAGAAAGTGTGGAGAAGGAAAAAAAAGCAGAAAGAAAACGGTTTTCCTTTCCTGTTGTCTTTGCCGTATCATATTTGTAATTGTTACATTCCAGAAGACACGAGATAATGCCCATGTGTTGAATAATTGCTTCTGGAAATAAAATGGACATAGATATGAGAGAGTTTCTGGCAGCATTATCTGTTCTTCTGCTAAAGAAGGCCTCGGGGACGCCCTGCTCTCGGTCACTGATCTCAGAATTCTCTCCTGGTGTACAATCACAGGTTAAATACATCCCAAGATGCTGTAGCTCAAGCAGTGGATCTTTCAGCTGGATTTACTAGTTAACAAGTGTTGTGTGTAGAAAATGCTGTTCTGCTTCACTGCCAGAGGTTGGTGGGCCAATTAGCATTGACAAAGACTCCCATGTGAATAGTCTTGTGTACAAACTGTCTGGATCTCACAGACTCTGCCTTTAAGATGTACTAATGTGATTTCATTGCACAATAGTTTCAACACATAACAAAGCGAGGCGTTCAAGGCGGTTCTCTGTTCATACAGCACCCTATGATGAAAAATTATAGAGTATATACAATATGAAAGAGAACGGAGAATTAATGAGAGAATTAACGACAAAAAAGAGAAAGACAGGGGTTGGGTCGTCATTCGTCATTTGGTTCACAACATTTATTGAGAAACACATTGAATTATGCATTTTTATTTTTTTTATTTTTTACAATTATAAGAATTGTTTATTTATTTTAATTGATTTATTGTCTTTTTTTATTTATTAAATAAAAAATAAAATGTATTTGTTTATTTATTTATTTATTGAATTAATTTTTACTGACAGCCCTAATATCAATGTTGCATTATTGCAACTGAGCCCTCAATGAATTCATAATATCACTGTATTTCAGTTATTACTGAATTATGCTTAGAATTATGCTTTTATATTTTACAATATTTGCAGGGGATTATTTATCTGATATACTTTATCTTCTTTAATCATGACTATATAGAATTTTTATTTTTTATTATTTAATTGTATTAGATTTATTATATTATTTTGTTATTTGTATTTTTTTATTTTATTTTTCTCATTTCATTTCATTTCGTATCAATGGTGCATCAAATGAACCCTGGCAAAGTGTTTCATAATAATGTCACCGAACTTCACTGCCACAAAACGTCTCTGTTTTCCTTTATAAATAACCATGAACAGTAATAAAGAAGACGTGGTCTCCAGCTTTTATTCTGTTGTCATGTACAAGCTCAGGCAGTTCAAAGTTGTAGTTGTATGAAAGCTGTGAATCTTTCTGGACAGTTTGTAGCCAATTATTCTCCATCACATGGCCATCTCTCCATAGGACCAGGATGATTAGTCAGATATAGTTCTAGATGGTACTGAGTATTTCTTTTAAATCATGAAAGACAATTATTTAAAAAAAAATAGAATGAATGCATTTGATCTCATTTTATTAAAATTCTCCTAGCGCCTTTTGATTAACATATTTTTAAAGAAAGGTAACCCCAAGGCTGTGATGAGCTGTCATCTCCTCCCCAGAGGCAAAGGAGGCTCTGAACTCCCCCTAATGATGTGGCTGTCTTCTGCTCAGATCAGCCCTGCCAGGCCCCATCAGTTTGCTTAACCAAGTACAGAAGAACACCTGAGCCACACACTTCAGAGCATATCCAAATGCTTTAAAATGTGCATTCCCTGATCTTTTCAAGAGCTCTCTCGCACTGGGGTTCTCAGCTGGTTTTGTTGTAGGAACCACAGTTTAAAGTGGACGTCGAGTGGAGCCCCATCATGTTTATTTGATGTATCCTATACTATCCTTCACTGTTCACATACCTTATTTGGGGGCACTTGTGGAGCTTTTTTTAGCCATCCAAAACTGGGAACCTTTTACAAAAAGAAATGACTGTATATGAGCTTCCACATTTTTAAAAAGATAGTGTGCTTTGAGCGACCCGAGTTTGAGTCCCGGCTCACTGACCTTTCCTGATCCTGTCCCCACCTCTCTCTCTCTCTCTCTCTCTCTCCCACCTGTACTATCCTATCATAATAAAGCCAAAAATCTCCACAAAAATACATATTTTAAGCCTTTAAGTCGAAACAAAAGGTCTCAATGCATCCTTGCTGCAAGTGAAAGTATTTGCTCAAATCTAAACTATGCACTATTATATGGTTTGTCGTTATTTCTTTGGATTTAGCATTGTATTTCCTGCTGTGCCAGACATCCAAATCCATTTTGCGGTCATGACCTTCCAATTTAAAACCCCTGTACTTGTAAATCCTTGTATATGAAACAACCAGCTTGAGACTGTAGAAAATACACTCGCGGATGAGGCTGCATTTTGAGGGAACTACAGGCATGGTCATTTCAGTGTCCAGTGAGAGACAAATACAATGAGTTTACAATGAATGTTCAATGTAGATGCTAGCAATTGTTGGCACACTGCTGCGCACTAACAATTTCAAGTCGAGGCTGACTAATGAAACATGCCTGAAGAATATGTTGAGGGAGGGATAAAGAAAGAGAGAGAGGCATTAAAGAGCAGTTCACCTAAAAATAATGTCATTCCAAACCTGTATGTCTCTCTCTCTCTCTCTCTCTCTCTCTCTCTCTCTCCTCTCTCTCTCTCTCTCTCTCTCTCTCTCTCTCTCTCTCTCTCTCTCTCTGGAACACAAAAGATATTAAAAAAAATGTCCTGGGTTTTTTTGTCCTTACAATTATAGTCAATTGGGTCCACTGTTGTTTTGCAAAAAAACAGTGAAACCTTCTTCAGAATATCGTCTTTCTGTCACGTAACGTGAGCGCAAGGAGCGCACAACAATTGATTCAAACAAAACAATATTTATTTAGAAATCTGCAGGGAAACGTAGGAGATAAACAGAGCATACACAACAGCTTACACAAACGTAAACCATAGATGAGATCGGAAAACCGAATGAATGAAACGGAGTATAAATACTAGAATAATTGAGGGAACTAATTAGTTAATTAACAGAACAGGTGAATAGGTAACTAATCAAACGCATTGGGAAACTGGGTCAAACAGGCAGACAAGGAAGGCAGAACCAAAACACAGCCCTACTGAAAAATCCAGCATTGCTGTTCACCAGCATATATTTTGCACGCTGGATCACAGCATGGGATGCTGGTTGCTGGTTTGCTGGATCCAAGCATTGGATGCTGGTGGACCAGCATATGTTGTATTTTGGGTGCTGCATTATCCCAGCAAGACCACAACAAAACTTGTGTATGTGTTACATATCACGTCACCTATAGAGTAGTATTGCATCCTTCACATCTCCGAAGATTTTTTTGTTTTATCAGATTTATAAAAGACAGATACGCTGTACCGATTTTTTCCAAAAACAGTCGAGCTTCTGGAGGTGTGCCATGGGTGGAGCTAAAGACAGACACACACACACACACACAAACACACACACACACACACACACACACACACACACACACACACACACACACACACACACACACACACACACACACACACACACACACACACACACACACAAACTACATCATGACATTATCCTTGGTTAACATTCGATTCACTATATGTTCATGTTGTTTAAATTATATGCAATTATGCACCAATTGCCAACAAAACATTTGATGCCATTTCACTCACCGCCTGCGGTTTCGACTTATGACGCAACTGGTCACGACTCACGAGACATACGACAGCCAATGTAATTTCACTAACAAAGCTGACGTAACGTATCTTTGGGGGAGTTTTTGAAATTTGTCCATGATCTTCGGTGGATGGACTCAACGCTGACCGCTTTTGGGGATTTTCTTCACACAAATCAATCGTTTGGCCTCGGAACACTTGGAATATTTGACTTTTTGAATAAATTGTGGCTGCAGTCGTATATGCCTATTATATCCTGTTTTTTATAATACACAAATGGGTAGGTTTAGGGATGGGGCTGGGTTACGTATTCAAAACGTGTCTGAATAGCGTCAATTAAAAAAAGAAAACAAATTTAAATAAAATGATGCTGACTGATTAAATTGAGAATCACACTCCATGTCATAATGGCAAAATCATAACCCAATATATAGTTTCATCATGACAATAACCATGCCCAATGCTTCTGTATGACGCCAAAGGTTTCTCATTGAAATCAATGGAGTATCCTGCACATCGAAAAACGATGCTAAAGACGTTAAAAGTGACGGCAAAGGGAACTGCCCAAGCGTCAATATGTGACAAATAAGAGTGAGACCGTGTTGTCTAAAACTAGTACGGAACGGATGGAGCCATATTCTGCATAGCATTAATACATGCTTATTTCTTAAACAACACTTGTGGATTTTATGCAAATGATTGATTTATGCAATCGTCCGTACACCTCCCATGCACAAATTGATTTCTTAGCCTCGAGCAGGAGTTTACTTGTACCTGCATTTTGACTGTTGTCAGTCATTTGGTTAGCACCGTGACGCAATGCACCGGCTCACATAACCGCACATAGCCTTGGTTTCTTCCTTTTCCAAATATCCCAAGGCATCACTGCCTGCAATTTTCAGCACAGATTGATTTTAGCACTCCTTGAAGCCAATTTGGAATGTTTGCGTGTTCTTATATTCTACTGATTTGATCCACGAGGGAGAGTTGTTGGGAGGAAGGAGCCAAACGCAGAGGGGGATACGGATTAAATTCCATATTAAAAAGAATGGTAATAGCTATAAAATAGCAGCTGCCTGAGGCTGCTTGGAGCAACGACGAGGCCTGTCTTTCTTGTCCTTTTTACATTATTCAATTACTGGTGAAATGGAACACCTGGGACACTACCGGAGTGACAAAAAGAATAAAGAACAGCTTCAAAATGTGTAAATGTTTGAACAGGGCTGCTCGTATCAGTTTACGAAAACGAAGCTCTCTTAACTTGTGGTGCGAGATCTTCCGGTTTAAAAACACCAGGAAGTTAAACGCACGGGGACCGCGGGGTACATGCAGGGCAGCGAACGTAGTGACAGGCAGGGACTCTGGGAGGTTGCACAGACGCTAGTGAAGCGAAGCACCGAGGAACTGGAAATTGCTTCAACACATGCTCTTTTCTGTTCACTTTGCAGGCAGATGAAAGCGCTGAGAAAAATCTCCACACTTTCCCCTAAACTTCTCTGAAGTGAAGTCAGAAAGAAAAAGAGTTGTGCTCCGAAAAAAAAAAAAACAGGGAGGGAAAAAAAACGAGGGGGGAAAAAAGGGAAGTTAAAACAATCGTTGAGAGAGACAGAAACATAAAGAGCGAGTGGATGCTGCCATTCTCTCAGTGGGGAGAAATACTCCACCACGCCAGCTTTTGCGTTTAAAAAAGTCTTCGGCTTTGTGATTTAAAAGAGGGAGTTGCAAACAGCGAACACAAAAGAATATTCAAAAATGCTCGAGCAAAACAACCCTCTGTCTCTTCTCACCCGCCCGCTCCGTCAGGGGAGATCTGCGTGGGGGTGGGTGGAGGGGGGAATTGAACATCTGAGAGGAGTGTCAGGAGTTGCTGACAGAACGCATGCAGACAGCCACTCTTTTTCCGCAGAGGGCGTTGAGGTGAACATCTCTCTGCTCTGTGAGCCACATTTACACAAGGTAAATTATTTGCTCGAGATTTCCCGCACAAAATGGATACCGTGGATTCTGACCTTGGTAGAAGTGTGTCCTCATTGGACGATCGTGCCATTGGTTTGAGTGGGGTTTGCATGGTTTGGCTTTCAGATGCTTTGAATGGGTGACCTTAACATCATGTTTTGGAGCAGAATATGACATTGAACCCTCCTATTGCTATTTTAGATAGAAGAAAAGGTTTGTATACCATTATAGTACTTTAAAAGTACACTACCATTTAAACGTTTGGGTCTGTATATTAAAAATGAATTGCTTTGTTTTCAGCAAGGGTGCAGCAGTAAAGAGATAAATACTGCTCCACACAAAATATTAAGCAGCACAACTGTTACCAACATAAGAAATGTTTCTTGAGCAGCATATTAAAATGATTTCTGAAGGATCATGTGACACTGAAGACTGGAGGAATAATGCTGAAAATTCAGCTGTGACCTCACAGGAAAAAATTACATTTTAAAATATATTAAAACAAAAAGCAGTTCGTTTAAAAGTAATAACATTTAACAATATTACAGTTTTAACTGTATTTTGATCACATAAATGGTTAGTGAAGGAGACTTTTGAGACCCAAACTTATGAATGAGAATTTATTTCAACGCATTTTCACACAGTCCTTTAGTACCCACAAAAGTTAGATAAAAGTCCACACATCTAAGAGCACTACATCTGAGTACACTAAATAGACGCTCGCTGAATTTCTTTTTGCCCGGGGCGGTAACCATAGCAACAGTACATTGCTCGAGCTTTTTGCTTTACGATAAGTATTGGATGGTATATCAACAAAACAAAACACAAGTCCTGTCTCGATACATATTACTGACATATCACAAGTAAATAACCAAAAGTAACTAAAAGATAGACCGTTAGCTAGCTTGTGGCAATTTGGTTTGTGCAATATTACATTTTTCCTGAAAAATATTGATAGAAACATTGTAAAGAGGCTTTTTTGGAGTACAATGTTAAACTTAATAAAATAATGCGATTTCACTAATAAATCAAGCACAAGTAAATGTGAAACAGGGTTCAAATTTGATTCCGTGCCGAGTATTTCATGGTTAAATAACTTTTAAATAATTAATGAACTGATTCAACATTTCCTCTTTTTGTTGTAAATCTTCGTTGAACACAGAAGGCCACATTCTCTCAGACGTGATACTGATCTATTGATATTCAGAACTGTGATCCCGCCTAAGTTTTATACCGTGCTTTAAAGTAGGAAACTCTGGAACATCAAGCAGTGGCGCACTGCTAAGATGAGAGCGGAACAAAAACAACTGAATTCCATCAAAACAGATTGTCAAACCAGATGGGAAGCTCCCAAGAACTGGGCCAGGATGTGTGTGGTGCAGACTTTGAATAGGCAAACATGGTAGGCTTCACAAATAGTGAACAGAGCAACCGAAAGACAGTTCGCTCATTACTCTCTGTAATCGAAGATTACCATTAAACCACAGCTAAAATGGCATCAGATCGCACCAATTATGCTCTCTGACATGTATCACAATAGCAATTAAAAACTAATACGGTGGGCTGAAGTACAATTTAGCCTTGTCAGTGGTGATTATGTGTCAAACTGTATTTTCCTCCTCAGGTCGAGAAAGTGGGTGATTGGGTGGACTGGGTGAAACTTACACAAACTGCTACTGTATAATTGGCCTCTGGTTTCACAGTCAACAGTGCAGGCGCAAAGATGTCTAATGTTACGCTACGCTGTAAAAAAAAGGCCATTTTTAAAACATGACAGGCACCCCCTTGCTTTCCATACCAACAACCCAATGCTGACGACACGGCACCTTCATTGAAAGGTTGAGACGTGGATCAATGAACGTCAACATGGCTAATGAATTCCAGTCACCATTTTATTGGATGTTCCAGTGAGGTACTTATAATGGAAGTAAATATGGCCAATCCATAAACATTAAACTACACACTATTTCAGTAATATAGCCACAGAATGTAATTAATATGCCTGTAACCATGATTTTAGTGTGAACAAACTCTTACTAAACTTTTCAGTGTAAAATTATCACATTTTTCATTGTAGTCATGACAACATAATGCCTAAAACCCTAAAATGTCCGGAAAATTGACGAGACTACATTTATAGCAGAAATAAGTTTTAACAATAAAAAGTTATGTTGTTTATAAATATAATGTTTTTTAAAATTAATTACTGTTTTTAATTCTTAGATAAATGGTCCCATTCACTTGCATTGTGTACAACTTTAGCTGCTGCAAACCAAAGAAGAAGAAGAAGAAGAAGAAGAAGAGGAAAAGGAAAAATAAATAAAATGAGGGACAAGTCAATTTGTGGTAGTAAATAATCTGTCCATTGATGGTTTGTTAGGATACTCTGGAATCTGAGGATGCAAAAAAATCTAAATATTGAAAAAAATCGCCTGTAAAGCTGTCCAAATGAAGTCCTTAACAATGCATATTACAACTAATAATACATCGTTGATACATTTTACGGTAGGAAATTTACAGAATATCTTCTTCAAACAACATTTTTACTTAATATCCGAATGATGTTTGGCATAAAAAAAAATTGATCATTTTGACTCATTCAATGTATTGTTGGCTATACATACATACATATATAGGTCCTTCTCAAAAAATGTGCATATTGTGATAAAAGTTCATTATTTTCCATAATGTAATGATAAAAATTAAACTTTCATATATTTTAGATTCATTGCACACCAACTGAAATATTTCAGGTCTTTTATTGTTTTAAAACTGATGATTTTGGCATACAGCTCGTGAAAACCCAAAATTCATATCTCAAAAAATTTGCATATTTCATCCGACCAATAAAATAAAAGTGTTTTTAATACAAAAAGTCAACCTTCAAATAATTATGTTCAGTTATGCACTCAATACTTGGTTGGGAATCCTTTTGCAGAAATGACTGCTTCAATGCGGCGTGGCATGGAGGCAATCAGCCTGTGGCACTGCTGAGGTGTTATGGAGGCCCAGGATGCTTCGATAGCGGCCTTAAGCTCATCCAGAGTGTTGGTTCTTGCATCTCTCAACTTTCTCTTCACAATATCCCACATATTCTCTATGGGGTTCAGGTCAGGAGAGTTGGCAGGCCAATTGAGCACAGTAATCCCATGGTCAGTAAACCATTTACCAGTGGTTTTGGCACTGTGAGCAGGTGCCAGGTCGTGCTGAAAAACGAAATCTTCATCTCCATAAAGCTTTTCAGCAGATGGACGCATGAAGTGCTCCAAAATCTCCTGATAGCTAGCTGCATTGACCCTGCCCTTGATAAAACACAGTGGACCAACACCAGCAGCTGACATGGCACCCCAGACCATCACTGACTGTGGGTACTTGACACTGGACTTCAGGCATTTTGGCATTTCCTTCTCCCCAGTCTTTCTCCAGACTCTGGCACCTTGATTTCCGAATGACATGCAAAATTTGAGCGACAGTCCAGTGCTGCTTCTCTGTAGCCCAGGTCAGGCGCTTCTGCCGCTGTTTCTGGGGAACGCTGTTTCTTCTTGACCTGGGGAATGCGGCACCTGTAGCCCATTTCCTGCACACGCCTGTGCACGGTGGCTCTGGATGTTTCTACTCCAGACTCAGTCCACTGCTTCCACAGGTCCCCCAAGGTCTGGAATCGGTCCTTCTCCACAATCTTCCTCAGGGTCCGGTCACCTCTTCTCGTTGTGCAGCGTTTTTGCCACACTTTTTCCTTCCCACAGACTTCCCACTGAGGTGCCTTGATACAGCACTCATTCAGAAATGTCTTTCTGTGTCTTACCCTCTCGCTTGAGGGTGTCAATGATGGCCTTCTGGACAGCAGTCAGGTCGGCAGTCTTACCCATGATTGCGGTTTTGAGTAATGAACCAGGCTGGGAGTTTTGAAAATCTTTTGCAGGTGTTTAGAGTTAATTAGTTGATTCAGATGATTAGGCTAATAGCTCGTTTAGAGAACCTTTTCATGATATGCTAATTTTTAGATTGTTTGAGGAATTTTGGGTTTTCATGAGCTGTATGCCAAAATCATCAGAATTAAAACAATAAAAGACCTGAAATATTTCAGTTGGTGTGCAATGAATCTAAAATATAGTTAATATATAGTTAATATATGAAAGTTAAATTTTTATCATTACATTATGGAAAATAATGAACTTTTATCACAATATGCTAATTTTTTTAGAAGGACCTGTATATATTTAAGAAATATTGAATGTATTTATTTTATGGTAATCAACAATACGCCTGAATATTCATTCATTTAAAGAGACTGTGATCACATGACACTAAAACTTGAAAATGTTGCACACTTGAGTCTCTTGTTTGGGCAGAGCTTGTGTTAATGTTTGAAGTGGTGTTTCATTAGTGTTCATTGAAGCCCTGAAGAGCAGTCAGACTCAGCATAGGCTTACTATTATTACATCGCCTCTGGCTACACCTGGTTTATGCTTATTCACATTCAACCGCTGATTTGTTAGGTCATAAAATCCAGTGGACCTAATGCATTCTTGAATAATGTGAATTTATGCAAATTTCCATGATTGCAAAATACACTTGATTACTCAAACGAGAGTTATTGTGTTGTCCTTCAGGGTGACATGTGGTGCAACTGAGTAGACCGACACGTGTGCTGAAACTGCGGGTGAATCACCTGTGTACTATGCTGAATTGATTGCAGTTGAACTTTAATCCTCCCCTGAAGATTTAGATTTGGTTCTTTTGCCTTTAAACACGCCTGAAGCTCTCCTTACAGTCCTTCTTTTCGCTGCAGGCGAGAATGACTTCAGTGGCTCGCGGCCTGATTTAATGTTTCCACTCTACCTTTTATCTGCAGGTCTATGATGTGATGAACACGTCCCTATTTATCAAGAGTGACCACTGTGATCCCACACTGGCTATCCAGTTTGGTCCGTCTGTCCCTTTCAGCATTTCTCTCATGGTTCAGAACAAGAGATGCATCGCAATCTTTAATTGGGTCTTATGTGCAGGTGATTGTTTGTTGCCGTCAGTGGTATCTGAGGTTGATCTCTTTAGCATTAATATATTCTCTGCGCACATAAAAACTCCTCTTCTAGTCAGCACATCACTGAGCTAATTAGGGACAGCATCTCACTGTCTTATACGCTGTGAACCCAAATAAGTAAATTATACATTTTAGATTCTTTTTCAACTAATTAATGCATTTAACTTAAAATGATTATGTAATCTCAAATATTTCAGCGGGAGAAACTTGGCTATCTTTCAATAAATGCTAACTTGCTAATTGGTAACGCAATGCTTTGATCGCATTAGCTTAGCATAGCAATTGAAAGAGTACGGCAATATGGAATATTTTACATATTTAGCACTGTTCTCAAACTAAGCTCATGCTCCACTCGTCACTGTGAACCTCCCAAAAAACACCATATAACACAAACTCATAAATTAGCATAGCATATTTATTTATAAATATTAAACACTAAATCTCCCGTTTAACATCAATCTTGCAGATAAATCATTAACACTTAATTATAGCATTCACTCTCACTTTCAAGTGTTATGGCAAAGCATGCTGGGAAAAAGAAATTCCAGCCCAGTTTCAGTTAAATTTAAGTTTATCTAAATTAAAATAAACAAGTTAAAAAAACAATGAAACAATTCAGATTACTTACATTTTCTCAGTTTTGTGAACTCAAAAGAAAAAGTTATAAATACTCAATCCAAAATTTGATTGAACTATTTTGTTGAATTTAAGTTGACCCTACTCAAACCAGTTAATAGTTTTAAGCATCAGGTTTTACATCAAATCGGATTTTTACAATCTTTACTTGAAGTACCTCCTGGGATTTAAAATAATATTTAAATAATTTAATGACACATTTGCATATTCACATAAACTATTTACTATTTTTGCTTTTTATTATAATTGTTATAGCTTTTTGTATTATCAAATGATTTATTATTAAACTATATATTTAAATAATAAATAATTTAGCTGACAGTTGATGTAACGTAGTTGACTCCAAGTACAACACGTGAAAAAAATAAAAATAAAAATCATAATTTTTTTAGCATATTTGAGTAAAATATAAAGATGTGAATTTTATAGGCCGGAAAGAACTTTTGGCCACTGCATATTTTGTCAAATATTGCAATTTGAACTGCAATATGATATGTAATTTTATATGAAAATGTCTTTCTACTACTGGTAATGCAAAAAGTAACTTTTAAGAGTGTTCACACTTAGGTTCACTCTTACAGGAACACTCCGATTTACCGATTTCGGACCTGGCGGTATAACTTTTAGCATAGATCATTGAATCTGATTAGACTGTTAGCATCTCGCTTAAAAATGACCAAAGACTTTCAATATTTTTCCTATTTTAATTGGCAGCTAAGTTAATTGATTATTACGCAGGAATGAGATCGGCTGAATGGATTGAAAAGGGTAAAACTCAACTGTTTAACTCAAGGGGAGTTAGAAAATGCCTATTTTCAACAAAAAAATTTGTTTTTTTCTTACCAAGAACCGACTAATATTTATATTAATTTTTTTTCACTTTCAAATGCTCAAACCATCACACTTTTAACATCAAATACTAGTGAATATATTTTAGATAAACATTTTTGAAATGCAATAAAAACGTATTTCCACATAATTGTTGGAAATTATGTGAATATGAATGCAATATTATCTTTCAAAACAGCTGGCAGAGCAACAAAATGGACACACACTGCAGCAATAGCAGTATAGAGTGCAAGAGACAAGTAAAGATACCATTCATTTTCTCTATAGGGAAATTTATTTTTAATGATAACTCATAAACCCTTTAAAGACAGATCTACTGTGAGCTCTGAGGCTGCTAATCAATGGTATATGCTTTTTCTGAAGCCATCTGTTTTTATTATCTTTACGGCCTTGCAAACACCTACATTACCAGTGTTTAATGCCAATAAATCGCCACCAATCAAAGAATCGCAACAAGCAAATGTCACCAAGAGAACTCTTTAGCATTTTTCCCACTCCCATGAAGTTGAAGCACTGGGAATGATGTAATTGAGCCAGCCTCCTGATACTCTCAAACTATTTATTGTTTTAATATATCTGCATATTATGCAATAAACTTAAAATATGCATACATAATCAACAACTTTAAATGTCTCCATTTTTCATTTGATTGTCAATTGCAGTGCTTCATGTGATTGTAGTCCTTTCTCTCATTAAAGCTGTTACATATACAGTCTTGATTTTCAAATACTGTTTTGTTTCAAATACTTTGTAATGTTGTCAATCACCTCGTAGCTGGTTGCTTTGGTTCATGGCTTATTTACACTGTTAAAGTGTAATATTTACTTATTTACACTGTTGGAAAGAGTTTAATTCTCATGCTAAACATGGCCAAAGTTTAAAAAGCATATATATATATATATATATGTATTTGGAAGTATGAAGGAGTATTTATGTGCCAAATACACTCCGTCAGGATGCATATAAGTTTCAGAAAGTTTTTTTTTTCTCTCTCTCTCAGGGAGAAGTGCCCATATAAGGAATTCCGCCTTTTATGACGTCATGGCGCTGTCACTTTATTTTTAGACCATGAAATCAACGTCACCAAAGAAGTGTGCTTTTTGGTTGTGTGGGAAAGATAACCAAAGAATCCAGTAAGGCCGTGTGTCCACCAAAGCGTTTTTTTCATGCAGCTGGCTGGTGTATTCAATTGTTTTCAATGGGAGCGCTGCGTTTTTAGAACGGCCATGAGCGTAACCAGGCGCTGAGCGAGTATTACATGCTCAAGCGCTGAGCGTTCAGCGTTTTTAACTGGTCGCCGAGAGTTGAAGAATGTTCTACTTCGAATAAAACGTAGCGCTCATCACTTTTAACCAGCCATCCAATCACAGTGGAGGAGGGGCGGGACAAACACAACACTGACCAACCACCTCATTCTGTGTGTACAGATGACAACAAGCAATATTAATGGAACAAAATTATTTAAAAGAGCCAGAGCAAATATTTTACATTGTAATCTGCATTTTTATATATAATAAATAGAAACAAACTATCTGTGAAATTAGATACTAGTATCACTTCCGTGGATATTCTGTATCATAACAAGCAAAGGAGTCACAACGGAAAAAAAAACGCTTCGCTGCCAAAACGCTCTCAAGCGCTCTCAGCGAGGCGTTTTCAGCGGAGCGCTTAGCGCTGGATAAAATGCTTTGGTGGACACGCGACCTTGTAATCTATTTTGACCCTGATTTACAGATTTTGTTTGAAACTAAAAGATGGAGCGTTCCCAGCGATAAAATATCCCGGTCATGAGTTGGAATCGCAGAGTAAAATTGCATCAAATGTCTGTTTTGTTGGCAATCGGCGTGTAAGTGCATATAATGTAAACAACATGATTATATAGTGAATAGAAAATTATCCAGGGATAATGCCGTGTGTGTGTGTGTGTGTGTGGACTGGTAATCCCTACGGTATGGGGACAAAATGTCCCCACAAAGTTGGCAATATCCGAAATCCTTGTCCTTGTGGGGACATTTTTTGGTCCCCATGAGGAAAACATCTTATAAATCACACTAAGTGATGTTTTTTGAAAAAGTAAAAATGCAGCATGTCTCCTGTGATGGGTAGGTTTAGGGGCAGGGGCAGTGTAGGGGGATAGAAAATACGGTTTGTATAGTATAAAATGCATTACGCCTATGGAATGTCCCCATAAAACATGAAAACCCAACATGCGTGTGTGTGTGTGTGTGTGTGTGTGTGTGTGTGTGTGTGTGTGTGTGTGTGTGTGTGTGTGTGTGTGTGTGTGTGTGTGTGTGTGTGTGTGTGTGTGTGTGTGACTCTTTAGCTCTGCCCACTGCACGCTTCCACAAGCTCGGCTGTTTTTGGAAAGAATCGGTACAGCGTTGGCCTATCTATCTTTTATAAATATGATAAAACTAAAGACTCTTAGGAGATGTGAAGGATACTACTCTATAGGTACTCAAGACTAACATGAGATTGGCAGAAACTGTGTGTGTGTTCCCTTTAGTAATGTGAAGGTGTCAAAAGTACTGCATTCATTACTCAAGTAGAAGTATAGATACTAGGGTTTAAAAATACTTCTAAAGAAGTTGAAGTATCAACTCAAGCTTTTTACTTAAGTAAAAGTATAAAAGTACTGGTTTTAAAACTACTTAAAGTATAAAAGTAAAAGTAATGTAAGGAGAACAAATGCCATTAAGGACAAAAGCTTAGGCCGCAGGGGCCTACAGTGCATTACAGACAGGGGTCTATAGTGCACTACCCCACCTCCTCAAAAGCATTTTTCTAAAGGCCATAATTACTATAATGTTGTAATAAAATATTAATGTTGAAAAATTTGGGATGCACTAGGCTACCTGTTCAGGGCATATATACCCATTGAAAATGAATGCATTTTAGTACAATGCAAATATACCATATATGTGTACTGCTGAGCATTAACATGTGTTTCATCAAGCGGAAGATATGATGACTAGTTACCTATATGTATTGTAATGGTGCAAAACATTAAACTTGAGGCATGTTATCAATTACCTTTTTGGAATGTAAATGTAGGCTACATGTGTAATCAGTGTTGCCAGATTGGGTCGACGATTTAGAGCCCTACATTTCTGGCGAGCCGACGGACCCGACTTTTAACGCCCTATGGCGGGCCGGGCCAATTTTCATGTCATACCTCAAAGCGGGCCTGGCGGGCCCTTTTTGAAACTTCTCCTTCATTTTATATTTATTTTAGTAATTAAAAGAAACAGTGAGAGATGTGCTGCGCTGGTGGAAACAGCATGAGACCATGATAGGCTATTAGGCGATTATTAGGCGATATAGGCGATTGTCAAAACTGACTCACACAGTGTTCAGAGTCCGGGCTGCGCCAGCAGCAGTATCAGGAGTGTTCACTCAAACAAACCAATTCAGAAGGTGGTCTACAAAACATTTCAGACAAAACTGGACAAGTATAAATGCATCTGGTTGTTTAAACCACATATGTAAATTTCACTCCTGGCAAATTGTTAAAAGATAAGCGAGTGAGAGCGTGTTATAGGCTTTTTGTAGCCAGATCCGACGCGTTACTGCAACATGCGTCGCCACAAATGAGTAGCCTACACTCAACACTCAAACGGCCATAGTGAAACTAAAAATAAGTCTTAGATGCTCAAAAACACATGGCGTGTGTCTCAATCAGCTCCCTAGTTCAGTAGTCAGGGCACTGATCAGGACATAAGTCAATAGGCTGATCCCAGATCAGTGCCTGACTACTGAACTAGGGAGCAGATTGAGACACACTCATAATCATCTTCAATAAAATGAATGAGACTAAATGATCTTACTAGTGCTTAGCTCGCTTTTTGTCATATTGCGGTCTTTGATCTTGAAATGAGATGATTATGAATAAAATGCAGCTCATATCTTTTGGTGAACTCACGCATCGATTTATAGCTATTCATTTCCCGGAGAGGTGTAAGGTAAGACAACCAGCATGTTTTATTTTTATTTTATTTGTTTAGATTGTGTAACTCACTGTCGACCGCTAACTGCTTGGTTGTCACTTTAAAAAAATAAAAACTTTAATTTAAAAAAACTAAAAAAAATATCCAAACATTTTTCTAAATGAACTTAATAAAGCAAGCAGAAATATAACTACTTTGACATTAAAAACAAAGCTGAACTGTTTCAATGACTGCAGCAGTGTGTCATAAGGAGGATTCAAAAAACAAACTAAACACAGGCTCCAGTCGGACTCGGACCGGGCTAGGGCCTAGAACTGAAGCCCGTGCAGGGCTCAAAGCTCACCAAAATCAGCCCGCTCAAAAAAAAAAAAAAAAAAACTGGAAAATAATGTAATATCATTGAATTAGCCACTTTAAGTGCAAAAAGTGCCTAATATAAAAGATCGGAAAAAGCACCGTAATTGACAGGCATTTCACATGTTATTAACACACCACTGCCAAAATGTGCGATACTGTACAATAATCCGCAAATAAAAAAATAACAACAATGCGTTTAGCTTTGCTCTGACAAAATGACAGTACATTCGTGAAGTAGAACACTTAGCCCAGTCAAAGCTGATGAATTGTTGATTCTAACCTCTTTCAGCAGCTGTTGGGGTTGCAGATGTCCTGAGTGTGTATATGATGATGGACAGGAGTCATGATTATATTTATACAGAGTCTTCGAGTCACAGGTGTAATCCTCGTTTGAGAGTTGGTTCACTCTCCCACTCTTTACTGTAGATACAGCTTACTGTAGCCTACTTATATATATATATATATATATATGCCACTTTAGCATAGCGATCTCTTGAATATACAGTCAGCTATACGGAGTTATCGCGCTAAAAACCTGGCTGTCATGATCTGAATGAGCGCGTCTGCCTGCTGATCGCTGATTGGCTGAACGTGCGTGCTCATCCGCGGGAACCCGCCCAATCTGGCAACACCGTGAGTGATTTGTGCTCTGAACCATTTGCGGGCGCGATGGATCTCGTAGTAACCAATAGGGTGTTGGAATGGTATATGTTTACACTTCTTCTCATCCAACCACAGTCAAATTCACACTATCCGGATGACGCGATTTATCTGCATAGTTTTTTTTAACAAACAAGCTAAAAAAAAAGGAGTAACGAGGCTATTTTAAAAAAAGTAAGGAGTAGAAAGTACAGATAATTGCGCAAAAATGTAAGGAGTAGAAGTAAAAAGTAGGCTGAAAAATAATTACTCCAATAAAGTATAGATACCCAAAATTTCTACTTAAGTAAGGTAACGAAGTATTTGTACTTCGTTACTTGAACCTCTGGTAATGCGAGATTAAATACATAAAGTAGCCTATATTTGTATTATTTAACATATTTAATTATTACAGGTTTGCATAATATTCGGAGTTTGCATTTCAGTTTTTATTCATTTTCAGGAATACTGAATTTGTTTTTTGCAAGTGATATGAGCAAATACCTTCTCACATTTAGTCCAGAATCATATTCACACGGCGCACACAACACTTTACTCTTGATTTCACTCAACATGCAGACAGGAGAGTTGTCAGTCAATAAATGGGAAAAGTAACTTACATTACTTATTTTGAAAAAGTAACTATTTTATATTTTGTTGTAATTAAAAAATGATTGTGTTATTTAGTAATGTAAGTTGATTAGGTAACTTACATTACTAATGTGCTACCCCTAAAAGTAATTTTTATACAATCAATAGCTGAGACACAATATGGCATCCGTTGCTTTTGTATCAAATGAGAAATAGATGCTGGTATAAGAGACAAGAAAGTAGCAGCAGTTTCAATTACCTAGAGCGTTGATTTACGCCATGGCCACTGTTGACAATGGCGAATATTATAAAACGTAACCAAATAGAATCAAGAATTCCAGAGAGCCGCCCAATAAAGCACCTATATTTGTAATTTTCCATTTAATGTAGCCTAACATCTTACAAATGCTCAAGTTTTGTTTATCTAAATATATATTTACATAGAGGAATTTGAAAAATAATGTTTGTAATCATACCGTTTATATTTTTCCTGTTCATATGAGATTTGGAAAACTGCTGACTGCGGTCAGTGTTGTTCTGGGAGTATATTCTCTGTAAATTGATGTACCAGGCAGGGAATTCCCTGCATTCCCAGCAAACTAAATATAAACATTGATATTTCTGATTTTCCAGCATTTATTTTAATATAGCCTGCATATGAATGAAACAATTTATGTGAAATGCAATGCATGCACTCACTCACATAGTAATGCTGCTTATGCATTAACGTTGCACAGTTTACTTACTGAGCGTAGGCAGTTGCAAGCAGGATAATTTCCTTATGTTTTGTGTATTTTAAAAAGAAACTCCTTTGTAGGGATCATCTGGATGCAGAATCTCCTGACAGTGTTCCCCCACTAGCTGCTGTTTGCTTTGGACTCTTTGTTTGCTATAAGAAGCTGCCTCATGATGTACTGCCTTTTTATTCTTATTCTTTTTTAATATTGTTTCTTTGAATTGTCCTCCCTGTCATCTCCTTCATTTTTAATTATGAATTCTTTCACATGCCATCCAGTATTGCTAGAGCACATTCAAGAGGAGACATGCTAAAATATCATGCTCAGATGAAGACTGAGTTAGAATGAGCATGCATATGAATATAAATGTTCGAGCCTGAGGATGAAACGTCTTCATCGAGGTGCCATTTCCCTGGAGCAAAGCTTTAATCTATATGAAAAGTATGGCACCGGTGTTAATATCACCATATCCCTTATGCAAAGACAAGAGACAATTAAAGTGAGCTTTGAAAATTAAGGAGAGTCATTTAACAAGGAAATCTGCATTAAACAGGTAGATAAATCCATTAGGAGTGGCTATAAAATGCAAGTGTTCAATGTATTTTTCTTGGTAATTGTTCTGAATGAAGTGATATAGGGGTTTGTTTAACAGACGTCATTAAACAGGGATGATTTGAACACAGCCACAGTCATTTATGCTTTTTAACTCAACAATTTCTCACATATAATGCATTATTATTAATTGTTACATCAAGATTAATGACATTTACGCTAGTTCTGTTTCCTCTGTGTCTCAAGGAGACCAACTGATCTCTGTATATCCCTCTGGAAAGTAAAGGTGGACATTTCCTCAAGATGAAGGTCTCTTATCAGAGCTCAAAAGCTGTGCACAATGCTGTTCACCATTTTGATTGTCCAGACCAATCTCAGAGGAAGCATATTGGTTTGAGCCATTTCCTGAGCTAGATTACCTTCCTCTGGACTCTTGAGATGCAGTTACGAGCCTCTAAATTGGGAGACTATTAATGGTTAATCAGAGCCGCAGAAGGAACACAAGAATGTAAAGTTTTGGTATGAAAGTATTTTCCAAATATAATTTGTAGTTCTTAGTACACTCAAAACAAATAATTTGTTGAATTTACTTTAAAAAGCAGCATCAAGTGGTTCCATCCAACTATATTAAGTAATTTTCACAAATAACAATTTTGTTATATGAACAAAAGAAATTCAAGTAAAGGTGACAACATTTCCTTGAGTAAATACAAACCATTTGCATTTATCACTGTTACATAATATTTATATGTGCAGTACTTTTAAAATTCTTATATTACATTTATAAACGTTTATTATGGTAGGTGAATTTACCTTATTAAATTAACTATTTGCTCTACAATTGTAAGTGGAAAACTATTAAATAACAACAAGCATATTTTTTTAAACAAAATGCAAAAATCATTTATTGGACAAACTCAATTTAATTGAGGGCAGGCATTCCATCCAATAAATATACGTATGTATATGAGTGCCCACAGCCTAAACACAGGCACCACTCTTCTGCATAATGGTAACCACTTACAGAAACTCCTCTAAATGTCCAACATAACTGAACATTAAACACTATCATAAACTAACATCATCTTTCCCTTTACTGAAAAACACATAAAATAACACTTTAATCCCTAAATGTACTCTCCTAATGCAGTCCCTTGCAAAGCATGCTGGGAACTGGAGATCCACTGCCCAGTTTGTTCGTTAAGTTGACCGTACAAACACTTAAGTAAAGCTGTCAATACTCATTTTTAGTAGAAACAACTCAGTAAATTTAAGTTCATGTAGTTACATGATTTTTTAAGTAATGTAAACAAGCGTTTTTGTGCAACTAACAATAGTGAAAGTACTTTTTTTAAGTGGGGCTGCACGATATTGAACAAAAATGTGATGATTTGTTCAATTATGTGATATTCGATATGCGATGCGACATTGATTTAAGTGTGTAAAATAAAATAAAATGATATGTAAAAAAATATTTAAAAACTGAGAATAATATAACCATGTTTTATATTCTTTCAAGAAAGCATCTCTACGACTTCGGCAAGTGTCATTCAACATCAATGTAAACAAAACATATATTGTTTTTCTTAAATACCAACAACTCTACTCAACTTGGTAATATTATATCAACAAATTAACATCAAGCACATCCAGGTAAACAAAAAAACACTTGAAACTAGGGGTGGACGATTAGTTGTTTTTGTCATTTTATCATTTTAATTTATTTGCTTTAAGTTATTTAGGTGGGCCTACAGTACATTAGATCTATTTAACAGTAGCATTCAAGTAAGAAACAATACAGAAACTGATTAATTTAAAACTAAAACACTGCAAGGTCTTCACCTGAATTAAATATGCACTGATTCATAATAAAGCATTATTCAATCAAGAGGAGTGAGGGATTCCTCTTTATCTTAGTTTTGTTGTTTGACAGACTGCAGCAGGTTTACTGTATTAGGCTGCTTTCCCTTTAAGACCTAATGCATGGATCCAATTGACACACATCTGATTTATTTCCCAAATGTTTACTTTCACTGAAGACATAAACGACTGTATTTAAACGAATAAAGCTTATTGTGCTTAATAACTCTTGTTAACATAAGGGAAGTCACATGTAAGTAACAGTCGCATGCATAGTCTATTCTCTGCTATATGTCAACCTAAAACTTAGACTTTTTGCAACGTTTTGAAGTAGCTTATTGAAATCATTCTGATATCGCATGCCGTTGCAATATGCATATATTAAGTTAGATTATCTATCAATCTATCTATCTATCAATCTATCTATCTATCTATCTATCTATCTATCTATCTATCTATCTATCTATCTATCTATCTATCTATCTATCTATCTATCTATCTATCTATCTATCTATCTATCTATCTATCTATCTATCTATCTATCTATCTATCTATCTATCTATCTATCTATCATCTATCTATCTATCTATCTATCTATCTATCTATCTATCTATCTAACATTATTTTAATTAAATGTCTTGACTGAATTTAAAATGTCAGGTTTTCATGCTTGTAACTATGTATAGTGACTACAGTAACAGAATTCAAATTGTTGCCTTTATTTACATGGTTTTAAAGTATGTATCAATTCCTAATTGCGCAATATTATGTGTCATTTTGTGTTTTTTATTATAAATGTACATGTCTAGGAGAACAAAGTGCTTGTACTACAAGTAACAACACACACAAGACTTTGAAATGCCACACACAGACCTCAATAGTTGGTACATGAAACACAAGGCATCAATAAACAATTTTAGAGGAATAAATGCATTTTAACATCACATGACAACAAGTTACTAAACATGACAACTAAAATTAAGAGAAACAGTGTAACTAAAACTGGCAAAAGGTCAAACAGTGCAGCCTTATTACACTCTAAAAAATGCTGGGTTGTTTTAACCCAATGTTGGGTCAAATACGGACTAACCCAGCAGTTGGGTTGTTTTAACCCTGCGGTTGGGTTGAATGTTTGCTTAAGACAACCCAATCGCTGGGTTAAAACAACCCAACTGCTGGGTTAGTCCATATTTGACCCAACATTGGGTTGTTTTTTACCAAGCATTTTTTAGAGTGTACAGTTTTTCTCAATTGCTTTGAAAAATTATTCAAAACATTTTCGAAACCATAAGCTCAGTTGTTTACCTGAACACCAGAGCTCTATTGCATGTCTGCAGATTGTAGTTACTCACCCAAAACATTTAATTCATGCTTCAAAACCTAGTTATTTGGCCAACCAAATTTAAAAAGTTTTTTGTCATTGTGTGAGCGACACTGGTCAAATGTGTTTTTTCACCATGGAAATATTTGTTAAATACAAATTTCATGTGTTTTCTACAATTTTCAAGAGTGTCAGTCTTGTCTAGCTGAATGCTCCTGTGTATCACTGCGGGGTTTTTTTATACAGATTTCAGCAGTAGATACAAATATACTGGGAAAAGTCAATCCTGTAGCACACAAAAAGAAAACGGACATTAGGTCACACTTTATATTAGTTGTCTGTCCTTAACTACTATGTACTTTCATCAAAAAAGAAGTACAATGTACTTATTGTGTTCATATTGTATTATTGAAAAAAAACACTTGCTGCTGTTGAGGTGGGATACGGGTAAGGTTGGGACAGATTTAGTTTGGTAGGTTTATGGTAATTCTATATTTAATTACAACTGTAATTACATGCAGGTATTTTATAAATGTAAGTACAATATAAAATGTGTATAAGTGCACTAAATCAAATGATTAATTTAAATGTTACATTTTTTATTCATACAGTACATTTATTGTTGTAGAAATGTGTTACATGTAAACAAAACAAAAATCACAGTTGCTTGTTAATTTTTACATATTCTATTATTCTTCCTCTAACACCACAAATTCTTACATTTGACAGGCGACTGTGAATTTTCAGTTTACATGAATCACATTTCTACATTTCTTCTGCTGTTGTTGTTTAAGGGTTGTGATGTTCCTTCATGTTCAAAAACAGCAGTGATCGTGCTGGGAAAATGCCATATATCTTACTATATGCTTCAAACTTTATTGTTTGACTGTTAAGATTGTGATTCCATTTCAATGGTAAGCCATTTGCCAATTTATCAAACATTACAAACATTTCATGTATTTATGGAATATACATGCATGTCGTTTTGCATGTGGTTTTGATCATTTCACTGAGAATCAACTCATCAGTTTTGTGCAAATTGAAGACAATTGAACTTACTCTTTTGCACATGTGCCAAAACTCACGCAATTTGCTTAAATCGATAAGAAATTCAAATCTGATGTGAACAAGAAACGAGCTGTTCAGAGATCTGAACTTATTGTTTTGAGAGAGTAAAAAAAAAGTCTAATTTGAGAATTGAGCTAAAGTGACTGAGTAATTAATAACTGTAATTATTCATGCCCTGGTGCATGCTGGGAAGACAGGTGCCCATTCATACTGAAGCAGAAAAACATTCATAATGCAACTCACCTGCTATGCTTGTTGTTCTGACATAATAAATAAGAGAATTGAGTAATAGATAGTCTTGTATTCCTGAAAGTTGTAAAATGGTTGAACTTAAAAATAAATAAATAAAAAGCATTTTCAGCATTACTTCCTTAAAAAATAAACATTTCACAGTGTATTTCCGTTCTAATTAAATTTAGTTACACAATTTAAAGTTACATCAACTTTAAAGTCACCTTGAAATCAATATTGACAATTCTTGTTTTAATTATATATGATTTATCCACTCACTTTTTTTTTCTTTTTTTTTAATCATGTGCCCTCATATGATAAATCAAAATAACTCTCCCTCTTGCAGCATCATCTTTTCTCTTCTCTGATGATGCGTTTCCTGCTGTGGGGGCGGGACAACCTGTCATTTACATGACATCACAGCAATAGCAAATCACAAAAATCAAGTCCTATTTTTTCTTGTTCAAGAAGCAGTTTCTCTTGGATATACGTCACTGTAGGGAAGAAAAGACTATTGCAACTTCCGTTTCATGCCGGTTTTAAAGCCCTAAAACCAACTGATAATATCCTTTACAACTAGTATGCCGTTCCAGAACCTAAATGGCTCAAGTGTGTGTCTTGCTGAGAGATAACTGGGAGGTGGATGATCCTGCCGGATCTACTGTATGAAACCTGCGATCTGAAATCAGCCCACTTTGGAAGTTAATGAGCATTGACTTTCTGGAGAAAAACTCTTTTTGTGTCTATAAAAACTGAAAACCATGCAAATTCCTAAAGTATTTTAAGGTGCTGCTTTTTTTTTCTTTCTCATAATTAAAATACAGTGTTTGGCCATCTGTGCATGCATAAAAATGCCTGTGAGTACACTAATTTACTGCGCCGGGTATTTTATGATCTAACTTCTTTAATGGGCTGTGTATGTCTATGTCAAACAACAGGCTTCTCATCCTACAATCAATTTGAACAGAATGAACTATCTCCTTTCTATCTGTTTTTTTTTTACCTTTGAAATCAATACAACATAATGTGGCCTGCCAATAATGTCTAGGGTGACATTATGCACTGTCTGAGAACCAATAGCAGTGCAGAGATCGGAGCTATATGAGGTCATCAGCTGCCTTTCATGATTAGATGAGGTTATGACCTTATATTGCTTTCATAAATAACACCATGACAACCACAATATAAATTCTGTATATGAGTAATTAAATAGTACTGTTGATTACTTATAAGAATCTGCCTATAAGGGGGGCCTAATTTAATTTAATTAGATTTCATTTAGTGGTGATGTATTGTATGTATATATATGTGTGTGTGTGTGTGTGTGTGTGTGTGTGTGTGTGTGTGTGTGTGTGTGTGTGTGTGTGTGTGTGTGTGTGTGTGTGTGTGTGTGTGTGTGTGTGTGTGTGTGTGTGTGTGTGTGTGTGTGTGTGTGTGTGTGTGTGATGTGACAAAAACAAAAATATGTTATTTTTATGAAATAAAGAAGCCAGCTCATTTTTTCTTAAATTATTTTCTCACACTCTGAAAGAAAATGTATGTCGCTTTGAACTGGAAAACACACTGACACTTGAAGGATATTTTGCTAAAATGATAATTAATAGTTATTTCCAAGTGATCTTTTATATGTAATAAAAAGTAACCTTTTATTTAAAAGCTTTGATCCAAATGCTTTTAGTGATTTAAAAAATATATTAAAAAATTAGACAGATAAGAAAATACACATAAAATCTCTTGAATGTCTCGGCAAAAGACTCTCAGATCTCAAATTGAGAAATTCATTGAAGTGTGCTTTCCTATTTTTAAATGTCAATGCTTTACAAAGTTAAACATTAATGAATCATTCATTTTTAAATCAATTATAATATCTTTTTATTATATTCACCTATGCACCCTTTACCGGGTTTAAAACTAAGTGGATCTGAAAGAGACACAGTCACCCTTTATGCTCTTCAGTACACTTATGGCTTATGACAGGCGTTATTAAAATACTGACACCTCAAATTACCCTTCATGACACAGTCCAGTACACATGTGCACATACAGTTCAGCACTCAAAAATGAAGTGCCTTACTTTGAAGCATACGAGCCATGCCTTGCAACTTCTTACGCTTTTAAAATGGTTATGCTGTAAGATCTATGATGTAACTAATACCATAGACATTTTGTATCTTTAGTCTGTTGAGAACAGAGCAGGAGACCATCATTTGCATGCATGAATTTTAACCTTATGCACCAGCTTCCCTTTATGAATAAACAGAATTTATTATGAACCACCAGCGAATGTTTGGACACCACTGTAATATATATATATATATATATATATATATATATATATATATATATATATATATATATATATATATATATATATAGCCACAACATTTTATTTCTGTTCTAATAACATGGCTAACAGTTTTTAAAGTAAAGGGATAAGTATATGTCTATTAGCAGTTGTGTCAATCTTTATGTTCACTTTTTGTATCAGCTCTGTTTTTGTGTATAAACATGTGTGTGTGTGTGTGTGTGTGTGTGTGTGTGTGTGTGTGTGTGTGTGTGTGTGTGTGTGTGTATGTGTGTGTGTGTGTGTATCAGGACACATGTGTATAATGTGTGTGTGTGTGTGTGTGTGTGTGTGTGTCCTCACTTTTCTGGTAATCCCCTACGGTATGGGGACAAAGATGGCAATATCCAAAATCCTTGTCCTTGTGGGGACATTTTTGGTCCCCATGAGAAAACATCTTATAAATCACACAGGATGAGTTTTTTCACAGAAAGTAAACTGCAGCATGTCTCCTGTGATGGGTAGGTTTAGGGGCAGGGGCAGTGTAGGGGATAGAAAATACGGTTTGTACAGTATAAAATGCATTACGCCTATGGAATGTCCCCACATTTCACAAAACAAACGTGTGTGTGTGTGTGTGTGTGTGTGTGTGTGTGTGTGTGTGTGTGTGTGTGTGTGTGTGTGTGTGTGTGTGTGTGTGTGTGTGTGTGTGTGTGTGTGTGTGTGTGTGACACAAATGTGTATAATGACATGGGTATGACATAGGTATTACAAAAAGAGGGTGAAATATGAGGACGGAAAAGGGGATGAAAGTAAACTGCACAGTCTCCTGTGATGGGTAGGTTTAGGGGCAGGGGCAGTGTAGGGGGATAGAAAATATGGTTTGTACAGTATAAAATGCATTACGCCTATGGAATGTCCCCACATTTCACAAAAACAAACGTGTGTGTGTGTGTGTGTGTGTGTGTGTGTGTGTGTGTGTGTGTGTGTGTGTGTGTGTGTGTGTGTGTGTGTGTGTGTGTGTGTGTGTGTGAGTGGTGGAAGCTAAGGCTAATTTAACATCCTTACTTCAGGCCATCCATTCATGTTTGTATCATTATCATCAGTAATCGGGAGGCTTTAGGAAAATATTTTAGGTTTTATGACAATAGTTAAAGGTTGCAAAGACATTATTAAGGTATTTAGAGCAGAATACACAAATGTTTATCATTCAGTCTTGTGACATCTGAGTAGATTTCTGCAGTCCGGGTGTTGCTTCAGCACCACGGACAGCGCCGTTGTATTGTAAATCTTGTTTCATTGTAGTCAAGCAAAGAAAAAAGCCTTTTGCGCATGCGCGATTAATTAATACGAATTTTAGCATTCATTAAAAAAATAATCAACGTTAATAATAAAAAGATTGAGTAAATATGTGTACAATACAATATTTTATTAGGCGGAACATTATATAGGGACTTTTCTTTTTCCACAACTTACATCTGTGAGCATTGTCACTGAACACTAAATCAATCAAAGCTACTTATTATCCGGAATGTAGAACACACCATAATGTAAATATGTATTTTATAAATTAGATAGATGTCTAGCAAAAAGTTTTAAGACGTCTCCATTGGCTGATATATGATTTTTTTTCTTTTCTCATTAATAATCACTGTATAGCAGGTGGCCTACATTTGGCATATTTTCAGTATGTTCAGCATCCAAACGACACATCATTGACAGCACAAAACAGGAATCTTCCATTCGTGCAAAAATGCTTTGGGGCCATAAAGCACTTCCGCAGCTCCACACCACACACCTCACTGGACGGAAGCCGAATCATTAAGGCTATACAAACACAAAATAAAGCACTGATAAATACACCTAGTTCGGGATTTGAAGTTCGTCTTCATCTTAAATATCTTCTCATTTATATAGTGGTCCAGGTAATTGTCAGTTGCGAATTGTTTCCCATCGATAAAATCCAAGAACAATCGCGACTGAAAATTCGCAGCGGCCAAAAAAGGCGGGAACTCCCATATGCAGTTTTGCCTTGTTTCAGTTTTGTTCAAAGAACTGATACTCATTTTTCCTCGGTCTCCTGAAAATATCACTCGCAGGAACACGTTTGCGAGTCAGTTATAGAGGAAAGACTAAAAATCCAGAGAACGTGGAGTATTTCCATCCGCCCATTAGATTCCCTCGTTCCAACTTGAGATAGACTCGATCCTCGCGCTCGACCATCAGTAGAACTCCGTTACTCGCCGCCTCCCGCGTGACATCCTGATCCCCAGCAAAAGCAGATATGACCGGGTACTCATTCTGCATCAGGTTAACCTGAATAACAGAACACAGCGCACTTTAGTCCTTTGAAAGCAAAGAATCGGCTTTCTACGAGGGTTCATGAATAACGCACAGAATGAGAGGTGTCTGCAATAGTAATTTGTGCAAGTGAATATGCCGCTCTGCTCACCTGTATGGTTTGTCTGTTGTAGACCTTGACCACATGAAAGCTGAAACTGTATATTCCTCTGCGTGGCGCGGTAAACACACTCGCTTTTAGGTCGAAGTGATTGCCAATGTTTACTAAGACCTGAAACAAAAGCAACATGACGCGTTACAAATCCACTAGCAAATGGAAATGTGTTAATCTCCATCACATTTACTGTACTTTTAGCTGCAATTTTACACGGACACATGCGGATCTTCCGAGCGCAGTGTGGCAAGCTGTCTTAACGTTTATTCGCTACAACCAACTATTATATATATGTATATATATATATATATATATATATATATATATATATATATATATATATATATATATATATATATATATATATATATATATATACACACAGATATATATTACAATTCAATAATGACTTTTGAATAAAAATGACTTTTTCAGTTTAGTTAGCAGGCTAACTTAAAAAAATATATATATATATATATATATATATATATATATATATATATATATATATATATATATATATATATATATATATATATATACTCCATTGGTGAGAAATAACATTTCATTGTTTCTGACAACATCCATTGAATTCTATCGTGATCTGTGGTCCAGATTAATTTTTAACTTTGTATTAGCCTACAATTGTTGCTGGTTGATATTTCAGTTTTGCAAGTATTCATTTAGGCTAGCTATTTGTTACTGTTACTTATTATTTGGTTATTTGTAAGTAGTCAGCTACTAGTATCAGTTCCAACTGTACATGTATTTATTTATTTATTTATTAGATAGCATTTATAAGACACTAGTATCTATCATAATGGTTACAAATACATTTCTTATCTCACTACATTTGTTTACATGTTAAAGCGGCTTGCCATAAGCGCATTCCAAACCTGTCAACACGTCGGGTCAGTTGTAATTACTACAGGTCTATTTTAATAACCGCGGGTAAATTATTGTTAATCTAAACACATATCGCTTGTTGTTAACCTCTGGGGTTATGTTTTACATTTTTGACCGTATGGCAAGTATTTTTTATTTTATTTTGTATAATTTGTTGAAAGGTTACTAGCCATTGTACACATTATGTATGCGCAACATTGCATACATTGGGAGGGAAGAGAGAGATTTACAAAGGAGATTTACGCAAATGAATTGGTTAAAAATGTATTCGTCCAATATAATAGAAACATGTCACTTCGTGAAGTTTCTGGCTGAAATTCCCGAGCACAGCCCTACAGTTCCTGTGATTACAAAGTCACCAACGGGACACCTGACCTGGTCAAAATAGATGGTCGTGGATGTGTTGCTCATCTCCGAAGGTTCGTGGTTTGTCCCTCTGACGGCCGAAAAAGCCACTTTGGCGCTGCCGGAGCGCACAGATATCCCAAGCGAAGAGGTGACTCCTCCGTCAGAAGAGGGGTTGGAGTCGCACACCACCAGACACTTTCCCTCCAGAACGATGGGCTCCGTGTCATTCTGGCCAAGACAGAGCCCTATGCCACATCCCAGGAGAAAGGCGAAAGCCAGCATGGCAAAGGGTCCGGGACAGGCTGCTGGCACCATGATCGGAACAAGAATCCTGTGCAAACTGATCTAACCAGCAGCCCCTTGGAGGTTTGATGTGGCTCTATCACCTGGTGCAGACTAACCTCTCTCTCTCTTTCTCTCTCACTTACTCTCTCTCTGTAACTCACCGTCACACACACTCCTTTTTTTCTCGTATATGCGCATCAGTTTGAGGTGCTCAAGAGTATTTGCACAATGTTTCCTAAATGATAAAAAACGAAAAATCAGAACATACATATTTTTCAAAGCAATAATATTACACGAATAATACTTTCTCAGTAAATGGATACAGCACATCAACATCAGACTCGACGATAGAGCCTATTAAATTGCGCAAAGATAGGCAACATCTATTCTCGACTAAAAATACAAGGTCAAACAGCGTTTAGCTCACTTAACACATATTAACACAATTTCAAAAAGTTTTTCAGTTGTGTTTTTTCCCCCCTGTAGTATATATCACTTCTATAATCATCACATACCTTTGCGATGAAATAAGTAAATCAATAAAAAAACAATACCACCATGCAATTTAATATCTATTTCTATATGTTTCCTTTAGCCTCCTTTCTACTTCATTCTGTCATTACCTGTTAAATCCATAGTTGGGTGTAATCTGTGTGCCTGCTCCTTCAGCTGTCTTGAGAAGGAGTGAAGAGCGCACCCAATAAGAGTGGAGAAAACCAATTGCTTCTTCATCCTTTTTAGAGGGCGCTTCACGCCCATCCCTTCTTTTCAAGTACAGTAATAATTCTGGAGCGGACGTTTCAGAACATAAAACTCATGCATGACCAGGTAATTGCATTAAGTGTTTGTTTGCGATATATCACTGCCAGATTTTTGGGTGCATCTGTATTATTTTACAGAGCCATACAAATAGCAAAAATACAGTTTTACATACGGGATTAGTAGACCTGTTTTGAATTTGAAGCGGATATTAAATAGCTTAATATCAGAAAATAAATCGACATGCACGGTAGAATTATCAGCATCCAGGTGGAATGCCTTGAAAGTCAGACAAAAATCGTGTGCTCCACCCTGTGGAGAAGAAGTGATATGATCTTCAGCCTGACATCAACCCGAGTCGGATCATATGTTTGTGGGGTTTAACACTGTAAATAAATAATATAGGGCTGTCAAACAATTAATCGCGATTTATCGCATCCATAAAAAAGTTTGTGTTTACATAATATTTGAGTGTGTACTGTGTATAATTATTATGTATATACAAATACACACACATGCATGTGTATATATATATATATATATATATATATATATATATATATATATATATATATATATATATATATATATATACATACAGTAAATACATACATACATTTCTTAAATGTATATGTATGTGTATTCAAATATACATAATAATTACACTGTATACACACATATATTGTGTAATGTAAACACAAACTTTTTAATCGTCTGATAGCCCCTTTAATGTTTGCAAAAAATAATTAGTATAAAAAAGTAACACATTTAAATGTAAAAGTTTAATTGTTGCCCTAAATTTCTAAGTAAAATCAAAGTGGTACCAAAGCTACAACCTGTGCATTGGCACTTCTTCAATAACTTTGAATTTCATTACTGATGAAGACAATTGAAGACTGAAACTCCTAAAATCAATGATATTGAACAGATAAATGATGGGAAACAAAGCTGTTAAAACATGTGGTTTCATGCATATGCCCAGTCGCCATTCTGTTCAGCCTCATTATGAAAAAATACACACAAAAAAAAACAAACTTGTGATGAGCTCTCAGTTCTGTGGTTTCTATGTGTTTAAAAGCTTTTCAGCGAAGCTCTGGAGTTGCTGTAGAGTGTATAAAGTGTAATGTAGGGTTTGACAGGTCTACTCAGTATGTTATATCCACTGAACCAATTCTTAACCTCCCTAATTAATACTTTCCCTCACTCTTCAAAGTTGCTAATTGGAAATATTATGTAAGACGATCATGGCTGACGGCTTCTAAAGAATGAAATGGGGATACTGCTTTAATTCATAATGGAATGACTCAACATCTTTATATCTGAAGTATAGTTGGCACTTCACAATAGTTTTCTTGTCTTTTAGTATACTTGGGAGACTTATAATAAACAATTCTGGCATATAAATAGCCAGAACAATGGTTTTAAAATACAAAGTAAACTTTACTTGCAACACCAGCTTAGTGTTGAACTACCGAGAGATCATGCATGTACACAGATAGTCAACATCATCCTTCCTCCAACATCGGACTCTCGGACTCTCACCTTTTCTGACAAGCATCACACTGTGGGTGGAGAGTGACAGGCTCTGTGGAGGTTGACGTTGAGTATCCGAGAGCAGTGGCTGACCTAGGGCCTGCAGAAGGGCGAATAAAAGAAAGAAAACATCAAATGTCAAGCTGGGTGGGCACTGGACCTGTATCACGGGGCCTAGAGCTGTTCATGCCCACAGAGAAGAGCTCTCCCCAACCACATGAAACGGTGAATTATTGTGAATGCTATATGACTATTTAATCTGACAGGCAGTAGACCACCATCACTCTTGAGATCGCCTAGACCGCCATATACAAACATTCCCTTAGCTAGTTCCTGCTTTATTAAAATGGCAAGCAATATATTTTACAACCATTAACTAATAAGTAAAATGTGTTATTGATCTATGTTTGTATGTATGTATCTATCTGTCTATCTTTATACATATTAAACAAGATTGTATGGAAATAATAAGTTATTTATCGGCTTTACAGTTTTTTTATCTCCCTCGTTGGTGAATTATCTACAGTAACACAGGCTACATATGCCTCATTCGAAAAAAACACTTACATTACCTAACTTATGTAATTGAATCCAGAATGTTTGTAATAGTATTCAGTGAAAATGTGTGATGAAGTATGACACAGCCATGAGGTCGCTATAACAGAGTTTGTTGCCAATACATTTTTTAAAATTGCTTTTTCACAAGCAAGGTGTACATTCTCAAAACTCTTAGTACAGAAATCCAAACGGATCACAATGTAACACAGCTAGTCATTCTTTCAAAAACTGATGTAATGCTTTCATTCAGTTACACATATTTTTAGTCCACATAATCATTGTTTCAAACACAAGATTATTGTAATATGTAATGAGAACATTTGGTTTAATCACTGAAACACAATAGTATGATCTTCTTTCAGTTTAGTACTTTTAACAATCAGTTCATCCAACAGCAAACAATGCAAGATACATGTTTCAAATAACTCTCATTGCTGATTGAATTACAGTAACACACGCTACAGATGCCTCATTAGAAAATACCCTTACATTACCTAACTTATGTAATTGAATCCGTAATGTTTGTAATAGTATCTATTCAGTGTCTTATCAAAAGGTGTGATAAAGTTATGACACAGCTATGAGGTTCTGGGCTATAGAGCAGAGTTTGCTGCCAATGTCCTCACTGTACCATGACTGAATGTACTGTAGTTGACCTTTATAAGGGTGAGTTACAGTAATGTGGCAGTCTCTACCATGGTAATCTGTTTACTGTTTATCATATTGCATACATACTGTAATGTTAAATGCTGTATTTGATTCCATCTGTCTTATCTATCCCTTGTAATCAATTCTGCTCATGTTCACTCACACACACTCACACCCGCATGTTCGGTTCACTATCTTTCTGGGTATACAGGGGGTAATGGTTTCTGTACTGTACAAACTGTATATTCTCTCCCCTTACACCTACCCATCACATTTTGTCCCCATAATGTATAGTACCATTTTGTGTAGTGAAAAGGATACTTTATGGTTTTGTATATTGTAACACAGTTGAAAATATGCTGAAATGTTTGAAAAAAGTGCCCTTTTGATGATCTGTTGTGATATTAGCACTAAGAGTTTTGAAAATATACACCTTGCTTGTGAAAATAGTACCAAAGCGAAAAAAAAAACTGTAAATTTCCTCACTGTACCATATGACTGAATCTACTGTTGACCTTTATAAGGGTGAGTTTCAGTAATGTGACAGTCTCTACCATGGTAATCTGTTTACAGTATCACATGGCATGCATACTGTAGTGTAAAATGCTATATTTGATACCATCTGTCCCCTTCTTCTGATTTCTGATCAGACAAATTGCAAATATTTCTGTCCCATCTAACACACACACACACACACACACACACACACATATAGACATTATGATTTTCATACTGTACAAACTCTATATTCTTTCCCCTTACACTAAACCCCATCACAGAAAAATGTCTGCATTTTTACATTTTCAAAAAAATTTATTCTGTATGATTTATAAGCTTGACAAAGGATTTAGGATATTAAAGGATATTACACAGTTGATAGGTAACACAGTTGACATTTCGGCCATTTTAGGGCCTTGTGCAAACTGCTAGTAAGTAGTTAGTTAAACTTGATTAACTTGTGATGCAAGTTCACCAACATGTTGATAACACAGTTGACGGCCAATTATCTACTCTATGTGCAGACAATAATATAGATCATATACTGAAGAGGAGAAGTTATAGGTTAATTTACCACACTGTCTTACAATTTACCTCCAAAAAAAGGAGTGACATCATGTGATGTTGGATGTGTGACTTTGGAACAAACCATTGCTGATTTATAGGGCGTTTTATAGGGAGTACCACAGTTGACACTGATTTCTCGGACACAAACAAAATAGATGATTTAATGTAGATGCATGAGCAAAATATATTTTAAAACACCTTTCTCATAATTCAATGATTATTTTGGACAAATATTTATAAGAAATATATTCAGAAACATGCATTTTAGAGGTAATCTGAAGATCAAAACCTCACATTTACCAAATCGGACAGCACAAAAACAGCATCTGTTGTATTTTGTACTCAATTTGTTTACGTATCATACGCACCTTCAGTGTCTCAGGTGTTTAACGTTACGTGTCCTCCTGGGGCCTATTGCACAAAACTAGGATAAGGGATTAAGCCGGGATATCTGGGGCCTATTGCACAAAACTAGGATAAGGGATTGCCGGGATATCTTGGTGATATTGGCTCAATTTATCCGCTATAGTTATCTTTCGTTATCGTTATCATTCTTGGTGCCTTCAGGGTACCTTTACACGACAGCGGTGTACTAAATTTTGCATACAGATGACAACATCACCAAGATATCCCTGCTTAATCCCTTATCCTACTTATGTGCAATAGGCCCCTGGTTTGAAAAGCAGGCTGTTTTAAAACTACATTTCCGCTCCTGGCCTGTTGGAGGCAGTATTTATCCAGATTGTCACGTCACCTGTTAGTAGAAAAAAACCATTGTAGCAACAATGCAGAAACATTTTTTGTTTTTCTCCGGGATGACATGTTTTAATTCTACGCTGAACTGTTTAATATACCCATTCAAATTAACCATACTCTGTGAGATGAGGAAGTGCCCGGTGTGTAGTGAGATTAAAGCGGTTGGCACCTGCGCGACCACGCGTGGCGCTGGTTACCTTGACAGCGAGATGCCGGAAGAGCGAGACTGAACGGATAACAAGTCGAGAGGCACTTGAACACGTTTCAGAAGAGATACAAATTATGTCTTTGCACTCCGTGAAGACTCAGAAGCAAGATGCTGAGAAACACTCAACTATTAAATCAAAATCCTTGTCCAGGTTATTTTGTTACTTTTCTTGGTTATGTCGCACCATTCCATATTTTAATGCCTCTGCTAAGTTAACGTTAGATATTTTCACTGTGTTTGTGTTTCATTTTCTCAACAGACAAACAAAAACAGCTGTAAAACACCCATCATTCCACAGATTGACATCCAAACGCACAATAAAGTCGTGTAAAAACTCCTTAGAAAGGCACGTTTTGCGAGTATGGTAACTTTTGGGTATATGTATGGTACATTTTTCGCTTGTCTGTTTGTCTGTCATTCTATATGTCATTTGTTATCTTTCTTAAAATAGGATGCCACCAGAGATCATTCTCAGGATTCTCTCATACTTGGATCCTGGGTCTCTTTTCTGCATTAGTTTTGTCAACAAACTCTTCCACGAACTGTCAAACAGCAAGTGAGTGATTTTGTTTTTCTTCCTACCATTTATTTTATTTTATTTTTACTTCTTGTTTTCTCTCTCAGAGAGGAAAGATCAAAATCATTTTCTTCTCATTTTGATGACCCTGCAGTTCTATGTGGTATCAGTTTTATATCCGTGAACATACCAAAAAGAAGAAACCCAACCAAGAAGATCGTATGATGCATGATCTTGGCCTGCTAGGTGTGCAGGAGAGGCCAAAGGGATACTGGAGAAACACTTTCTTCAAAGAAATTGCCGGCCTGAATGTGAACAAATGGAGAAAAAAACTTCAACGCATCGACCCTTATTCTGGACTGCCGCGTCATACAGAGGAAATCCTAAGGTCAGAGATTGACAATTTTTGGTTAGTTTATGTGAGTATTCACAAATGTGTTGACTAATACAATCTGTTTTAAGTAGATGATAAAATCAATGTCTCTTGAAATCCCTTTTACAATTTATCCTTTAGATCATTGGTTTGGCATAATCTGAATGTTTCTATATACAGTATGAATATGTGTATGTGTGTGTGTATATATATATATATATATATATATATATATATATATATATATATATATATATATATATATATATACACACACACATACACTACCGGTCAAAAGTTTGAGAACGGTAAGATTTTTTTATGTTTTTAAAGAAGCCTCTTCTGCTCACCAAGGCTGCATTTATGTTTATATATATATATATATATATATATATATATATATATATATATATATATATATATATATATATATATATATATATATATATATATATATATATATATATATTTATATATACACACACACACACAAACACATAAACTATAGTTGTAGTTTGTAGTTTCTCCATTTCTAGTTGTTTTGATTTCTTTCTTTCAACTGCCTTTCTGTATATCCCTACATTTAGTAATATGCAGTAAGACTTTGTAGTCAAAATAACGTCTTTGTTGTGACCTGATCTGTTGAAGATGGCATATTCCCCATCAAATATATGTCAAGGTGTGTTTTTCCCTCCTGCAGTGTCTGGGCTTATTAAAGGTGAGTGTGAGAGTCAGCGTCTTAGATTTGCTCTGTGCTCCTGGGCGATGGGATACGGAAACACGCTTGATGATCTGCAGGCCGCGGCGTGCTGTTGTCTTAACCTCTGATTAGAGCTGCCGGGCCACTCAATTTTTCGACTCAAAGAGCGTGTGGCATACAGGGGGAATGAATATAATTGTGGTCCTCTCAGAAGGCTGGGTGAATTGTAAAAATAAATTGCTTGGCCCCTACCTCTTGCCCAGACAAATCCCCATAGGTTCCTCAGTTACAAAGACACTGGAGGATGAGATTTACTTCGGTAATAATCATCTCCACTGACTTTCAGACACAAACAACAGCTATTAATCTCTATGGGACTCTGCTTGTAACTTGTTTTAGAGCATTAATTAATATCATATGGTGCCAGTGCCCACACATGATGCATCATATTAAGTATTTCCCCAACCTAATGCCCTGTTTCTTTCAGAATTAATCTCATTCATTGCTTGCCAAACAAATATCTCCCCGCTCTTAATCAACTTAATTAGGTTAATGACAGTAATTTAAATAAATAAATAATCAGTTTTTTTGGTTTTGTTTCCCAAAACTTCATATTTCTACATCACTATTTCTACATTCTACATTTGATTCTCAAGTAAATGTATGTTGTTTTAAACGGTTAGTTCACCCAAAAATGAAAATTAGCCCATGATTTACTCACCCTCAAGTCATCCTAGGTGTATTTGACATTCTTCTTTCAGACGAATAAAATCTGAGTTATATTAAAAAAGTCCTGGCTAATCCAAGCTTTATAATGGCAGTAATTGACCGTTCGCAAAGACCCCCCCTTAGTTACTGTTGCTATGTCCGACAAGCAATGGTGCTCTCACAGCACACACGTGTTTTCAAAATACATCGCGGAGTAAAGAGGACACAGACAACACACCGACATACAGGACAGAGCCAGTTACTTTTGATATGAAACAAATTTTGTCCTTTTTTAAAGAAATTTAAACAATAAATACCGTTTTGTGGCTCTTGATAATGTGTCGTGATCGCTGTAGCGCCTCAGTTAAAGCGTCTCGTGAACCGATCTTCGATTGATAAGCATCAAATAAACTTGAATGAACACTAAAAGAAATGTTGTGTCAACCGTGGAAAGACGTCAGTACACACCATTTTTCAAGTTCAAGTCCACCAACGTTAATCTACGAACTTTCCTGACTTCTTTGTCGGACAAAACAGCAGATTGCGGCGATATGATTGGTCAGATCGCCTGTCAATCAAAATAACTGCTCCACATGGCTCCGGGAGGTTAATAAATGCCTTTGGAAGTGAATTGATGCATTTGTGTAAGAAAAATATCCATATTTAAAACTTTATTAAGTAAAGTTTCGGCCGATCGCCTTCCATATTCAGTTTATGGAAAAAGTGTTGAAAGAGCCTATGCAGTTTAAAGGCTTCCGGTACCAGGTAAATAAGCCCATGATTTACTCACCCTCAAGTCATCCAGGATATAAATTGCTTTCTTCTTTCAGACGAATACAATCAGAGTTTTATTTAAAAAGTCCTGGCTAATCCAAGCTTTATAATGGCAGTGAATAGTTGCCTTGTTTATGGAATCCATAAAAGTGCATCTATCCATTATATAACTGCTCCACACGGCTCCGGGGGTTTAAGAAAAATATACATATTTAAAACTTTATAGATTAAAATGACTAACTTACGGCGATTTACGGCGAACGAGTAACCCTTGAACCCTTCACGTATACTTTTGACGATCGCAGAAGCGCAGAGGATAGAGCAAAACAAAACACCCTATCGAACGCTACTGCCCATTGGCCTATTGTTTATATGATGTCTATGTCGGGGGTTACTCTTTCAGTGCAAGTCGACTCGCGCACCGCTGACTGCCGGAAGTTAGTTATTTTTAGTCTATAAAGTTTTAAATATGGATAGGTTTCTTACACAAACGTGCCACTTCGATTCAGAAGTCTCCTACATTTACATAGGAGTATAGGGGGGAAACATGAAACACATGGTGTGTTATGAGAGTTTGATAATGATTGATGGGGATCATAAAAAAAGTATTATAAAGGATTGTTACACACACTGTGGACAAACATCTGTGTTCAAACACCTTATAAAAGTGAATTTTGCATGTCTCCTTTAATGACAAATATTTTAAGTGTCACTTTTTAACAGGGGAATGCAAATCTGAATTTTGTCAAGGGTTTAATAGATATAGCGAATTGTAGTAATTTGGGAACAAGGTCGCAGTCTTTTAACATTTAATCTTCAACGTTTTACGTTTTTTGTAGTAAAAATAAATATTCAAGGGATGTTCAAGATATTTTTACAGGAAAACAAGACAAATATACAGATGAAACGTCATTTAGACCTCTCTTGTATAATAAGTTTTATGTATTTTATATGAGTTTTTATCTTGTATAATTCCCTACTTCTTCTACTACTTCAAAAAAGGCATTGCCCTTAAATACTCTGAGAACAGAGGTGTCAGATGGGGTTTGTGTCATGTGTGTCTGGCAGGAGTCTGTGGATTACATGGGAGATCACAGTGACTGATGGGAGAGGACGGCGAAGCACCTTTGAGCAGTCTCATGCCTCTTTCAGCAGTACGGCTGTTTTTGTGTTCTGGGGCGCTGTCAGTTGGCCTCCTTTCAACCAGATCACCTCGCTTGAGCTTCGTGGAGTGTTGCGGGTGCCCCTCGATTGCCCTGCTCCTTGCAGGTGTGGTAGATGCCAAAAATACAAAGATACACCTTTTTTTTACTTTCACTACAAGTGAGTGATGTAGTTGCTTGTGTCTTTCAGGCCGGGCTGGAAATCGGTTATGTCCAAAATAAAGCTTCAAGGAGAACACAGGGAGTTGTGTGTTGCAGACAAGATTGTCAAGATGCTGTATGTTGGACAGGGCGTCACTTTGGGGTTCTGGCAGGTATTTTCTAATTGTACAATTTGGAATAAACATACATTCAGTGGCTGCCAATCAAATGTTTTTTTTTTTATTTTTTTTGCTTCTGTTGCACTTAATGTTTTTGAAAATGTGGATGATCTCTTTATAATACTTTTAATCTGCAAGAATGCATTAATTAAAAGGGATAGATTAAAAGAAAAAAATTATATTTCTGATAAATTGTCTAATAATCAAAATTGTGTAGCACAGCCGTTTTCAACATTGATAAATGTTTCTTAAACATCAAATCAGCATATTAGAATGATTTTTGAAGGATCATGTGACACTGAAGACTGGAGTAAGGATACAGAAAATTCAGCTTTGCATCACAGAAATAAATATACTGTACACTAATTTCAAATATCGAGAGCAATAGCAATAGATTCTATTTACATTAAGTGAAAATGGCAGCATTTCTTAGCGATCTGCTATTTACACTTTAGATAATATTTATACTTATAAATAGTGGTTGATACTATTTGCACCTCAGTGTTGTTGTACATTAAATAGTATGCGTAATAACAGTGTAAATTATTATATTTGTTAAAGTTATTAAATGAATGCTGCCTTATTGGTACAATAAATGAATCCCTTCCTAAACCTACCCCTAACCAATAAACACGATTAACACGTTAGACACTGTTAGACAAATATCCACTTTTCGGATATTTTCTTCATTTCTATTGAAGATAAATACCTTTCCAATCTGATATGTGATGGGAAAAGGGATAAGAGCGAGTTTGGCAAAAGGCGAATTCGAACCTCGGGTCGATTTGCGTCAAATCTTTCTGCTGCATCCTTTACACCTATACTGCTGCAGTACACAAATCAGTGTCTTCCTTCCTTTTGTCTTGCCCAACCAGACGTCAGTGGGTGGCATTATTGCAAATATTTGCCAACAAGGTGGACTATTTGCACTTAGTGTAAATAGACACTCCGTTTCAGGCGATAGAAAACATGATATTTCACAATATTACTGTTTTTATTGTATTTTTTATCAAACAAATGCAGCTTTTTTGAGCATAAGCTTTTAAAAACATTTAAAAATCTTGCAATGCCAAACTTGTATGTAATTATTATTACAATTAGTAGTAGTAATAGTAATATTAATAATACTATTTAATTGATAATGCAACAACTCTGTGCTTCTTATACAGGATCAATGTGCAATTGCATTTGTCATAGTGAACTTGCACTATCACAAACTTGTGGAAAGAAGTCTTCATGCGTCCATCAGGTATTCCTTTATTTCCTCTTTTGCAAAACCTTTTATTCAGGTTCTTCTGTTTGTTTATCTGTTTTGAACACTCCCCTTTTAATTGCATTGCCAAACCAAATATTCAGTTCTTCACAAAATGTGGTGTGTATTTCAATTTGATGAATCCCTGTGGTCAATTTTTCTTGTCTCTCTTTTTTTAATCACAGATGTGTCTGTGTAAGTCGGAACCTAAATGTCAGTCATGTATCACCGTCAGTATAGTTTGGTGGTGTAATAACTCCATCTTCTGGTGAATTTGGGCACTGTGTACAGCCCTGACTCATCAGTTCTTATACTGTCTCTATTACTTACATACTGTAACAGTCCTACAGCACAAAAAGGTAAATTGACACACGTTATAGTTAATCTCTTTCTTATCCCTCTTTTATACCGCTAGTCCATGTACAGCAACTGGAGTCAGTGCTTTGTTTGATGATGTGGACCCGGAGTATGGTCTCCATGGATACACTGCTTACATTGAGCTGCACAATACAGTGAGAGTCGTCATGTCTGACCGCTTTTCCCAGCTGTTTTGCAGGAGAGGTAAATTGTGCACTCTATAATAATAGTAAAATATCAAAGTCCAATTGATGATAAAAAAGATAACCTTATAAGCACATGATTGAGCAGTTGGCCAATTTTACACTGAGGTGCCTTGGGAGTTGATGTAGATTCTCGACAGTAGATGGCACTAGATTCTCAAGAATATATCAATGTTGTCCTACTCCAAGCAAAATTCGGATGTTTTTTACCCTCCAGTAGTTTCAACATCTATTGGCATATTGTATCAACACTGTCCTAAAATGCTCAAAAAGTATTATTTAGAAATATTTCATATAATATGGAAATATATGTATAAAACACATATATTTTCACAATACTTTTCTATATTATCCTAATAAGTCATTCATTTGTTATGTACTCATCCTAAATGGTATTCAGAGAGTTGAAATACATGGAAAGCATTAAAGAACACTGAAAAAGAGCAGCACAACTGTTTTCAACATTGATAATAATAAGAAATGTATATTGAGCACCAAATCAGCATATAAGAATTATTTCTGAAGGATCAATGTGACACTGAAGTCTGGAAACATTCAGTTTTGCATCACAGGAATAAATACCATTAAAGATAATATACCGATCAGGCATAACATTATGAGGTGAAGTGAATAATACTGATTATCTCTTCATCACAGCACCTTTTAGTATGTGGGATATATTCGGCAGCAGGTGAACATTTTATCATCAAAGTTGATGTGTTAGAAGAAGTAGAAAAAATTGGCAAGCGAAATGATTTGAGCAAGGGCCAAATTGTGATTGACGACTGGGTCAGAGCATCTCCAAAACTGCAGCTCTTGGGCGGCCAAGGCTCATTGATGCACATGAGGAGCGAAGACTGCTCTGTGTGCTCCGATCAAACAAATGAGCTACTGTAGCTCATATTGCTCAAGAAGTTAATGCTGGTTCTGATAGAAAGGTGTCAGTGCATTGTTTGTGGGGCTGCAAAGCCACAGACCAGTCAGGGTGCCCATGCTGACCCCTGTCCATTGCCGACAGCGCCAACAGTGGGCACGTGAGCATCAGAACTAGACAACGGAGCAATGGAAGGCCTGGTGGCCTGGTCTGATGAATCACGTTTTCTTTTACATCACGTGGATGGCCAGGTGCGCGTGCGTCGCTTATACCTGGGGAACTTATTGCACTAGGATGTACTATGGGAAGAAGTCAAGACGGCAGAGGCAGTGTGATGCTCTGGGCGATGCTTAGCTGGGAAAACCTTGGGTCCTGCCATACATGTGGATGATACTTTTTACACACGTACCACCTACCTAAGCATTGTTGCAGATCATGTACACCCTTTCATGGAAACGGTATTCCCTGGTGTCTGTGGCCTCTTTCAGCAGGATAATACATCCTGCCACAAAGCAAAAATGATTCAGGAATGGTTTCAGGAGCACAACAACAAGTTTGAGGTGTTGACTTGGCCTCCAAATTCCCCAGATCTCAATCCAATCGAGCATCTGTGGGATGTGTTGAACAAACAAGTCCAATCCATGGAGGCCCCACCTCGCAACTTACAGGACTTAAATGATCTGCTGCTAACATCTTGGTGCCAGATAGCACAGCACACCTTCAGGGGTCTAGTAGAGTCCATACCTCAACGGGTCAGGGCTGTTTTGGCAGCAAAAGGGGGACCAACACAATATCAGGAAGGTGATCATAATGTTATCCCTGATTGGTATATATTTTAAAATATGTTTGTAATATAGAAAACAATTATTTGAAATTGCAATCATTTCCACGGTATAACTTGTTTTACTGTATCTATTGATAAAATAAATGCAGCCTTTGTGAGAATGAGATATTTTTAATAAACCTTAAAAAATGTTAACAACCCCAAACTTCAGAATGATAGTTTATATTATTCAAAATGAAGACAAACGGGATACCTTCTGATTGACTTCATACAGCCACTAAAAATCAGTTTTTGGTTAAAATTATTTGAAATATAAAATAAAATAAAAATTGTTTTTTTTTATTTATCTAATGTGTAGACATTGTTCCATAGTGCATAAAACCTCCTTTTTACTCTCCAGATCAGATTTCTGATGGTTATCTTCCACTGGAATTGATCAGTGAGAATAACAGATCCCTAAATACTCATCTGGTTGGAGGTATCAGCTTGCCTTGGAGGACTGAAGCTTTACATGGAACTATCAAGGTACGGTATCATCACACTTTTTTTTTTTTTTTTTTCCACAGTACTTTACTTCAAAACTTATGTAAGGACTTGTTTTTTATGGTCTCATTGGTGTCTCCAGGACTGTTGCATGATCAATCTCACTGTATGGGATGAAGCCAAGCAGCCTTTTTGGTGTGTCAGTGCTCCCGTTGTCATATCAAAAGAAAATCAGGGCACGGTATCGTATGATTGTGATGGCGAGAGTTTCTCCATCCTATACCAAGACTCAGAGGGGAGGGTGGAGATGAGGCTGAAGCAGATGGAGTATAAGGAACAGTATTTTGTGGTTAATCTAGTGATTTACATTCCTGTCGCCAAAGTGAATAAGCACTTTGGGAGAGATTATTGAAGCCTTCGCGTGCCATTTCTGTTTTACTATATTTGATTTAAGAACGGGGCAGCTTCAAATTAGTCAGTAACTTGGAACTATGGCAAGATTAAACTCCTGTCACTCCTGCTTAGCTTTTCAGGGTTAATTGTTTTGACTGAATGTTTATATCCACTTTAATATTGCCAAACATTTTAATCCACATTTTAACGTATCATTACATTTTAAGGGTATAAAAATCAGCCTGTCACAAATAAAGGGATTTGCATGTCAAGTCAGATAAAATCTAAATAAAAAAAAGTTGCATGGAATCAAGAGCTAGAGAATAAAAACAGACCTTTAAGCTGGATTTAAAAGTGCCAGTGAAGGAGGAGGAGGATCTGATGTGAGCAGAGCTGAGAAATCTTCCTTACAGCTTGAGTGGGACGGAAGGAAGTTGATTGCATGACCTGAGGGCAGAGTATTATGGAAGCTGGTTTTTGCCATAGAATAAAAAAATAAAAAAAAAAGGTAATTGTGACTTTTTATCTCACTCTTTTTTCCCCCCCCTTGCAATTGTGAGTTTATATCTTACACTTCTGACTTTTTTCCTCAAATTCCGATTTTATAACTCACAATTCTGAGGGGGTTGTGGGGGGGGGTAGAAATAGGTAGGTTAAAAGTCAGACTTATAAGCTGCCTTTTTTACTTCAGAATTCTAAGATAAAAATCTATGAAATCCATAAAATCTCAAAACAAAACAAAAATTCTCACAACTGCCAATTTAAATCTTACGCTTCTGAATTTTTTTTCTCAGAATTTGGACTTTTATAACTTGCAATTTTCTTTATATCTTGCAATTTTTGGGGGGAAAAATCAGAATTGGGATGTTAGAAGTTAGAAATGCGAGAAATAACAAGTTATAAAGTTTGTATCACACAATTCTGAGGAAAAAAAGTGAGAATTAAACTAAAAATTGTGAGTTATAAAGTCAGAATTTGCAAGAAATAAACTCATAATTGCAATAAAGAAATTGTGAGATAAAAACTTGCAAGAAAAAAGACTCATACTTGTGTTATACAATCTCACAATTATTTCTTTACAATTTCTAGTAATTATTAGTTGTTTATTTCTTGCAATTCTGACTTTATAACTCGCAATTCTTACTTTTTTGAGATATAAACTCTTAATAAACTCCACTTTTTTGTTGGTTTGTTTTTTTGGGGTAAAAATAAAAAATGATAACAATAACATCATACTTTCTATGCTTTGCACTTCTGGATGTGGAGTACGATGTGTGTGTGTATGTATATGTTTGTGAGCATAGTTTGTATGTGTATATGTAAATCTATATTGCTTTTTATTGTTGTGTGTTTGTTCATTTGTTTCCTTTTGTATTATGCATTTTTTCTTATTTTTTTCATAAGCTTGTTTGTCTGGTATTTGCATTTTCATGGTCTATATTTGTTATTTGCTTCAGTTTTTGTGTGTTGTATCTGTTATCGCTGTGTTTGATTAATAAAAGGGGGAGAAAACTCAATTTTTTCTAGCAAGTCTGACTTTTTTCTTGCAATTGTGAGTTTATATCTCACGATTTAGACTTTCTAACTTGCAATTGTGAGAAAAAAGTCTGACTTGTGGGATATAAACTAATAGGTGTGTTATAAAATATAAACTCGCAATTCTAACTGTTCAACAATAATTTGAGAGAAACTCTCAATTGCAAGTTAAAAAGTCAGAAATGCGAGATATAAACTGAAATCTGAGAAAAAGTCAAAATTGTGATATAAAAAGTCGCAATTACTTTTATTTGTAAAATGTAAACGCGCTATTAGACGTTTATATCTCACAATTCAGATTTTTAATTTTTATGACCTTTTCTTAGAATTGTGAAATATATAAACTCGAGTTATAAAGTCAGAATGGCGAGATAAAAATTCATAATTGAGAGTTCATAATTATTGTTTTATCCGTATTGGAAGCTTTCATAAAGTATGGATGAAGGGGTTTACAAATATATTGTGGAGAAAGACCAGGCGTTCTTTATAACTAAAAGCAAAATCTTAAAATAAATGTTGACTCTATTGGTAATATTATCTAATTGGATACTAATAGAGGAGATGTGATATCTTATTTTTGATATTCTATATAAATCTCACTGGCATGTTCTGAACCATCTGGAGATGAGATTGAGACAGGCGTGCATACATATAATTACAGTAATCTAGCCTGGATTGTTTCCAAGTCCCTGAAAGAAACTTTAATTTAGCAGCCGGTTTGAGCTGAAAGGCCCTTAATGATGAAAACTAATGTGCTTGTCAAAATTCATTGATGATCAAAAATGACAAATCGGCGGATAACTGCTTACATGAAACTAATGATGGAAGCCGGAGAACCTAAAATAACAGATTTAGTTATTCTTGGTAAAAAGCAAAACACATGAACAATTTCTTAATTTTAATTGCACAATTATCTCTATATGGAGTTACTGTCCTCACCTGGTCATAAGTGTATCTTAAAATTAAAATCTTTTATTAAAAATAAATTTTAATGACATTTTGTGAATTAGTTTTTTTATGGGGATGTTGATCAGAGTTGTTCATTGTTTTGTACTCACCAAAGGCATCCATTTCATTTGATTTTCCATTTAATCTTCATAAAAAAAGGCATATTTTGTTCCCATTACACTTATTTCTAAATGTAATCATTTGCATAATACGGATAGTTATGTTCAGTTTTGCATTAGTCTACTGGCAGAATGTTTCTTACCCAGAATTCTTGTACGCCGGGCGGTTGATTTCACAATATTATTCATAGGCAATAGACATTTCTCTTCCCTAGAGGTAGATTATCTTCTTTTGTCATTGTGTCAAGTTACACTTCTTCGCTGCATTGTTTATGCAAATTTTATAGTCCATAAAATTTCTGTTGAAGTGCTTGACTTGAAGATGTATCATGCCATAACACCGAGGACAGTAAGTGCACATAATGGAATTTGAGTGTGTGAGTCTGTGAACAATATTTTGACTTTATAAAATGAAAACATGCTGTGACTTATATAGTTTAGCAATGTTCATTTGGCAGCAAAAGTCCCTGGAAATGATTGTATACTGCATAATGTTGCTATTGTGCAGTCTCAGCATTCCTAGCATAAGACAATTGCATTCGAGTGAGATATATAATCATGACATAGCTCTTTATTGCAGGCTTTTTGACACAATTCCAGAGATAGAATAAAGTTTTGCTTACGTCAGTAATCAGAGGTGCCGATGTTATATGGTTGGCAGAACAGACTGATGTTAAAAACTGGATAGTGGCGTAATAAGATTGCCTAGTGCTGTATTTTTTTTCCTCAGAAGTCAAGCTAACCTTGAAAACGACTTTTTTTTTCTCAACATATTCCTTGTCGTGACTCTGATCCAAATCCATTCCCCCTAGGCTCAAATGAATTGGCTTCTTGTCATGACTGAGGCTGTATTAAAGGTTTGCCTGAAGGTTAATACCCCTTATGTTGCCCCAATATTTCAAAGGTTTATTATACCGCAGTAGATGAAAACAGTGCAATGCAGCTATTAAGGCTGACCTGAGGCACAGTTTAGTGTAGTAAAAACACTTTATTTATCTGGTATAGTTTTTAAAAGTCATAAAACACCTGCTAGATCTGTTAATCCATAAATGAGGCACAAGTAATAATAAAAAAGGCAAGTGGGTGCTATACTGTAGAAATGCCCCATAACACAAAATGAAAAATCATGTGTATTTGATTTAGAGAGATCAGGATTGGTAATATTGAGTAAATGATTCTTGTGGTTGCTAAAATGCTGCATATTCCTTAAGTGAGATTACAGGGAACTTGTTTTTTTTTTTTTTTTACAATTTAAGGCCTTAAAAATGTCTTAAATTGGACCAGAAAGTCTTAAATTCAATATCATGGCATGCAATTAGGACCCTATGATTTCTTTTTTTTTGTACTGTTTTATTTTCTTTTCTTATAAACAGAACACTGTTACATTACATGCATATAATATTAATCATTCAAAGTAAACAAACAGAAACAACTAAACAAACAAACAAACAAAAAAACACCCAAAGTTAAAGAAAATAGCTTTTGACAGTACTTCAGAGAAATATCATATACCAATACATTATCTGCATTGTTCAAACATTTAACCTATATTAACTCTGTTTCCTTCAAGCAAATTTTTTTCAATTAGTGCCCACTTCTGTTGAAAAATTTCAGATTTCAACTGTAAGTCTGCAGTCATTTTCTCAAAAAAAAAAAAAAAAAAAAAAAAAAAAAAAAAATATATATATATATATATATATATATATATATATATATATATATATATATATATATATATAATCATATGTTTATATATATATAGTCTATGTGTCCATTCTATCACAGTGGGTTCGTGCACCTTCATCCAGTTCACAGTGATATATCTTCCTAGCTGCCATTAACAATATATGCAATGCAAATAAATGGAATTTACTGAACAGATCTGAGGGGAAACCCTCAAGTAGGGCCCTATGATTTCTGTAGACAGAATTGCAGAATCCATTCATAAAAATGGAATTTACTGTATAATGCAAAAGAATTTGTCATATTTTGTACGAATAATTCAAAAGTAGGTCCGTACATTTAAAGGTTTAGGTCACCCGAAAATGATAATTCTGTCATCATTTACGCACACTAATGTCGTTCCAAACCCGTAAGACTTTCCTTCATCATATAAAGCGATCAAATCCCTTCAGAAAATTTTGAATAAACCCTTTCATTCATTTGGATTATTTTTACAATCTCTTTATGAACTTTATGAAGTGTCAAAGTGGTAGTTGCTTAGTCTGTATTTGTTCTTGTTTTAATCATAAAATCACTTTCACAAGAGCACAAGATTTCTTATCTTAAACTTGTAAAATGAATTAAAAAGTTATGGCGATCTGTTGGAAATTGTATTCTAAAATGTTGAAGTGTCAGTATACGTTCATTGTGTGCTTAGACATTTACATTTAGAGAACATATTGACGTGTTGTAATGTAAGGAATTTATTCTTTACATTTTCTTTAATTGGTCTAAAAAAGGTCTAAAATTTACCATCATAACCTACAGAAACCACGAGAGATGCTCTTATAGTTAAGCATTGCACTAATGAATAAGAAATAAGTTAAGATAATTTAGAAGTCCCATTAAATACTACTATTATCAGTACAGCATATACAAAAATGTTATTACTGTTTGATCAGCCAAATTTGAAGACATTAAATTTGTTTTTAGTACCAAGATTATAACCAATAACTGGTTATGCATCTTTCCAGTAGATGGCAGACTAGTGAAATGAATTTCTGTTCTCATTTCATAGACATTGAACCACATCCATATTAATTAACAAATAAAAATGTGAAATATTGGTCAGATGAGACTAGAAGACTGATGCAGTTAAGAGACCCTTCTGGGGACTTGTAAAAAGATGTATGATTATAAAACTTTCTGAGATGCAAAGCTAATAATAAATAAATGATTTAAATGTGATCAGAAAGCCGTTTATAACATTTACAGTTAAAATGACACTTCCTATTGTGTGCACGGAATCAGTTAGGAAGCAGGTTACTAAGTGACCTTTATGTGATCTTTGGAATGAAAACCGCTGCCGTTTTTAGCATTTATTGGCGTCTCAATTGACTGACCAGCTGAGACCTGGATTTTAAAACAAAGTCTTTTATTTCCGTGGCCCAGAAAAAGACAAAATAAATAAATAGTTCTGCTTGGATGAATTAGTGCAGCCTTTTTAGCCCACACAGTGTGATTTAAATCACATCATTTTATTAACATGCAGCTGAAAACTCCCAGTGGCATTTTGCAGCAACTTGGCGGTGTTCTCGCCCCCCTGATTAACATTTAACTCCGATCTGGCGGGACCTTGTTGCTACAATTAATTCTCTGTCATCCCAAACCGGGGTCACATGCTAACGAGGCCGCAGCCTTCACTGTGTGACACAGCTCTGCACTGCCATTTAAACCAAGGGACATCTTTATACTGCTCATTTAATAACTTAACACATCAATACTGAAATATACCTAAAATAACTTAGTCATTTGGTTATGGCACACAAGCCCCTCAATGCATTGCAATCTGTAGTTTTGACCAGAGTTTGGACCTTGATCTAGAATGCGCTCATGTTTAGTTAGGACTGTACACTATAGCAAGACAATTGGGAACGGGTTTGTTTTTGACCCTCTCTACTGACTACATTGTACAGCTGCATGATAAATTATTAAAAGATTGCGCACTTGATTCAAACAACCACACAACCTTATTTAATGACACAGATTCGGCTATGTCTAACGGATATTTGTCATTGAATAATTCAGTGACAAAGAGATTCGTTCAACAACCCAGATTCATCCAGTAATGAAATAAGTGAAGCCTTTATAAGTAAGTCATTGAATCATTCATTCAAACTGATTCATAAAAAGCAATTCAAATCAATTAAAGATTTTTAATTAAATGTAATTAATTAAATAAATATTGTTTTGTGGTCTATTCAGAATTGTGGGAGAATCATTATCTCTATTTTAAACAACAACAAAAAAATCCATAACCATGCTATACATTGTAATAGGCTTATAATGTTTTTTTCTAACAAGACAGCAGCTAATAAAGGCTCATTATAACAAAAATGTTTCATCCTAGCAGCTACTGTATGTTGGGTTCATCATGTTACATCATTATAGTACGTAAGATTCCATTGTAGCTGTTATTTATATAGCTGGGATTTAGCCTTTCAAGTATACTACTGGTCAAAAGTGTTTTAATGTGTTTTATGTTTTTAAGGAGATTCTTGTGCTGTCCAAGGTTTAGTTTCTGTGGTCAAAAAAATAAAAAATAAAATACTATAAAAACAGTTACATTGACAAATATTATTACAAATTAAATAATATTTTTCTATTTCAATATTATGGTGGCCCAGTAGTGCACAACACAACGAAATTTAAAAAGCATACATAAGTTCGCAACACAACGAAATCAAGCCAAAACACAAATGCTCCCGACCACTAGGGGGCTCTCAGAGTGCAGTAAAGTTAGTTTTAGTCTTACAAAGATATAAACATTATGATCAGTTTTATGTGTGTAACCGTTGTAAATCGTAAAATTGCTTTTTAAATTTCATTGTGCACTACTGGGCCACTGTACAATATAGTTTAAAATATAATTTATTTCTATGATGAAAAGCTGATCAGCAGCCAAAAATCCAGTCTCCTTCAGAAATCATTCTAATATGGTAATTTGGTGCTCTAGAAACATTTCTTATTATCAGTGTTGAAAACCGTCGTGCTGCTTAATACTTTTTTTCAGAAGTTAGTTTTTCAGGTTGATTGCTTGCTTGCTCGCTGGGTTGGGTTTAAGAAATTGACCACAAAATGGGTTTGTCCATATTTGACCCAAACATTGATTGATTGGTTGGTTGGATGATTGATTGGTTGATTGATTGATTTGATTGGTTGATTGATTGGTTGGTTGGTTAGCTGAATTCTTTGATAAATAGAAAGTTCAAAAGAGCACTATTTATTATTAATAGAATGTTTTATAACATTATTAATGTCTTTACTGCCACATTTTATCAAGTTTAATGCATCCTTGCTGAATAAAAGTATTAATTTCTTTTCTGAAATTACTTTCTCTTACTGACCCCAAACCTTTTGTAAGGTCCAATGGGTTTTAATTAGGCTTAAAATTCAATTTTATTTAAATGTACAATACTTTCCGATAGTTATTTAATTTGTATGTGGCTGACAAAAAAATGTACTTTGCTCTGGGTTGTAACAGACCTTGATTGTAATTCGTCATGATGGTTGCTTCGTGTGATTTGAAAGCCTTTGTATTCATATGCCAAATCAAATAGTAATAAAAAAAATAAAATAAAAAAAACATCACTGACTTTGTTCCAGAAGGCTTTAAAAGCATTTAATGTGAACTCCCATTTCTGTCTATTCCAGTATACAATCATATTAAGCATTGTTTTTATGTTTGTTTCTTAAGTTCATTTGGCCTCCCGTTGTTGTTTCGTGGAGTTCTCATTTGCTCCGGGCAAATTGTGAAAATCCAGTAAGTTTGCTGACTGAAAAGACTTCACGCTTGCTTCTCCGCTCAGGCCTGGAGATGCAGATATGTGGTCGGTGTAATGTGCATTATATGGATTGCAATAGTGAGAACCCTTGTCAAGTGGAGTCAGTTTTATTTAAATAGAGCTCTTCACAATACATATTGTTCCAAAGCAGCTTTACAGAATATAAATCCTTCATACCCCAAGCCAAAGGCGACTGTGTGGAAAAGAAATTCATGCAGGATGCGTTCTTGCATTCAAAAACGGCTAGATGAGTGAAAATAAATCAGACAGCAATGTAATAAGGATTAATATACTTAGGGCCAGATTTACAGACATTTACTTCGCCAGTGCAAACCCTTTTTTAAAAGACATGCAGTGAAAAATTGGTGATGAAAAGGGATGGACACATGCATTTGTGGGGGTTTCCCTTACAAACGCAAAATTAATGGGGAGAGAGTATTTAAAATAAATCATGCAACGTGATTTACTAAGGTTTACGGTCAATTTACTAATAGCACAATTTACTTGTGGCATTATTTAATGCTGAAAAATCACCCATTTTGCGCTTGACACGGCTGTGTCTGTGTTCATTTGCACATTGTTAGTAGATCACATGCAGGACTTTTCACTCCCACTGGTGCTTTTATGGGATTGTGGTCTCATGCTGATTTGCCCAGTAATCACACTGTCAACTGTAACATCACTAAATGGCTAATTAACAAAATATTCATGGTATGGATTTATATACATTTTATATATGTACATTCTCTATTTAAACTAATTGATTGATTAGTTGATTAATTCATTGTATTTGATTGATTCATTGATTGTTTCATTGGGATTGATTTATATATTTTTTTGAAATATTGGTTGGTTGGTTGATTTGATGATATATTGGTTGGTTGGTTGGTTGGATGATTGATATATTGGTTGGTTGGTTGGATGATTGATATATTGGTTGGTTGGATGATTGATATTGGTTGGTTGGTTGGTTGGATGATTGATATATTGGTTGGTTGGTTGGTTGGATGATTGATATATTGGTTGGTTGGTTGGTTGGATGATTGATATATTGGTTGGTTGGTTGGTTGGATGATTGATATATTGGTTGGTTGGTTGGTTGGATGATTGATATATTGGTTGGTTGGTTGGTTGGATGATTGATATATTGGTTGGTTGGTTGGTTGGATGATTGATATATTGGTTGGTTGGATGATTGATATATTGGTTGGTTGGTTGGATGATTGATATATTGGTTGGTTGGTTGGTTGGATGATTGATATATTGGTTGGTTGGTTGGTTGGATGACTGATATATTAGTTGGTTGATTGGATGATTGATTGATATATTTTTTTTGAAATATTGGTTGGTTGGTTGGTTGGTTGATTTGATGATATATTGGTTGGTTGGTTGGTTGATTTGATGATATATTGGTTGGTTGGTTGGTTGATTTGATGATATATTGGTTGGTTGGTTGGATGATTGATATATTGGTTGGTTGGATGATTTATATATTGGTTGGTTGGATGATTGATATATTGGTTGGTTGGATGATTGATATGTTGGTTGGTTGGTTGATTGGATGATTGATATATTGGTTGGTTGGTTGGTTGGATGATTGATATATTGGTTGGTTGGATGATTGATATATTGGTTGGTTGGATGATTGATATATTGGTTGGTTGGATGATTGATATGTTGGTTGGTTGGTTGATTGGATGATTGATATATTGGTTGGTTGGTTGGTTGGATGATTGATATATTGGTTGGTTGGATGATTGATATATTGGTTGGTTGGATGATTGATATATTGGTTGGTTGGATGATTGATATATTGGTTGGTTGGATGATTGATATATTGGTTGGTTGGTTGGTTGGTTGATTTGATGATATATTGGTTGGTTGATTTGATGATATATTGGTTGGTTGGTTGGTTGGATGATTGATATATTGGTTGGTTGGATGATTGATATATTGGTTGGTTGGATGATTGATATATTGGTTGGTTGGATGATTGATATGTTGGTTGGTTGGTTGATTGGATGATTGATATATTGGTTGGTTGGATGATTGATATATTGGTTGGTTGGTTGGATGATTTGATGATATATTGGTTGGTTGGTTGGATGATTGATATATTGGTTGGTTGATTGGATGATTTATATATTGGTGGGTTGGATGATTGATATTTTGGTTGGTTGGTTGATTGGATTATTGGATGATTGATATATTGGTTGGTTGGTTGATTGGATGATTGATTGATATATATATTTTGGCATATTGGTTGGTTGGTTGATTTGATGATATATTGGTTGGTTGGTTGGATGATTGATATATTGGTTGGTTGATTGGATGATTGATTGATATTTTTTATTGGAATATCCGTTGATTGGATAATTGATATTGGTTGGTTGGTTGATTGGATGATTGATATATTGGTTGGTGGATTGGATGATTGATATATTAGTTGGTGGATTGGATGATTTATATATTGGTTGGATGATTGATTGATATTTTTTATTGGAATATTGGCTGATTGGATTGATTGGATGATTAATATATTGGTTGGTTGATTGGATGATTGATTGATATATTGGTTGATTGGATGATTGGAATATTGGTTGATTAGATTATTGATATTTGTTGATTGGATGATTGATATTTTTGTTGGTTGGTTGATTGGATGATTGATTGATATTTTTTATTGGAATATTGGTTGATTGGATAATTGATATTGGTTGGTTGGTTGATTGGATGATTGATATATTAGTTGGATGATTGATTGATATTTTTTTATTGGAATATTGGTTTATTGGATAATTGATATTGGTTGGTTGATTGGATGATTGATATATTGGTTTGTTGGTTTGATTGGATGATTGATATATTGGTTGGTTGATTGGATAATTGGAATATTGGTTGATTAGATTATTGATATTTGTTGATTGGATGATTAATATTTTGGTTGGTTGATTTGATTATTGATATATTGGTTGGTTAATTAAATGATTGATATATTACTTGGATAATTGAATGATTGATATATTGATTGGGTAATTGAATGATTGATATATTGGCTGATTGGACGATTGATTGATCGATTGACCGATTGATTGATTGATTGATATTTTTTTATTGGAATATTGGTTTATTGGATAATTTATATTGGTTGGTTGATTGGATGATTGATATATTGGTTGGTTGGTTGATTGGATGATTGATTTGTTATATGGGTTGATTGAATGATTGATATATTGTTTGGTTGGATAATATGGCATAAAACAGCCAAATAAATATGTATATAAATGGCATAAACAAACTATTAAAACTCCTGTGTAAATGACAGATATTCAGTAGGTAGAAGAATTTTATTTTGACTTAATATTTTGGGACAGAACGGACAAGAATATGATTTTGCTCTGTAGATTGTTCGTTTTTTATTTGTATTTTGAAGAAGGCTTCACCTGAGAGCAACTTGCCACCAGAGTTTATAGAACAATTGTTGTATTGGTTCTTTTTCCTGTTGTTTTGGTGCAAAGGGTTTGCGCCTACGGCAAGTGCTCATTGATCTGTGTGAGTGCAGGGACACACAGCATATCCTGGATTCCAGCTACTCTAGAGATTGCGCCCTTGTTATGTGTGAGCTTGTGTTGCTGTAGATCTTTTTGTCCCTCTGCTGCCAATGAGGAATTTAATGGAAGTGTTGGTGGGCACGTCAGATTTATTGATGCTGCGGTCAGCTGGAACGCTCAGAAATGCTCCTGTTGTGTCTTTATTCGCTTCAGACTCCCGTTAGCAGTCGTTCATTATTCAGGGCCATGCATTGATGGCTAGCTTTGTGGTTTGGTGGCCTACTATGAACACACTATTCCCTCTGCTCACATGGTGTGTTTACTAGTGTTACGAGGAAGCTTTTATGGCTCAGAGCTGATTTGTGTGCATTAACTGAGCCAGTGTGTTATGGAAAATGTCCCAGCACTACTGTTTTATGGGTCAGATTTCTTTGCTATGCCAAGCCTGAGAGACATCATCATCACCCATTGAATAAACAAATGTCCGTGTAATAATTCCTCTTTTAGTACAGCTGATGTGGAAAGGTTTGATGCTCAAATAAGCAATGTTTATGGTAGAAGCGTATGTGAACAGTCTGCTCAGTATAGCCGCTCTTTTTATTCCAAGTTTGATGGTTATGATGTTCACTGAACAAATTGAGGAGAAAATGGTTTTAGTGAGGGCCATTTATTCACCAGGTTCTTAAGCTACAGTATGTAGAAGCCTGACAGATCTGTGACCAAACAAGTGATGGTTGTTGTCATGACGATGGTCCTTCATACTGCATCATGTGATCACATCATTTGCACTGTTGAGGATACTGTTGTGGATACAGATCATTTACACTGTTGAGGATACTGTTGAGGATACAGATCATTTACACTGTTGAGGATACTGTTGAGGATACAGATCATTTACACTGTTGAGGATACAGATCATTTGCACTGTGGAGGATACTGTTGTGGATACAGATCATTTACACTGTTGAGGATACTGTTGAGGATACAGATCATTTACACTGTTGAGGATACTGTTGAGGATACAGATCATTTACACTGTTGAGGATACTGTTGTGGATACAGATCATTTACACTGTTGAGGATACTCCTCAACAGTGGTGAAGGAAGCAGAGAAGAATCCATAGAAACTATAGTTAACATTCAAATATTCATCAGCATAGAAGTAATAGTATTTATAGGAATATATTATTGTTCATGAATTAAATTATGAAAACAATAATAATATTAATAATAATGCAATTTGTTGCAAGCACCACTATGCTCTGGTACCAATTTCCTGTTAAATTTTTGTCTTGCTGTACATAGGTTTATTTATAAAAATAGATTTTAAAATAATTAACAATAATAAACTTACTAAAATTTCTATAAATGCTTCTACTACTATTATCATGGTTGTTGTTGTTGTTGTTGTTGTTATTATTATTAGTAGATTTAATTTCCATCTGATACATTTCAGAATATTCAACAATTTACCAAAGCTATTGAAAAATAGATTTTGAGCATGCTGTCACATTTCATCCAAACAAACCTAATTTATCATTCTCAGCTCCTGTAGAGCAGCGCTCATCTCTCGCTAATGGTTTTCCTACCATTACAGATTGTAATAATCGTGAACACATTTTGATTTATGCTATGTTTTCCCCCATGAAAAGCATGAAATGCAGCATTGGCTGATATGCCTCGATTAGGTTGGGAGATTGAGGAAGTTGTCCTTTTACTGTGACCATTTTGCTGTTCTTTCCAACAATAGATGTTATTAGGTCTCTGGTAAGGGTGTCTGGATATATAAAAGATCAGTTTCAGCGCAGAATATGGGAATGCTGTGGTACTTGTGGGATGTTATTTTTTATATTGGAGCACCCCGTTCATAATGAGGAGACATCTCGGCTATGATGGTGATTGATTCTATCACAGTCTCAGACCCTCAGCCCTGTCTCCACGCTGGATGATCAGTGAGGTTTTATATTAGCATGATGAACGACTTGAAGTTATGCACCTTGAGAGGTAATGTTCTTTTAACCTCGCTCAAGAGTTGTGCTGAACAGATAACAGCCACCATATACCATGATTTAACGACTGTCACTGCCAATGTAGGTAACATTTTAATAAGGAAAGAAAGTCACAACAAAATCCAGTTTGAAAATACTTTGTAGGAAATATCTCCAAGACTTTATTTTCAAATTATTAATTAAATTAATTTAATATTAAAGGCACACTATGTAAGTTTCGCCGCTAGAGGTCTCTTATTCAAAATAAAAACAAATGCGTAGCTTGATGACACATTTAATGACCGTGGGATCATGGGAGTTGTTGTCTTCACCTCCAGAGGCGATGGAAAATCCGATGGGACTCAGGCAGAAATCATTTTCATGGATGTGCAAATTATTAAGTCTTTCCCCGCCAGTTGCCAGCTACCGCCAGCCGAGAGCCCTTTCACTTACATTCACTTTCTTTTATTGTATTCTTATAAAATATGTAAGGGATATAGAATATTCATGCAGAATAAAAAAGGAAAATTATGTCATGTTATGTCATGTTACCCTCATGTCGTTCGACACCCGTAAGACCTTTGTTCATCTTTAGAACACAAATGAAGATATTTTTGTTGAAATCCAATGGCTCAGAAAGGCCTCCATTGGCAGCAATGACATTTCCTCTCTCAAGACCCCATTAAAGGTACTAAAGACGTCGTTACAAAGTCCATCTCTCTACAGTGGTTCTACAATAATTTTATGAGGTGATGAGAATAGTTTTTGTGCGACACAAAAAAAAAAAAAAATATATATATATATATATATATATATATATATATATATATATATATATATAAACGATTTTATTCAACTTTATTTTTGTCTGGATCCCTGACTTGAACTCACACAGCAACACGACGCATGTGCGAGAATATGATGTGGAGCCGGCGGAAATGATGAAATTTGTTTATAAGCAGAATGCTTATTTACAATTACGAGAGGGTAAGTAATTAAAGAGGGCAAGTAATTAATGACAGAATTTTCATTTTTGGGTGAACAAACCCTTTAATAGTGAGAATTGGACCCTAAATTAAAGTGTTACCCAATTATTCATTTTCTGTCAATAAAGGTATCCCACAAGTTGCTCATCTGTAATAAAACACATAATATATTAAAGCAAATTCTGAAATCAATGGTAGCGTGGATATGTTGTTATTGACAGGCAAGGCAATGACACGGGACGTTACACTGGTTAAAATTGCTTTTTAAATATTGGGATTTAAACATTGGAAACATTTGGGATAGTGTAAGTACAATGTCAGTTATACTATGCTTTCTCTTTGCTTTACAATGATTTTGGTACAATTTATTATTAAAAAAACTAAAAAATAAAACCTAATTGTAAATAAATCTTTAATCATTTAATGTTACATTTCGTATTTGGTGGCATTGAGCTATAGGTATCTAGAATATAGAAACAATGACCCAGCATATCTGTATCCTGAGGGAGACGATTCCTCAATGGCCTTGACTGTGAATCTCCTGGACACGTCATCAGTTTTGTAAGCCACCTTGTGTGGCTAAATAAAAACCATATCTCATTAGCCAATGTTACTTGAGACATGCAGGACAATATTCATCAATGCCATGGTCCTTTCTGCTAACTCTGCATTTTAGAAGTTACTGTAAACCTATCTCACCTGCTCCAGTGTCATAAACAATTGGATTCGCCGGTCAAAAGAGTCTGTGTAGCTTAGCCAGGGATAGCTGTTTGTAACTATAGCAGGTATGCTATCCATTTCTTACTATGAGGCATTTGCATTGTAGCTTGTTGTATTGTACAACAGGTGATAATTTTATGGGTATATACCAGACTGTAAAAAAATATGGACGTAGTGTCCGTGATGTCACTCAAACGATTCTGAAGAGCAGTTTTGAAGCGTAAAGTAGGCCGAGCTGGCCGTCACTCCCGGATAACTGACAATGGGCAAAGAGTCGGGACGTGGGCGGTAGAGGTGGGCAGATCGATACTAATATCGATAATATCGATACCAACGTTGGTATCGGTATTGATCGATACCAACGTGAAAATATCAATACTTAAGTTTCTGTTTCTCTCTGGCCGTGTTTGTCAAAATGCTGCTGCTGTCACAGAGCAGAGGAAGCTCAAGAGTGCTTCTCGTGCTCAACACTGCTCTCATCCCCTTCTCCTGTTTTGTATCGTCACGTGACTCACCACTAGCGCTACCACCAGCAGTCAGGCGCGCGCGCCGCTCAGCCGCGCATTTCTAACAGCAGTCAGTCAGAGGCGGAGGATGGCAGCAGAGAGAAAGAGGAGCGTTGTATGGCTGTATTTTCAGGCCGAAAATGAGACAACAGCGACTTGTACCATTTGTAGAAAGTCTTTAAAATGCAGTGGCAATAACAACTAATTTGTACAAACATATGAAAAATCACTGACCAGAAAATGCAGAGCTGCAGAAACGGAGAGAGGAGGAGAAAAATCCCCCTACCAAAAGTTGTTTCTGAACAAAAGCTGATTAATAACCCAAAATGCAAATCACAAAAACAAATTAAAAGTCATGAAAATTTATTTAGATTTAGGTTGAAGACGCATCCACCTTAATTATTTAAAAGTATCGGTATTGGTATCGGTATCGGCGATACTGGCCCTGTATTTACTTGGTATCGGATCGATACCAAATCTAGCGGTATCGCACACCTCTAGTGGGCGGAGCTGAGGTGACGTGATGAATAACAGACAGCAGACAAACGGCTATCCACCTGACACTCAAAGTGGCCACGCCCTTAATTATGCAGAACTTTAAGGCTTTATATAATGTAAACGAATGAGTTATAAAAAAATTAAAAATCACCACCCTCACTGTTGATTAAGAGCAAAATTAGCCGTAGAGACCAAAACCACAGTTTGTACCAGGCTGTAAACATGTTTTTTTCTGCTGTAAAGTTAGGCATTTTAACATACGGCTCAATGAGATTCTGCTCCCTTCTGGAGCCTGTCCCTAGTGGCCAGTCGATGAATTGCAGTTTAAGTTACTTCCGTATTGGCTTCATGAGAAACTTGGGGAGGTTGCCGCTTGGTATATACACTACTGTTTAAAAGTTTGGGGCTGCTAAGATTTTTTTAAAGAAGTCTCTTAAGCCACTTATCCACTCTGTTAGGGGGATATATTAGGCAGCAAGTGAACATTTTGTCCTCAAAGTTGATGTGTTAGCTGCAGGAAAACGGGCAAGCGTAAGGATTTAAGCGAGTTTGACAAGAGCCAAATTGTGATGGCTAGACAACTGGGTCAGAGCATCTCCAAAACTGCAGCTTATGTGGGGTGTTTCCGGTCTGCAGTGTTCAATATCTATTAAAAGTGCTCCAAGGAAGGAACAGTGGGGAACCGGCGACAGAGTCATGGGCGGCCAAGGCTCATTGATGCATGTGGGGAGCGAAGGCTGGCCCGTGTGGTCTGATCAAACAGACGAGCTACTGTAGCTCAAATTGCTCAAGAAGTTAATGCTGGTTCTGATAGAACGGTGTCAGAATACACAGTGCATCACAGATTTTTTGCATATGGGGGTGCATAGCCGTAGACCAGTCAGGGTGTCCACGCTGATCCCTGTCCACCGCCAAAAGCACCAACGGATGGAAGAATGGTGGCCTGGTCTGATGAATCACGTTTTCTTTTACATCACATGGATAGGTGCGTGTGCATCGCTGGGGAGCACATGGCACCAGGAAGCACTATGGGAAGAAGGCAAGCTGGAGCAGTGTGATGCTTTGGGCAATGTTCTGCTGGGAAACCTTGGGTCCTGCCATCCATGTGGATGTTATTTTGAAACGTCCTACCTACCTAAGCATTGTTGCAGACGGAAATGGTATTCCCTGGTGGCTGTGGCCTCTTTTAGGAAGATAATGCGCCCTACCACAAAGCAAAAATGGTTCAGGAATGGTTTGAAGAGCACAACAATGACTTTGAGGTGTTGACTTGGCCTTCAAGTTCCCCAGATCTCAATCCAATCGAGCATCTGTGGGATGTGCTGAACAAACAAGTCCAATCCATGGAGGCACTACCACGCAACTTACAGGACTTAAAGGATCTGCTGCTAACATCTTGGTGCCAGATACCACAGCACACCTTCAGGGGTCTAGTAGAGTCCGTACCTCAACGGGTCAGGGCAGTTTTGGCAGCAAAAGGGGGACCAACACCATATTATAATCATAATGTTATGCCTGATTATTATTGTGAATCAAAGTTGTAGCTTTTTTTTATCATCCACTGAATAGATTACTAATTAAAATGTACTCTTATTTGTCAGTCATTTTCAGTGAGAGTTGGTGATTTTTAGTGACGAGCGAATGTTGCAATGTTGTGAAATTAGATATAGATCAAATTTGGGTGAATTGTTCGGCTCATTTAAACAGTGTCACTAGTTTGGGTGCTTTTATTGCGTTTGTAATGATTATACACAAGTGCCCTATACGCACAACCTAGAGAACGTTCCAGATGTCCTCTGAGAAGCAACAACAAATAACAACCTTCAAACAAAACTCCTGAGGATAATAGTCCAGATGTTTCTTTAAGCCGTGGATAAGTGTGTGTAAACAAACAATATTTTAACATACAACCATATTTAGAGATATTTTGGAGGACTTAAGATCCTGAATACAACCTGCAACTAGATGATGTTTTGTCTCCAGAATTAATTAAGGGTTATTGCAAATCATTAAATTTCCTTGACAGCACTGCAAACTGTGAAGGTGTGAAATCTTCACATTGAAGGCATGGATAAAAGACAAAAATGTGTTGTGCGCATGATAAAGAGAGAGAACATGAGTATGACTAAAATATTCAAGACAGCCTTCCAGACAATGCAAATGAGTTCAAAACAGTTTCATGGCCAGGCCTTTAGAAGCACATGAAAGATGCTGGAGGAAAACGGTGAAGAACAAATTACTCTACTGTCATAGTGATCCTGGTTCAAACACAATTTAAATGTACTAAACGTAATGTTCTTGCTTGAGTAAGGGAAGATCTTTGTTTAAAAATAAATCACAATATCTCTCTTTGCCAATGTGATAAATGTTGTATTTTATAGCGTACCTGTTTGGGGCTAAAATTGGTAATGTGAGACACTTTAAAGGGATAGTTTGAAAAAGTTGTTGTTGTTTTTTGTATACTGTAATGTGAAAGTCCCCTTGTGAAATAGAAGCACTACTACAGTACTTATATGTAAATTAAATGTAATATTGTCAGACACTTAATTGCATAATTCATTTCAATTAAATGAAAGGCCCCACTTTATATTAGGTGTCTACTCTGTACTAACATTTAAATGAATAATTTGATACATTGAACTTATTGTGTATATACATTATATTTTAAAAAATATATAAGTACAGCTGTAATTAATTTCTGTACTTACATCTATAATTACACCATTGACCTTCCCTTAAGTTTTAACCCACCCTTAAACCTACCCATACCACTAAACATGTCCTTAACCCGTATTCCACCTCACTAGCATCAAAAGTATTTTTCAATACAATATAAACACAATAAGTACATTGCACTTATTAAGTACATAGTTAAGGACACCTAATATAAAGTGTAACCAAATTAAATGTATTATAGTTTAACCTTGAGGCAATTACAGTACGATTAAGGCAATTGAGTACATCTTTACATGTGATTTTATAATTGCTCCTGAAATGTGGTTAAAGTGTACAGTCGATTGTAAACTAAAATATACTTTAAATGTCATTTCTATTGAAACTTCATGTTTTTTAAATATGTTTGTAATGATGCCGTTGTAATTCTGTAAATTTACAAAAAATGTAATATCGAATAACGGTTAATATAATCATGTGCTTTAGTATGTCACATCAAAACGAGTGTGAAAGATTAAATGAACTATTTAAAAATGTACTTTAAAATAAAACTAGCAGGCCGTCGCCATCTTGGCAGCACTCCCGGATAACTGAAAATGGGCAAAGAGGCGGGGCGTGGGTGGAGCTGAGGTACCTGGTTGATACAACCACTTTTTGTACCAGGCTGTTAAAAAATGTTCTGCTGTAAAGTTGGGCATTTTAACAAGGGGGAGATACAGATCATTTGACTCCCTTTTGGAGCCTTTCTCTAGCGGCCAGTCTATGAATTGCAGTTGAAGTCACTTCCTTGTTGGCTTCAAGAGAGATTGCGGGAGGTTGCCGCTTGATAGCGAGCCATTCATTTGCTGCTCTGATTGCACGATAACACCACACTCTTACTCTTGTACCCAAGGTAAATCATCCCCACTGTCACCCCCTACATGTGTGATGACGGTTAAAACAACGCAATCTCACAGCAATTTGTACGTATTTTAAGAGGTGGCTAAATTATATGAATTCGTATGAATTGCTTTAAGATCAGGTCGGTTAAAATGTATGCGCAGGTTACTTTACTTCCTAAGCAAGTGCATACATCTGAATTGCTTTCACGTTCATTCATGTTCATGCACATTCATTCATGCAAATCGTGCCACAGATCCAGTGCAGCTGAACTGTGTGCTCCCGCGTTCGCATGACAGTTTTCACACTACCAATTTTGAACTAAACTGCCAGTGTGAAAGCAACCAGAGACTCATACATGGTAATGCTAATTTAGTTTATTTATGAGGGGAAAGATGCACAGTTTGATTGTATTTTTAGGCTTTCTCCATTCTTCACTGCCAAACTTAAAGTGTTTGTGGCAACGACATTGAGGGTAGACCAAAGTCGGCTCATTGAAGTGTCAGGGAGATGGGCGTCATCAGCGCTCTGTGACAAGAGCACTGTAGCGAAACAATCAGCAGTCGTGTCACCACAGCTCACACTGTGGAACCTGCTTCTCAAAATGCTCCCAGTGTGCTGTCAGTTTCCTCAATCCTCACCAACAATACTTCAGTGCGGTCTCCCAAACAAGCTGTTCTGAAATACACATGGGTAATGCTAGCCTTTGTCAATGTTCGGTATTACTGACAAGAAATGGCACCACACAAGGCAAATTACAACCAAAGCTAAAACCTTCCCTATGCAATAAGCATGTTTTGTTTGGCTTCATTAGCTTGGTTTTAACTTGGTTTTAAGCAAATTTAACTTGTGCACAAAATTTGTGAATAAAGCACTGTTTCCATCCCATGTGTTCAAGAGAACAAACATCGTCACTTCCTAGGAAATTGAAGAAAAATATCTGTAATGGAAGTTGCTGCAATTGGGGAAGCCACTGTGGCTTTTTTTCATACATCATAATGTAAATTGCTCGTGCCTCAAAGTGCGCAGACAAAGCGCATTAAACGCTGTCATGCCGTGTGAGGCATTCTGAGAGGTCATTATACCCAATCATTTTTATGACAGGCTTTGGCTCAGGCATTTCAGAATGATCAAACCACCATTTGAGATACCTTATGATGAAATTGATCCGCTGGTTGCTCCAGTTATCCAATCACATTCTCTGTTGAGGCAGTCACGTGAGAGTTTTTTTTAAATTCAGTAATTGTTTTTGTGTTGTAGTTCATAAGGATGTCTTTATAAAACAAATATCCACCTTAAAGGTTTAGTTCACTTTTAAATAAACTTTTGCTGATAATTTACTCACCCCAATGCCATCCAAGATGTCCATGTCTTTCTTTCTTCAGTCGAAAATAAATTAAGGTTTTTGATGAAAACATTCCAGGATTTTTCTCCTTGTAATAGACCCAATGGACCCTAAACGGTTCAACGTCTAAATGACAGTTTCAGTGCAGCTTCAAAGGGCAAATATACCATACGATACCAGACGATGAATAAGGGTCTTATCTAACGAAACGATCGGTCATTTTAAAAAATATATCAAAAGTTTAAGTTTTATAAGCACAAATGTTCGCCTTGGTCCGTTCTGTGATAGGTGTACGGGACGTCATGTAATACGCAATTACGTTGAAAAGTTCATGCTTGTCGTAGGCAGGAGTACCGAGCCAAATAGCCTATATATGTAAACAGGAGAAAAGCAATGTTTTCAACTAAAATGGCATCCTCCTCTCTACAACATCCAAATAGAAATAAAAATAAAAAAGAGACATACAAGTGTGCTCACAAATAAAGTTACAAAGGTTTTAGCACTCAAAAACCATTACACGCAGTGTCTGAACACAAGGACACACATGCTGGGGCAGGAGGAAAGAGTCTTAGTTAGCCGACTTTCCATCTCAGCTCAATCCCCATGTGGTCCAAAGTAAAACAAGAGAGACAACAAAAGCACAAAAACATTGCACGGCTAAAGTACATCAACTGTTTCATCCACAGATGTAACACAGATAACCTAAATGTATTTGTCCTGGGACGTAACAATAATTATCATTCATTACCTTAGTATTTGCATTTGCAGTTGCACAGTGTAGGTCACATTTGTAAATTGTAGGTCTTGATATTCTTGCAATGTTAATATTAAAGGGAAAGTTCACCCATGATTTACTCACCCTCAAAACATTAGGTGTATATGACATTCCTCTTCTCAATCGAATGCAATCAGAGATATATTAAAAAATGTGCGTCCATCCATCATAAACATACTTCACACGGTTCCATGTGGATCACTTTAATAATGGATGGATGCACTTTTTTGGGCATTTACTGCCATTATAAAGCTTGGATTAGCCAGGCCATTTTTTATATATAACTCTTATTGTATTCGTCTGAAAGAAGAATGTCTTATACACCTAGGATGACTTGAGGGAGAGTAAATCATAGACTAATTTTCATTTTTAGTGAACTATCCCATTAATGTTAATCAATGTTAAAGGGTTAGTTCACCCAAAAAAGAAAATTCTTTTTTTCTAATTCTATTTTTATTCATTTTGTCACCCTCATATTTTTCAAACTTGTTTGACATTTTTTTCTGCAAAACACAAAAGAAAATATTGTGAAGAATTTTGACAACATTGGACACTATTGTACGGAGAGAAAAAAAGATATTTCATCCAACAAAATTTCTGAATAAGATATTACAGTCAATGACCCAAAATTCTCAGTATTATTGACATATAGCTGTCTTATATTAATAAATGGAGGCTCAATCTGGTCTTCAGATTAATGCGTTACATGCTTATATATTAGAAACCAAAATTGCCACACATTGCCATTTTATTAAAAAAAAAAAAATTCAGTGACAGTATAAAGGCATTTATAATGTTGCAAAAGATTTCAAGAAAATGCTGTTTTTGAACTTTCATTCATCTACAAATCCTGAAAAAGGTAACATGATTAACACAAAAAATATTAAGCAGCACAACTGTTTTCAACATTGCTAATAATATGAAATGATTCTTGAGCAATATTATACAGGTCCTTCTAAAAAAATTAGCATATTGTGATAAAAGTTCATTATTTTCCATAATGTAATGATACAAATTTAACTTTCATATATTTTAGATTCATTGCACACCAACTGAAATATTTCAGGTCTTTTATTGTTTTAATACTGATGATTTTGGCATACAGCTCATGAAAACCCAAAATCTCAAAGAATTAGCATATCAATAAAAGGTTCTCTAAACGAGCTATTAACCTAATCATCTGAATCAACTAATTAACTCTAAACACCTGCAAAAGATTCCTGAGGCTTTTAAAAACTCCCAGCCTGGTTCATTACTCAAAACCGCAATCATGGGTAAGACTGCCGACCTGACTGCTGTCCTGAAGGCCATCATTGACACCCTCAAGCGAGAGGGTAAGACACAGAAAGAAATTTCTGAACGAATAGGCTGTTCCCAGAGTGCTGTACAAAGGCACCTCAGTGGGAAGTCTGTGGGAAGGAAAAAGTGTGGCAAAAAACGCTGCACAACGAGAAGAGGTGACCGGACCCTGAGGAAGATTGTGGAGAATGACCAATTCCAGATCTTGAGGACCTGTGGAAGAGTGGACTGAGTCTGGAGTAGAAACATCCAGAGCCACCGTGCACAGGCGTGTGCAGGAAATGGGCTACAGGTGCCGAATTCCCCAGGTCAAGCCACTTTTGAACCAGAAACAGCAGCAGAAGCGCCTGACCTGGGCTACAGAGAAGCAGCACTGGACTGTCATCCGGAAATCAAGGTGCCAGAGTCTGGAGAAAGACTGGGGAGAAGGAAATGCCAAAATGCCTGAAGTCCAGTGTCAAGTACCCACAGTCAGTGATGGTCTGGGGTGCCATGTCAGCTGCTGGTGTTGGTCCACTGTGTTTTATCAAGGGCAAGGTCAATGCAGCTAGCTATCAGGAGATTTTTGAGGACTTCATGCTTCCATCTGCTGAAAAGCTTTATGGAGATGAAGATTTTGTTTTTCAGCACGACCTGGCACCTGCTCACAGTGCCAAAACCACTGGTAAATGGTTTACTGACCATGGTATTACTGTGCTCAATTGGCCTGCCAACTCTCCTGACCTGAACCCCATAGAGAATCTGTGGGATATTGTGAAGAGAAAGTTGAGAGACGCAAGACCCAACACTCTGGATGAGCTTAAGGCCTCTATCGAAGCATCCTGGGCCTCCATAACACCTCAGCAGTGCCACAGGCTGATTGTCTCCATGCCACACCACATTGAAGCAGTCATTTCTGCAAAAGGATTCCCGACCAAGTATCGAGTGCAAACATAATTATTTGAAGGTTGACTTTTTTGTATTAAAAACTTATTATTGGTCGGATGAAATATGCACATTTTTTTAGATTGAATTTTGGGTTTTCATGAGCTGTATGCCAAAATCATCAGTATTAAAACAATAAAAGACCTGAAATATTTCAGTTGGTGTGCAATGAATATAAAATATATGAATGTTGAATTTTTTTCATTACATTATGGAAAATAATGAACTTTTAACACAATATGCTAATTTTTTGAGAAGGACCTGTATTATAATGATTTCTGAAGGATCATGTGACACTGAAGACTGGAGTAATGATGCTGAAAATTCAGCTTTGCCATCACAGAAATATTATTTCATGCAGTTACATTTTTTACAATATTTTTGATCAAATAAATGCAGCCTTGGTGATCAAATAAGACTTCCAAAACATAAAAAAATCTTCCCAACTCCAAACATTTCAACAGTAGTGTAGATTTTTGGACATTAATATGCTTTTAAACACCTTTACCAGTCTTTCGGAGGCTTGTTTAATGCCAGAATCTCAATGAACCTCAATGAAAGTCATTGTGATTATCATTTACTGATCCAGTCCTTTTAAATCTGAACAGAGGGAGACAATCCTCTCGTCAGCCTCTGCTTTTATGTTGCCATGGTTTGACAACATCCGTATGTCTCCGGGGCCGTGTAGCGTGCAGACGGCATGTCTGTCTGGTTTGGTTTTGACAGGGATCATCTCCACGTCAAATTAATGTGGAATCTTTTCATGATATCAAAGCTAAATCATTTTTTTTGGACTTGTATTGTTTTTACGCTGCTTTTCATTCTCTTGTCAGCGAAATGTAACTTTAAAAGGAAAATAGCAATGCAGGTATGTTTCTCCTGAGTTGCATTATGTTAGTAGTGCTTATATTTGTATTGGACGTGTCGATGCAGTCCCGCGCCACACGCAGAGATAGCGAGCGCTCCGGCACATTAGGGAATTGATCATACAGCTGCTACTTCGGAAAGTGTTTGCAAAAAAAAGCCCCAAAGGAGCCCATTCAGCTTATTCCTGTATAATTACCTCAGATGGCTAATGGAAATCGATGGCATGTCTGTCGCATCAGCTTGATATGCTGTGCTTTGTAATGAAAGTTCACATACCTGTCCAAGGCTGAGCAGAAGGCCTGTTGGTTGAACCCTCTGACATGCCAAGTCAACACTTTTGGCAGTTACACAGTAATGGGGGGAAAGGCCCAGCTAGACAGGGATGCTTTCCTAGTTAATTAGCCAAAATGTGACATTCCGTTTTTGCACTATAGTGCTGAAGTTTATCTTGCCATAAAACATGCTGGGCTTTTATGAGAGGAGGTGATTTTAGTGGCGTCAGACAGAGTAGATGTTAGAGCAAATTAGCTGATAAACCATTCCAAAACTCAAAGCAGGATACAAGATTTAAGCAGATGACTTAAGTGTACAAATGTACTTGTAAAACATTTTGTGTGAATCATTTTGTTTTATCGTTTAAATAGTTCTTTGTTTATCTAACATGTGCTCAATATGTTCTTTGGTCAAATTTAGTCAATATTCTCTCTTAAATCAAGATATTCTCTCTTTTATCAAGTTTCCTGGGGTGCACTTACAATGTTAGTATAATTTTATAATCTAGAAATAAAAGACATTTTAGCCTCTCTGTCTGAAGGGGCGTGTCTGCTGTGAGACTTCAATGTAAACGCCTCTGCTGTGATTGGCTAACGTCTTTGCCTATGAAGTATAGCTACTGTTACTTGTGGAACTCTCTCAAAAATGTTCAGCACGTTTTCATAGCACTCAAGGTTAACTAACCGTGAAAAATGTTGATTATATCATTATATTTAGATCTATAGCATTGCATATAGATTGTGGCATGAAAGGTTGTAGTGATGAGCATTGTAGCCGATCACAGACACATGAATGCAGTGATCTAGTCATTGCAACTCGATTTCTACTCTCTCACGAATCCCTTCATTATAACTAACAGTGCAAACACAATGTAAATAAGTGATCCGTTGATTATAATGGGAGTTTTGGCGAGTGCCCAGAACTCAGTCATTGGTTAAATGTTTGACAGCTCCAGCAATTGTAAAGGGAGGTTATGCAGAAGGAAGGTTATGCAGAGACTAGGGATGGGCATTCGATTACATTTTCTTAGTCGATCGTCGGGAGAATTAACGATCGACTATCGATTAATCATTAATATTTTTTATAATAAAATTAATTATTTAACTTTTATAATTCAAAAATGAAATGAATACAAAAATACAGCGTGTTTTTCCTCGATGAGACCTTTATTACAAGATCAACTTGTGGCAGACAGTTAAACTACGCTCAGTTAGGCAAACCGAACATATATTTTTCATAGCCTACGTTAATGTTATGTTTCCATGGCTGCGAGGTAACATTTAATTGCGAACCTATTATTTATTTTGTAAATAAAGCATTTTCCTTCACTCCTGTCATAATATTCACGGAAAGCAGCATTCAAATTCAAAAAACGTCTTTTTTAGCCATACAGATAAGAGCAAGACATAATTAAAAACTATAAACTGTCTACTTTTATTTGTGTAGGCCTAGACTCTCAATAACAAGAGCCGTGGATTAAGGAAACGGGTTATTTTGCATGCGCTGCTCTCCGTCTTCATTTCAAAAATGTATTTTGTTTATTAAACGCAAAGTTTTTAATTTAAAAAGCATTTCTAAATTCAGTTTATATTTTTAAAAGGAATTGCTGACTCACACTACGCAACGCAACCTGCATTAGATAAAATTAAAAAAATGCATTAGATTAATCGATAACAAATTAGCGTGATCGACGAAATTCTTAACGATCAATTATTTTATTATATTGTTTGAACTTAGAATTTCTGTGGAAACACTTCATTAGCATTCCATTCATTTCAAAGACAGTTGCTTGGCTGGCAGACAACAATTCAATTCTGTCATCTTTGCTAATGGGATTCTGGTTTGTTTTGTTCTTATTGTGTTTTTTTGGCTTTTGTTGTTTTGTTTGTTTTGTTTTGTGTTTTTTTTTTTGTCAAACACCCATGATTACCTATAAACCCAGCTGACGCAGAAAAATGACGTCCTGACATGCTAACAATGCTAACAAGAGCCCTCCAACAATCAAGCATTGGTAAACAATCTGCTATAACATAATTTTTATATTGCTTGCAAGTAATTTTACTAGAGCTTGACTGATTTATCGGTCTGACGATTTTATCGGCCAATATGAGTCTGTGGCATATACATTGGCATTGATGTAAATGCTGCAGATATGCCACCGATATGAACACGCACCCAAGCATGCCCACGCGTCTCACAGCACGCGAATATTCACACAATTTATGTCAAATGCCGATCTTGTCGAGTCTCATTGTAAACATAGTCAATTATGTCTTAAGTGAATGCAAACATGAAATTTGCCATCACCACCAGCATTTTTGTTCATTTTCACAAGTTTTTATAAAAAGTTAGTTTAGTTCCATGAAAAGAAATGGAAAAAAGGTGAGAAAATTATGTCCAACTTACATACAGATAGGATTCAGAACAATGATAAAAACACAGATTGAGTCCATCCACGCATCACAGTCTTAGGAGATGCGTAATAGCGCCCCCTTACCGTACAACAGTGAAAACACAGAGAAAATCTCGTCAATGGAAAGGAAGTGTTTTCTCATAAAAGATGAGATAACAAAAAGCACCCACTGCTCTTGACTGATCTTGACTGGGTTAATATATATTTTTACAATGACGTTTATTAAGTGATATTTTACATTTTATTACTATTTCTGTACCTGAAAATCTAGTTTAGACCTACATGAAAAACATGAAAATAGTGGGTTTTTGTTGTTTTTGCTTGTTTGTTTGTTTTTTGTATTTTTTTCTGTTGTATGCATGTATAATGTATGTATATTATGTATAAACTACATTCTATAAAGTACCAGTCAAAAGTTTGAACACCACTGGGATGCTTCATGAGAGGTATTTTAGGTTTCGTAAACTTTCGTCAACATCAGTTGAGGGCTGCAACTTCACTTTTAAAATGACACTATCCTGGCCGGACTACTGTTGTCAGTGATATAAGTATTTGAAATTAACATGATTTCTTAATATCTAGTGACATATCAGGGCCATTTTATGATTAATTGAAATACGTTTCTTACATACAGTTCCTTTAAACATAGGAGCTGAAAAATAATGTTGTTAATTTACCCGAGATCAAGAATTAAACGCTTCACTCAGTCTGAGCTCAAGAAAAGTGTATTTCCATGACCTAGTGGCTGAGCATGCCAGTCCTATAAACTGACAAAGGCCACTTTGCTGCCAAATCAAAACTGACAGCTTTTAATGAAGACAGAGAGAATTCATAGTTTCAATTTCACAGTCAGCAACATTCATTGACCAGGGCAGAACAGCATGTAAGTGGCAGCTCACACTGCTATTAGAATAAGTAAGGTCAAATCTTTCAATGAGTAATTAATTTCACCAGCTGTTACTCCACGGGGGGAACATAAAAGTATGTGAACTTTATTGTTTTTAAGGAAAAGTGGTTTTAATAAGGAATAAATGTTTGCTGTGTGTGAACACATTTGTTAAGACTGCATAAACAGCCTACATTAAGAGTTTGCATTTGCATGCACAAGCTATTAAGTCTCTGCTGTTGTTGATCTGTTTTGTTCTTTATTCAAGGCAAGAGCTTAACTAATCCTGTCCTGTAACACCAATGCAGTTACAATTGCTCTCTTGAACAAGCTTATTTCTCTACTGAAATGAAAGAAGCTAAGCCATTAATATTTTCCTTTAAACTGTAAAATAGTTCATAGTCATATATTTTGATATGCCAATATTCACTTCAGAGTAAAAATTAAACTTAACATGTTTTGGTCAAAAGAAAGTCAAAATTTGCGAACTCGCAATTGTAAGTTATAAATTTTTTTTATAATTACTAATTATACTTTATTGTAATATAATAATAATTGAAATTTTTATCTACATACTTTTTTTGCTCTACAGCAGAAATGTATACTTGTAAATGTATATTTGTTTTCTTCATACATTTTATTCTGGAAAAAGAGACAATATAAATATACATATATATATATATATATATATATAGATTTATAATGAATAAATGTTCTGTACTGCATCTTAGTAAAATTATTTTAAAAAATAATAATAATTCACCTGTTTTTTCCTCAATTCAGGAAGGAATCTCTGGCCTCAACCTCTAAGCAGCATTCTACTCTACCACTTTTTCGTGTTGCTTGATAAGATCAGAGCTGTTGCAGACATGGCTTGTCCTCATTTAGAGGTCTATAAATGGTTTCCTCCTTCCCATAGTCAGTTCTGATTGCTCCCAACCCATTTTAAAGTCTCTCTGTGTCTGCAATCAAGTCCCATTTATCATGTACATTTCCAGAACTTATGCTTTCTCTATCATTTTTAATACCTGTTGCCATTTATATTTCGTGTGCTGTCTTGTTATTTGCTTGCCATAGTCATTGAGTCACTGGCCATTTTAGCTGCATTTGTGATGCATGTATTGTGTCCGCCATGTCGATGGAGACCTTATGGCATTTGCTTGCATATGATAGGCCACTGGCTTTATTATTATGAGCATTTGCTGGTCGTTTGTTTCTTTGGTCTTTTAGCTGAATTGCTTCAGCAGATGGCTGTGAATTACCATACACATCTCAGGGCCTATTTGGATTCCATTTCCTGCTTGTATGGAGTTTGTTGTTCTGACAACACTATTCCATATGAATTTTCATTGCTGTTTTATTCCGTGCATCATGAACCATGTTATGTTAAGCCAAGGTGAACATGAATGGTGTGAGAGGAAATTAAGTTGTTGTTGTTGTTTAGCCATTTTCAGCTGTTTTCTTAAAGTGTGCACTTTATAGATTCAGGATTGTCATTTTATCTCCACTTAAATGCATAGGCCTTATTATTTCCTTATTATCAAATTGTTTTGTTCACCTCTTTTAAATATTTGGATCAGAGACCATAAGCGGAGGGTGAACCAACTCCAGGGTAAGGCTAGATGAGATTTCTCCTTAAATAGAATGTCATGAAATAGTTTCAAGGTACATGTCACCTAGCAACAGTGTACACATCCCAGCATAAATAGCTAGTAATCACATGATGCAGAATATCAGCATATGTCGGCAGCCATATGACCCTGTAGCCCACGACTGGTATCCCACTGAAGCTAAGCAGGGCTGAGCCTGGTTAGTACCTGGATGGGAGACCAACTGGGAAAACTAGGTAGCTGCTGGTAGAGGTGTTAGTGAGGCCAGCAGGGGGTGCTCACCCTGTGGTCTGTGTGGGTCCTAACACCCCAGTATAGTGATGGGGACGCTATACTGCCAATAAGCACCGTCCTTCGGATGAGACATTAAACCGAGGTCCTGTGGTCATTAAAAATCCCAGGATGTCCTTCGATAAAGAGTAGGGGTGAAACCCCGGCATCCTGGCCAAATTTGCCCGTTGGCCCCTGTCCATCATGGCCTCCTACTTATCTATATATATATATATATATATATATATATATATATATATATATATATATATACGATTGGCTTCATCACTCTGTCTCCGCTCCATCAATCAGCTGGTGTGTGGTGGGCGTTCTGGCGCAATACGGCTGCCGTCACATCACCCAGGTGGATGCTGCACATTGGGGGTGGCTGAGGAGATTCCCCCCTTCTATATGTAAAGCGCTTTGAGTGCCTTGAAAACCGCTATATAAATGTAATAAATTATTATTATTATTATTATAATATCCAACAGTAACTTCTTTATTAAACAGAGAATATACGCAGGAGAATACATAGAGAATAATAACACTAACTATTTAAAGATGAAAACCGACAATGAACTGAGCAGAACAGGGTGTATTAATACACTGGGAAACAAAATGATAGACAGCTGAGCGTAATTAGTAATCAAGGAGACTAACAAGAACAACATTAAGACTAAACTGATCTGAATTCCAATAAACTAAACACATAGGAATGAAAAGACAACTAAACAAACCATTGCTGACAGTACACCCCCCTCCCGGAAGGCATGACCTCATGCATAAATTACAGTAGCGGAGGTGAGAGGGCGTGAATACGGAGACTAACAGGAGGAGTTGGTAAGGTGGCCCACCATGGCGGAGCAAACGGAGGGAGGAGACAAGGAGGAGTCCTGGTGGCTCTCTAGGACAGAGCATTGGGATCGACAGAGGCAGAGCTAGGTGAGACTGGGTGACATGAAATAGAGATCACAGCGAAGCCGAAGGGTCGACATCGCAGGTCCAAGGCCATGCCACCGTCTCAAGGACAAACAGAATGGGGTGAAGGCGGAGGGAGTGAGGATCAAGGCATAACCAGAGGGAAGGAATATCCTGGTGGCGCCAAAGGGTTTGTAGGCTGAGGGGCAGCCAGAAGTTTGGAAGTACGTGGCAATACCAGGGTGACGATGGACCAAGGTGGAACCGGAGGGACAAGGGAGCCCAGCGGAGCTGAAGGAAAGCAGAGCCGAGGGGCTTATAGGCTGAGGTGGAGTCATGGGCCTGGAGTCCGGCAGTGAAGCCAGGTGATCCATCTCACAGAGTTTAGCTGGTAGAAAGGAGACCGAATTAGGATCCGAGAAGCTGGAGGGAGACAGCGGCAAAGGTGAAGCTAAGGGACTGCGCAACACCAGCTTGCCAGGTGAGTCCTGCCTTCAGGATGGGGATAATGGGGTGGCCAGGTGACTAGGGGGAACTGGGATGTCAAGAAGGTTACCTGAATTGCTTTCAGCGGCAGGAACTAGTTCCGACCAAAAGTCAATAAGCCAGTGGCCCTCAGCTGGCTCTTGAGAGTATTGACTTCCAGGTGTAGACTCCATGATGGGCTCCAGTCTCGGAACAGAAGTAGCATCAGACTTTAGCTCTGGGATGGACACATTGGCTGGCTCTGGCTCCAAGGTGCCTGGCAGGCATTGGCACTAGCTTTATATATCCATGGCGGGCTCGGGCATCAAACTAAGGTCTGCAGCGGAAGATCTCTCTAACTGTCCGAAACACTCCAGGCTAGGATGACAAGTCAAGTCTGGAGTGGGGAGAGAGAGATGCTGGGGATGGAATATGTACCGGAGAGTTAATGGTGATGCTGTTCTCCAGAACTCCCATGGTGAGGGATGGGCCGCATGCCCACAAGATGTACTCGACAAACTTAGCGAAAGGGCGGTGATCCTCCCCCAACAGCAGCATCTGGCCGAGGGAGTCATCCATCAAATCGAAGAGAAGAACCGACAATGAACTGAACAGAACAGGGAGTATAAATTCACAGGGAAACATAATGATAGACAGCTGAACGTAATCAGTAACCAAGGAGACTAACTAGGACATAATCAAGACAAAACTACTAATAAACTAATAAACAAAACATATTCCTGACATTTTTTTTAATAAAGCGGCTATGTTTACAAGCCACTATAATTTGAAAAGAAAACCAAGCATACTGTATGCGTGATTGGCATATAGCAGCCAATTTGAATAATAAATAGCCATTGACTTACCTGATGCAGCAAAACAAAGTTGTATCACTAAGTTCCACTATAATTAATGAAGCTGACTGCACAATGAATCTCTTATTAAGCCTACATAATGTCTACAATTTGTTTGCTACAAGTACAGTATATAAATAACTTATTATTATGATAAATTGTATCTATAAAATGGCACTCAAGGACACCTTACAAACACAATAAAACAATCAACATTAAACAACAAATATTCATTATTACAGACTGGACACAAGCCTAAAAGTAATCACATAAAAGCCTGCCTAAAAGATAGGTCTTAAGACTTTCACTGTTTTGCACATCCTGTGTCAACAAGTTTCTTAAATAAGGAGCTGCATGACTAAAGGCTCGGGAACCCTATATAATTAGTGCGAGTTAGAACAATAGTGAGTGCAGAAGATTATCTTACACTACTATTAGGAGTGTAGATATGAAGAAGGTCAGATAAGTATGAAGGGGCAAGATTATTGAGTGTCTTATAAGTAAGAAGAAGGATTTTACGATATTTAACAGGTAGCCAATGCAAGTGTTGTAATATGGGAGTAATGTGTTCAGCTAGGAGTTCTGCAGATCATTCGAGGAGCTGAATTCTGCACTATCTGGAGTTTATAGAGAAGCTTTAAAGGCAAGGCATATAAAAGAGCGTTACAGTAATCAGTACAGGAAGTGACAGGAAGCGTCAACAAAAATCGCACATGGGCGTAAATTGGAAATTTTTTGAAGGGGACACAAATAATACAGCCAAAATTGTACTTTCATTAATTGTACAAATGTAGTGGTTCTACAATAATTTTATGAAGTGACGAGAATAGTTTTTGTGCACAAAAAAAAAAACCTAAATAACGACTTATATAGTGATGGCTGATTTCAAAACACTGCTTCATGAAGCTTCGGAGCGTTATGAATCAGTGTATCGAATCATGATTCGGATCATGTGTCAAACCGCCAAACTCTTGAAATCACATGACTTTGGCGATCCAAACCGCTGATTTGATACACTGATTCATAACGCTCCGAAGCTTCATTTTGAAACTAACCTTTTAAGACAAGTAATTTCACTCGGCGGCCATTTTTAAAACGCCTCTTGTGCATGCAAGTAGAGGCATGCGATATATATCATCTGCAATAATATCGTAATTGTTGTTTTAACGATGTGCGATCTGACATTATCGAGTATATCCCTCACACACACCCAGAGAGTGCACGCATAACCCACGTGATGTAGTTTGTTGATTAGACAAGTGCGAGTGCGCATTAGAGTACACGCTTTTACTGCGTGCTATATTTATATCATATATAATATAGTTAATGTGATATTGATTTTATACAAGTTTACTAAACAAGAAGTTAATATTAAGTGACTTACAGTTTAGACTTCCATATTGCCTGTTTTTGCTCTATTTTGCCACCGAAAAATAGTTCAAAACAAACACACTCTGAGCAGCTTTTTGAATGAATTGCAAATTTTACGATTAAATTTCAAGTGAGAAAAAAATGAATTTTTCAGCCTGGACAAAGCTAATGAGCATGCACAATCCAGAACACGGCCTATTTCTATAGCAACCAGAGCTTCTGGCAGCTGCAGTGATGCAATGACTTTACTCATCAACAATTGGCTCTTTCATTTAGAAGGCGGGGCTTATTAGCCATACTGGGCGTTGCACTTTCTCCCATTCATAAGTAATCAGAGTGCACCTTCTTCCTACATATAAAGTCTTTGGTTGAAGCGACCCCAACAATGTGATATTTAGCCCCGGGAATACGAATTTTAGCAGGGGTTTTCCCTTTCCTGTGTATTATTCTGATGCACAGAAGACAATGATATAGACCAAAACATTTAAAGAAGAATGGACAAAAAAGTAAATGAAAATACATCAAGGGTCCCTCAGCTTGTTGTTGTGTTGTTTTCCTCTGTAGTCATATTTCAATATTCATTTGTCAAAGTTGTAGATTGTAGGTCTCTGTTTTATTGGCTGTTTTATTAGTGTATCATGACATTCCGCTAAACATGTTTGATTGGCCATTGCGTTCAAGAACTCAACAGATATGTTTGTTATTTTGACTTTGCTCAACACTGCATGGAAAGCTTTGGCACCGCAAAAAAACTGATCCTAGGCCAGTAGTTACGGGCAGCTTTTCCCTCTAAAAGCAATCAGAAGGTCAGTGGGTTGAGTCCGTGGCTAAGCTCCGTTTAGAGAGAGTTATTTAAACCACTGGTTCCCAACCACGTTCCTGGAGGCCCCTATCAACAGTGCACATTTTGCATGTCTCCTCAATCAAACACACCTGATTCAGGTTATCAGCTCATTAGTAATGACTCCAAAACCGGATGTGGGTGTGTCAGACAAAGGGGACATGCAAAATGTGCACTGTTGGTGGGCTTCCAGGATTGTGTTTGGGAACCACTGCTTTAAACTGTTGGTCTCTTTTAAAATGCTGGTCACACATTAGTACACAAAAGATTAATGATTTTTGTTGTTTACACAATTGGTCAAAACTGCAGACAGGTAAACAACCATATCTGTTGTGCAGTCAAGAAGAAAGATGTGTTCGCTCATTGTGAGTTGAGTGTTCAAAGGCATATCCATCAGATCATGAATCACAAGGATGTTGCCACTTTCAGCCATGTGTAAGTAATGCAGCAGTGCATTTGATCTATGATAATGACTGCATGCTTGATTATGTTTTGCTTATCAAGGATTCAACACAACCTTAGAGGTCATAACTTCCAAGTCTGCAAAATCGAACACACCTCAAAGCTTTAGCTTCCCTGGCTAAACCCAGCAGTGAAAAGTCTCTGAGAAATAAAGCTGTAGTTCAGCAGAGCAATCTGTGATGCAGTTATTATTTGTATACAGAGTTTATGGGATATTAATATTTTACTACAACTGTGGACACGAATACTCAAGTAGGACTTTTTTTTTGCAGTCTTGTTTTATGTTTGCCATAATGCAGTTGCCCTGTGCTAGTGAGCAAGTTAAAATTGATGTTCAGTTTCTGAAATTATTTTTAATAATTGGGCAACTGAACATAGGGTGCAAAGGTGAGGTGAGTCATGCAATATCTGAACCAATAGATTCCATTGCTCTTAAAGTACGTCTGTGGGCAGAAAAGATCCAGGGCAGAGGTCTTCTCGTTTAGCTAGTTAATATGCTATCTGTATTTTTTAAGGTGCACTCAGTATTTATATTATTTTTTTCTTCTGTTGCGCCATGATTAAATTAATCCATGAAAAAAAAAGTGTGAAATAACCGGAGGGTTATAAAATAAAGCGATTAGTTGAACGCCATGGTATGACCAGTTATATAAAAAAATGCTTTATGTCTAAAACAATTAATTAGGGGGGAAATATTGAATGCACATTTAAAGGTCTTAAATAACACACTGGAAGGCAGGGAATATGTGTGGTTTCTTTCTGGGATAAGGATAACATCATATTTCTTATTTCCTTTGTATGAACTGATGGTGAAGTGCATGCAGCTAATGTTGTACAAGAATCCTGCAGAGCTCCCAGTGTTTTCACGAGTGACGGAGTTACTGTTGAACTTTATTATTTCCATGAGCTCAGAATCCCAAGGCAGAAAATTGCTTCAGTCAGGTGGCGTATACTGTAGCATCCAAAATGACTATATCTGTTCCTGCTAGATAGACAAACACAGTAACATTGACTGGAGTGTATATGCAAGCTGCACATTCATCCTCGGGTTATGAGGTCAAAATACCCCTGACTGGCTGCTACTGAAGGGGGAAAAAAGCTACCAAGTTATTTCCAAAATTAAAATCTTCTTTTGGATAAAAGGATGAAATTAAAACGATTACGGTTATTTTGAATACAAATACAGTTACATGCGGTTTGCCTGTAAATATATATAATCTGAATATTCATGTACAGTGCCGTCGCTGGCCGTTGTAATGCCCTAAGCGCAACCACTTTATGATGCCCGTGTTGACAGCATTAGCAAAGTTGTAGAGCGGGGTGGGGTGGGGTGGATGGGGCTGTGGTGTTGAGAGAATTTTCTTGTGGTGCCCCCCTGAGCACTTGGTGCCCTACGCGCAGCGCGTGATGTGCGGAGCGCCGGCCCTGTTCATGTACTACTATACAAAATATCAATCAGTCAAAAACAAACATTGATGACATTTTGCCATCAAATCAAGGGCAAACTATGATGGTTATGCCGAAAAGCCTTTGAGAATTTAGTAGGCAATCAATCACTCATAGTGAAAGACATGCCCTTTTATTGCCCCAACATAAAAGCAGAGGGCTTGCTCTGAAAGTATGTAAATGGTGTGATTCTCCTTGGATATAGCAACAATTCGTCTAGGGAAGGACAGATACAAGTCCTGCACAGTGGCCAGAAGGATTTTGAGCATTCCTCTTCCAGTGGCCAGGTCTCTTATCCTTCAGAATACCCTGGCTCAACAATATTTAGATCTGTTGATGGTGTGCATGCCATTAGAGATGTTCAAGTCTTACTGTGTGTATTGGTGCATTATGCTGATGCACGGCACCCCCTTCAGAGTACAATGTTTGAACCGTTGGTCCTCCAGAATGGTTCAGTAGTCCTTGGTAGTGACGTACCCATCAAGCACAGTAGGGAATGCCATTATACTGCAGCCGAAGCCATCACTGATCCACCCCCATGCTTCATCCTGGGTTCACAACAGTCTGGGTGCGAAGCTTCTTTGAGGCATCTCTACACCGTAACTCCCACATATGTGGGAAAGACAGTGACGGTCGACTCATCAGAGAACAATACATGTTTCACAGTGTCCACAGTCCATTTGCATTGTTGGCACCATTGAAACCGACATTTGGCAAGTAAAGCATATGATTTTGTCAAACTTGTGTGCTCCATCAGCCTATAGGTGATTCCTCTGATGGGTCTGCAAAAGTGATAGTTGAAGATTACTAATTAAGAAATGTTTGTAAAATTGCTCCGGTTGCAGATCCTGAAAGAATATTAGTGAAGACGGGAGCTCTGATTTAGGGGGAACGCTAATAGGCCGCTCAGGACAATTAATGTCTCTGGTGGTGAAGATAGTTGGTCAGTGGGGGTAAATATGACAGGTAGTTGGGGATGTGAACCTTGGTTAGGACGAAGAGCTCCTGATCCCTGTGAAAAAAGTGACGGAACAACTTGAGGTAAACCTTCTAAATCAGGGCTTCTGAAAGGCTGGCCAGAGTGACTACGCCGATGGATGAACCTTTTCTGAGGACTTAAAACGCACTCTCCCTTCTGACATGGACAAATAGAAGGTATGTGCTGTGTTTTTAATGATTAATAAAGAATTGTGTGTTATACTGCCATTCTGTTGTGCTCTTCTCTGGCTCCTGTCCAATTTGGTTATTACTGTAGTAATGGGTCACAGACACTCGTCCATTCTCCATTCTAAGCCCCAAGAGGCCAAGCATTATTTTTTCTTTCTGGCTTTCTCATGATCACAACTAATTTTCTTGTGATCTTGACATAACAAAAGTTACAGAATGAAGTACAGTTATCCATCTTCACCTGTTTCGAGTCTGAGCATCAGCAGCATGAGTCGCATTGGAGTGACCTAGTGGACGCTAAAGTCACCCTGATTTACATAAAAGTCGAACAGCAACATTTGGAAAAGCAAGCGCATAATTTTCAGTTTTGTGCATTATAAATGAGTTCAGAGCTTTGATTTGTGTTTTTTTTAATGCATTTTTACATTTTTGATTCACGCTAATTGTTAGCTATTCTGATAACTTTTAATTAATTTTTCAGTTTTTTAAAATATATTTCTAAATGACTTTTTAAATGTTTTATATACTTTTAAAATGTATCCCATAGAGAGCACATCCCATGGTGGCGCTGACGAGTCGTTTACTTGTAGAAGACAATGCGTTTGTAGAAGACTAGCATTCCAAGCAGAAGTTAGCTGCGACATAAAAACTCAACAAACTGTGAGACTACAGACATTTCCTTAATTTTACAGTAGCTGTTACATGGACTGAAGATGAAGACAGACTGACAGAAGGAAGGATTATAAGTTTAAACATGGTTTTAATAAAAAAAGACGGACTGGTGTAACTGTCAAATGCAAATACAAGCAAAGACACCATTAACAACCGACGACTAAAGGAGAAAAAAAAGAGCCATTTAAATATTCGCTAAATGAGGGAACAAAGGAAAAAAACACCAGTGATAGTTAAATGAATGTCCATGACATCAAATGAGAAGTGGGAAACTCAAACAAAGGAACACTGGAACTACCGAATACAAACTTAAAGTCCATGAAAACAGAACTAAAAACAAACACAACTGAATATCTGTCACAGTAGCCTAATAATTTGATAGGAATACAATATAATACAAACTTTAATTTATTTTAGGAATTTTTCTCAGAACAGAACAAAAAGACCATTGACAAATGTATCCAGTTTTAACCAGTTTGGCACAGACAACCCAACTTTGGGTTAGCATTAACCCAGTGATGGGTAGGTATGTGAGGGGGTCATTTGTACTGACAATAAAAATGACCCCCAGCAGCTGAGTTACAGAAAATCTACCCAGCTCCCGGGTAAAAATATTAACAATAACCCATTAAAATTACCCAATAGGCTGAACCCAGCATTTGGGTTTAAAAAACAACCCAGCATTTTTAGAGTGAATATAATATAATTATATTATTATTATTATTATTATTATTATTATTATACAATACTAGTTAACTATACAAAATAAGATAACACTTTATGGTAACAATAGGTTCAATTTACCTACAGGTTACATTAAATAATTCATTAAATAACAATGAGCAAAACATTTATTACAGTACCCATCCTGATTTAAATGAAACTCGCACTGCAACATTTGGAAAAGCAAGCATAGAATGTGGAAACGAGTGAAGGATAATACAAATACAGCTGTTCACTGCTAGTTCATGTTAACTCAGAAATTGTTGTTTTAGGTCTAATCTTGTCTATGGCAGTACAATGCATGCAATGAATGATTTGGGTTATTCTCATCAATTGAAAAGCATATTTTACAAACTACTCCACAAATAAAATTCACTATTATGCCATGGCCTGATAAACTTACCAAACTTCCGTTAATGAGCCTTTTAGTCCGACTGTGTTTCTTAATCACTGTAATCTCTCTGGGATTTCCTTGTGCCAGTCATTAAATGACTCAGCGTTTCTCTCTCTGACACGGCATTAGCCACTTCATTTGTTTGTCCCTGTCAGAGTCCTGACACAGCATCCTCAGCCACACAAGACTTCATTGAAACGGCATTGTTTGGAACATATACAAACTGTGTCCATGTAATTTGACATTTAACTACCACATATAATAAAGCACCCTGCCATTCAGCCAACCTGTCCAGATGTCATCTGCTCAGAATGATTGTTTTGTTTACATTTGGGCTTTTATGTGTGTCTTTGGCCATTGTGTTTTATAGAGATCAGCTTTTATAGTGAAGGGGGAAGTCTGAAATCCCCTGCCGCTTCAATATACCTGTAAATATCTTAATCAGATACATAATCAAAGCCTTAATTAATATTTATCCTCTTATTTCTAATGATTAATTCCAGTTGATTTTAGTGCAGTAACAGTGTATGCTCACTTAGCACGGCTTCCATAGATTCACTAGTTCACACTTACATATAATTTATAGAGTAAATTTAATTGCGTATGTGGCGTGCTGTCCGGGGAGAGGGCTTCGAGCTCTGACTTTGGCCCGAACCCAGAGTACCCCCCGTATGTAAGTGGTTTAGAACTTAAAAAGGAAAAAAAAGAGCAAAATGTGGAGAAGGGTTGGTGGAGGGATGCTGGAAAAACTGTCAACAAAATAGAGGTAAGACGGCTTGTATATATACCTCTTTTGTTGATTAGCTGAGTACTCTCCACCTGTGTCAATTATCTGACATGTTCCTCCTGAACCTCGTTTAGTAAAACAGCATTTAAATATGAATTTGTCTTTCATTTTTATTATATTTTATTCATTTTATATTTCCTTTTACTGAAATACTAAAGAATGAAGATGAATATTGCCTGTACTATTGTCTCTACCTCTCACTGAGAGAAAGCACATGTTATCAGTATGTTTTGGTGAAGTGCTTTGTTGATATGTAGTTAAGACTCTCCAACCTTGGGAGAGCTGTGATGCTGGGGAGCTCTTGTGTGTGTGCGTTGCATGATCTGTGCAGGCCCAATATTGAAGATGGACATTTTCTGCACAACACCAGACATGAAGACGCCTTTCTGCAACCACCGAGGTCAACAATGATCTTGTCATGGGGCAACAACTAGTCTGCCTAGTTTAGTGATATGCTCTGCTATCTATCCTTGTGTGGAAATTTACCATGACTGCATTTTCTCTGAGCCAATCAGAATCATACACCTTAAATAATGACGTGGCTAGACCTTGAAAACAGTATAACTGTTGGGACAATTGTATGTACGGTACGACGAGACCGGTAGAATGGAAGAGCGCCTACAAACTCCTTGTGAGACTTGAAGCTGGCTTCTTCAAAAACTGCAAACTATTCTTCAGTAAACATTGTCTTTAATTAATTGCACTCCTGACTCTTTGTCTTCATTCTTCACTACTGGTCTCTGGGTCTAAGCTGTTATACCCCTAACAATAGAGACAAAAATCGACTAAATTTTGTTGTGGTGAGGACCCTTCTTCACACACTCTAGCTGCCACACAGACTTGTGCAATTCATTTTAATATTCAATCCATTAAAGTTCTTTTATTAGGCCACCTAAAAATAGAAACAAACAAAGATGGTCCAGTGAAGCGTTAGACCTCTCATATAATTTGGCCTATTCTGAGCGCAGTGTGAATTAAATGAGGTGTCTGGGCTTTTCATTCTGTTTGCCACATTGATTCAATTAAGACGTGGGGGAATAATGAAGAAGTCACTTCAGGGTTGAATGATTCTGCCCTTTAGTTTTTAATTTGGAAGTTTTATATTTTGATTCTTGTCTCTTTTCATTAGCAATGGGGCAGCAGAGGAAAGATTCAGTATGTTCTGTTTTGTTTTTGTGGTGTAGCTGGTCTCTGTAATGGAGCTTCAACACCACTCGTGTTTCATCTCCTGTGTTTGTCATGCATCTGTTCCAGTCTGAGGCACACTAATGCATAATTTGAGAATGTTACTGTAAGTTTGTGAGTTTGTATTGTTGCATTTTAAGGGTAATCAGACACAAGGGTCAAACAAAGGTAGTCATTTTCGTTTACAGACAGAAAGGCATCTGAAACATTCTGATGTTCATTATCCTTCTCATTTTATGGTTCTGTGACTTGGCTAAATAGACTTAACGACGGGGCTTCTGCTTTTCGGAAATGAAAGGTTGAGGGAGCTAATTAGCTTCCATTTACGACAGCTGATGCAGATGTTCTGCTTTCCCCACATAAGGGTGTTGTGCGACTATTTTTCGGTTAGCAGAAACAATATAGAGTATAGTTTCAAAAAAATTATTTAGTGTCATGTAGAATTTAGTGTTAATACAGTAACATTTGATATAATTTGTCAACATTAGTTAGTATCATGACATTTAAAAAAAAAAAAATTCTAGGTTGGTGTTATTTCAGAAATATACCATTGTTCATTCTTTATTCATGATTTAAAGAGTTAGTTCACCCAAAAATGAAATTTCTGTCATTAATTGCTTGCCCTCATGTCGTTCCAAACCCGTAAGACCTTCGTTCATCTTCGGAAAACAAATTTGAAATTATAAAATCCGAGAGCTCTCTGACCCCTCCACATAGACAACAACACAACGACCACTTTCAAGGCCCTGAAAGGTAGTAAAGAGATAATTAAAATAGTTCATGTAACTCCAGTGGTTCAACTCTTCGTGCGCAAAAAAGGAACAAAAATAACGACTTTATTTAACAATGTCTTCCCTTTTTTGTCACTTTCTTACAGTGTTCACGTTGTTGGACTATTCACAGTGCAGCGCTTCCAGGTTCTACGGCAGAGCGACGGCTCACTATTGGCTGAGCACCACATGCATGCATTGTGATGCTTACGTGAATCGCGTAGAAGAGTGTCATGGAGGAGAAGAGATTGTTGAATAAAGTAGTTATTTTTGTTTTTTTGCGCAGAAAAAGTTTTCTCGTTGCAACATTAAGGTTGAACCACTGAAATCATATGGACCCTTTTAACTTCTTTACCTTTCTGGGTGTTAAAAAAGTGGTCGTTGTGTTTCTATTTATGTAACGGAGGCTTGCTAGTATTTGCTATGTGAGTAAACCTCACTGATGCAGCCTTTAGCCTCCTTATTAGAGCGTCCGACTCTCATGCTGGCGGAAACATGTTTGAGTCCCACTTGGAGCGGGCGGTTTGAATAGGAGGGGTTACATTGATGCCGTGACCCGGATGGGAGTGAGGTTTAGGGGGTTGATTGTAACGAAGGCCAGCTAGTAGTTACTGTGCGAGCAAACCTCACTCCTGTGATCTCAAGAGAGGCTCTAGTGACTGACACTAGGTGTTGCAGCCTTTAGCCTCCATGTTGGAGTGTCCGACTCTCATGCCGGCGGACCCGGGTTTGAGTCCCGCTTGGAACAGGTGGTTCGAACAGGAGGGGTTACATCTATGTGGGGTCAGAAAGCTCAAAAATATCTTAATTTGTGTTCCGAAGTTGAACAAAGGTCTTATGGGGATGGAAACTTAACAATTAACAATTCTATGTAAAACTTAATAATAACCTAGAATCTAGATCTAGGACGTAAAGGACCTAATCAAGGTCCTAGATCATTAAATGCTGGTTATTTTTTTGTTTTTGATAGCTAATACCTTAATGTAAAAAAGTAACCTTACTGTAAAGTTTTACAATAAAGACTATATATACACTACTGTTACCTTTCAGTCAGCCACTTCCGACGCCACTTCAGATAGGAATATCGCTAGAGAAGCCAATCTACTTTGAGTGAAACTAGACAAGCCAATGCACATTGGCATGCAATGATTGCACCAGCTGCTCTGCCTTGCAGGTACATAATGAGTAGCGATGCAATACTAACCTTTCGCTTCAGAGCCGAGTGGTTTGTTTGTTCCTCTCTCTAATCTGCAAGCAGTATTTAAAAGAGTCAGTTCTTCAGGGAATAAGCTTTCTTTTCATTGGTATTGGTGTTGGTGTGACGGCGCTACAGAGGTGTGCACCTTCTGTAAGTGCTGAAAGGCTGTTCTTACAGCTGGTGATGGTGCGCTTTTCTGAGTACTGAAAAGCTGTTATTACAGCAGGTATGAGCTGCGCCTTCGACAAGACTGAGAGCACACTACAGGCTGCACATTCCCTGTCAGTGTTGCCGTGAGCACCAAGGAGAGCAGTTCCCTAAAAAAGCTTACTCGGGTATAGTTTGCTTTTTTTTTAAAGATGGCATTCTACCTGTGTGTTTCTGGGTGTGGTTGTTTCCTGTCCTCATTGACGGCCACGATCACTGTCCCACATGTCTGGGTGTATGCCCCACTGAGACGGTGTTCGTGGGTTTGTTTTTGCATGAGAACATGACCACGTTGGCACGCCGGTCGACTCTTCTTTCTCCGGAAGGCTTGAGTCACCTCTGCTATTTTTATTATTAATAATAAAAATATTACTATTTCTTATTTTCAATGATGAAAACAATTGTGTCGCTTAATATTTTTGTGGAATTAGAAATAGAAATGTTTTGTACCATTTCTACCAAGTCTTTACTTCCCTTTTGATCAATTTTAATGCATCCTTGCTGTACAAGAATAGTGAATTAGAATTTTGTACATAACTATATATATATAAAGATACAATATTTTAACTCATAAATAGCAAAATATATATTCTAGCAGAGCATGTTTTTGTGAACAACATATTGATTGTAAATATTTAATTAGATGTTTAATGCATCATTGACCTCCTTTTTTCTATAACTCTTACTGACAGAAAATGATGGGTAAAAAGAAGGCAGAACAGAACCAGGAAAATACATGAGCCAGTCCTCAGCCGGCCTAACATCGAGGAGCATACACACCAACCATCAGCCTGAGGCACTGAAAACATCCATCCATCCATCCATCCATCCATCCATCCATCCATCCATCCATCCATCCATCCATTCATGGGCAGCTCATCAGTTTGTGTTTCAGAATGGCTGAAGAGGTGGCAAGTCCAGGCAGCTTTTGAATCTCAGTCTGCTGCAAGTCTCTGAGAGCATTGACATGGGCGGATACAAAGCTTCTGAGGTCAGATATATTCTATTAACCTGGCCGTACCGACTAACGACAGCTCTTATTTACCTGTCAGATCCTTTTTATGTGGAGGAAACAAACGTATTGTCATGTTCAGTGCTGCTGACAGGACCACTATGCATTATTCATCTGCTCATGGTAATACAGCCGTTTCTCTCTCTCTCTCTCTCTCTCTCTCTCTCTCTCTCTCTCTCTCTCTCTCTCTCTCTCTCTCTCTCTCTCTCTCTCTCTCTCTCTCTCTCTCTCTCTCTTACCCTCCCTTTCCTTACTTCAGCTTCTAATCAGACTCAGAAATAAGACCTGTTGAATAGAAATGAACTCTAATGCCTCTTTCTGCATGGCTGTTAAGACATATAAATTATAACCACTCTGTCAATCCAGTCGCTAACTCACCAACCCAAAGTCATTTAAATAACAGATTTCCCTCCCTTACGGACAAGCGGCACATTATTTAACATGAAAAATCTGTCATTTAATTTACGCACCCTCATTTTGTTCTAAGTCTGTACTTACTTTATTGTGCTGAATACAAAAGATATTCTGTAAGATGTTTGTAACCAAATAGCAAAGCTAACAAAGAACGTTCACAGATCTTTGGCTAATGTTCTGGCAAGGTTCTCTCAAAGTTATGAACAAACTTTCTTTCGGTAAGGTTAGTAGAATGTTCATTTAGAATTAGCTTTAATAATGTTAGCACAAAATTGTATTTATACATTGTCCATAGGACATTTAATTTCCATTGAGTTCAATTTAAATTGTAGTTAATTAGTAGTGAATTAATGCTTTTATAGTCTCAGCCACACGGACTGTTGGCTGAACGTCTGATGCATATGGCATATTTATCTTGAAACACTTCAGGAGTTTTCAAGTTTCTTCAGGATGTCCTTGAGACGTGTGTTGCATTCTTTAACAGTCCGCACAATGAGCAATGAGCGCTTACTAGGATCAACTAAACGCTGGATTTACACAAGTATGTGAGGTTCACGGCTCCATTGTTGCAGTAAACTTGAACACCGTTCTTGAATGTAAAATTAGAAATTTGAATGAAAGATGCTCGCCGATTTGTTACTGCATCCACTTTACATTTTCACGCCCCTTAACCTGATGCGGAACAAAACTAACTGTGATTGGTTGCCTTGCATGTCAGTCAAACGTCCTCTTGGGCGGTCTTTGAAAGCTGCAAAAGAGTCCAGACCTTCTGCCTTCAGTCTGAAGATCTGGCTATGCAAGACTAATGCTTTCATAGCTTAATGGGAACGTTAGCAGATCATATTTTTGTTTGGTTATGTTGGTTTGGTTACCATTTACTTCCATTGAAAAAAATGCAAAGACATTTCTCAAAATATCTTATGACATGAGGGTGAGTAACTGATGACAGAATCATGTTGAGTAAACTATCCCAAAAGGGAAGTGGCAGTCTCAAGTTCCTGCTTCAGGACAGGGGACAAAACTACCCATTAAGTAATTTCGTTGGCACTTTAAAGCATCAGAGTGTATCTCTCACACAAGCGGCTCTTGCCCTTTAAAGCCCTCCTCCTTCCCTGTCCCACAGACCTGGTCAATATTTCTCTGAAGAAAGGACTCTCAAGATGAGCAAAATCGATAAACTCTTTCACACCACATTCATCCTCGTGTTTGCATTTGCCTCATCAGCAATAGCGAAACTGATCATCGGTCCCCGCCTGTATCTGCTTACTAACTCCTTAGTTATTAAGATGTTGTTTTGTGAGTGGTGACATTTATTGTACTGCCTTTATCATATACTGCTCATTTGAAATTAAAGTGAGCTCTATGCAACTACGACCCTCACTCACTGTTGAAACCCTTAAACCTTCTGCTTCTCAGATTACACCATCAGTTTGAACTGTTCCACAGGGACAGCTTATTCATTCCCTGTCAATGTGTTCAATCACTGTGCCTGCTGTCATCCGTTCTATTCAATTATCCTCTTCTCATATGCTGTGTGTTTACAGAGACTGTCTCCATTTCCAGATCTTTGGACGATGCAAACACTCAGAGGCCATGAAGCTCTCCTCGAAAATGCAAACAAAGAGGTGAACATATGGGCACACCAGAGATTCAAGGTTGTTAAATGTTGGTAGAAGCCATAACTACACCATTGTGCTGCCAAAAAATGTTGTATGCATTGAAGCATGGTTAGTAAGAGTAATCAGAATCAGAATCAGAATCAGAAAGAGCTTTATTGCCAAGTGTGCTTTCACACACAAGGAATTTTTTTGGTGCTGAAGCTTCCAGTGCACATATACAATACAAATACAACAGTAATAAATAAAAAAATTATAAGAATAAAAATATAAACAGTATAAGTTCACGGTTACGTTTAGTCAGAAAAGACATAGATTATGAATATTTACAGTATTTGGAGAGTAAGAATAAATATAAATAATATGAATAATCACCTGAGTTTAGGAGATATTGCACTAAGCAGTGGGAGAAATTGCACTACAGGCATTTGCCGGGTGGGTGGTTGGGGGTTAACTGTTCAAGAGGGAAATGGCCTGTGGGAAGAAACTGTTCCTGTGCCTAGATGTCCTAGTGGCCAGTGATCGGAGTCGCCGCCCTGAGGGTAACAGTTCAAACAGGTGGTGTCCGGGGTGAGTGGAGTCTGTGATGATTTTACCTGCTCTCTTCCTCACTCTGGAAGAGTACAGGTCCTGGAGGGTTGGCAGGTGGGCACCAATAATCCTCTCTGCAGTCCGGATGGTACGTTGCAGTCTCCTGATGTCTGATCTGGTAGCTGAATTAAACCAGACAGTGATGGAGGTGCATAAGACCGACTCAATGACAGCCGAGTAGAGTCGGTTTCTCTCTCTCTCTCTCTCTCTCTCTCTCTCTCTCTCTCTCTCTCTCTCTCTTAAATTGAAACATGAGCTTGGAATATGGTCATCATATTATTACATCACTTAATCCAGAGTTGAACATCGAATCTTGGTCAAATTCTTACCAACAATATTAAGAATTAGTCGATTGTTGATGTTCATATTGTAGTAAACTGTAAGAAAAAAAATGGGAGGGAAAAATCTTCTAAAAACATCATTTGTTTTCGTATATATTTCTCTCTGTAAATTATCATTTATTTTAAGATAAATTAAAAGAAATGCTGTCAATCACTTTAGGAAATTGAATAGCTTATAAAATGCAATGCGGTATGACAAGAAAACATGTAAGTTCCACATTCATTGAGATTCTCAGATCAAAACTTTTTTGAAAAGCTGCTACAGTAATAACAGTCACTGTAAGGATCGCCATAGAAGATTGCCTGAAGCATGCCACTAGCAGAAATATGTTTATGCTCAGAATTACAGGTAAACTTATGATCCTACCACCAAACTGATATATATTAAAGGTGAACTTTGTCATGTTATGTTGCCACTATAGTTACACAATGAAATTAAGTAATAACTGTTTTCAAACAAGTTTCACCATCTTCCTTTGGTGAAACAAACAGAGTTTTGCCCTTAAAGTGCCATAGGCATAGATGTTGGGTGCTGGGTTCTGGCTCACAGTTGCTGTTATTCATTCCAAATGTATACGATGGGATTCAGGCCTGGGCTTTGTGCTGACCAGTCAAGCTCTGTGTGAATCTTTTTTGTGGAACTTTTTTGTTCTTAAATAAAGAAAAAAATACCATTCGTTTTGATAAGTAACAAATCCCACGGCACAAAATATAACAAAATTGCACAAACATACATTGCTTCAAATGGCGTAGTAAAACTAGACATATTAAAAGTAGTAATCACATTTAATGTGAAACTTGAGCTTAAGTCAGGTAGGAACACAATTAGGTCATATATACCAATCAGGCATAACATTATGATTTTGTTGGTCCCCCTTTTGCTGCCAAAAAGCATGGACTACACTAAACCCCTAAAGGTGTGCTGTGGCATCTGGCACCAAGATGTTAGCAGCAGATCCTTTAAGTCCCTTATGTTGCGTGGTAGTGTCTCCATGGATCAGACTTGTTTGTTTAGCACATCCCACAGATGCTCGATTGGATTGAGATCTAGGGAATTTGGATGCCAAGTCAACACCTCAAACTGGATGTTGTGCTCCTTCATTCCTGAAGCATTTTTGTTTTGTGGCAGGGCTTATCATCCTGCAGAAAGAGTGCACCTGGGAATACCATGAAAGGGTGTACATAGTCTGCAACAATGCTTAGGTAGGTGGTACGTGTCAAAGTAACATACACATGGATGGCAGGGCCCAATGTTTCTCTGTGTTGAAACCCAAAGCATCACACTACCTCATGTGCCCACTGTTGGTGCTTTCGGCAGTGGACAGGGGTCAGCATGGGTACTGTCTGCAGCCCCATATGCAACAAACTGCGACGCACTGTGTACTCTGACACCTTTCTATCAGAACCAGCATTAACTTCTTGAGCAATTTGAGCTTTTGTAGCTCATCTGTTTGATCGGACCACACGGACCAGCCTTCGCTCCACAAGTGCATCAATGAGCCTTGGCCACCCATGACCCTGTCGCCAGCTCACCACTGTTCCTTCCTTATACTGTCCACTGCAGACCAGGAACACAAGAGCTGCAGTTTTGGAGATGCTCTGACCCAGTTGTCTAGCCATCACAATTTTGCCCTTGTCAAACTCAATAAAAAATCCTTACGCTTGCCCATTTTTCCTGCGTCTAACACATCAACTTTGAGGAAAAAATGTTCACTTGCTGCCTAATATATCCCACCCACAAACAGGTTCTGTGATGAAGAAATAATCAGTGTTATTCACTTCACCTGTCAGTGGTCATATATATATATATATATATATATATATATATATATATCAATAACCAAGGTTATTAGAAAAAAAGTCGACAAATTCAGCTGCAGTTTTGTTTGGTAAACAGACAGTAAAAACTGTGAGTCGTGTTTCCATTTTCACATTGTTAATAAGGCTCACCCCCTGAGGTTCCTTCTGATGGTGAGATCCCTTATTATAATTGCTTTGTTGTAGCTGTGAAATCTGCTCAGAAATCGTAGCACCTCTTTCAGCTGATTTTTATGCGGCATACCACCATATCAAACCATGCGTAACACTTTCTTTTCTTTTTTTTCAACACTTTTTTTTTTTTTCAAATACTTTTCCCCCACTGCACGCAAAACATAATATTGTATTGAAGAAATGCACATGCAAGCAAAGGGCAGCTCTTCAAAGGAACATGAAAAAGCGATGTTAAAGCTGAATTTGTCTTCCATGCTATGTGGCTCCTCTGAAGATTGTCCTAACCCTTCACATGGCAGTTTAATGGAAAGTGTCACCCTGGGTAACCGCCTCCTCAACCCTGCAAAATAAACTAGTACATGCACTGAAGCATGACTAGAAGTGTCATCGTTTGATTGCGGTGATGAAAAATTGCATTCATGATGAAATCACAAAACTATCAGATAGTAGAAATAAACATCCCTGAAATATTGGCTTTTGTTTGGTACAAGAAATAAGTATCATCTTATTTAAGAATGCGTAGATTTCTTGGTTGTTTTGTCTTTACTGTTTATGGAGTTTACAAACTGATTTTTAACAGTAACATCCTTGAATCTCTTTATATTGAAGTGTCATTTCTATCATTATTCAGTTCACCAAATTTCAACAATTCATCTACATACAAAATCCTCACAGTCTCAGCTTCCAATTTTTTTGACAAAATTCAAACAATAAATGAGGTTTTTAGATCACTAACATTACATAGCATGTTAGGTTAGCTGAAAAAAAATCTTTAGAGAGGATAAGTATAAATAAAATATAGATTTTAATGTTTTTCATGTTCAAATGTTCATAAAATATTGAGAACTTTGCAATTTTCAGAATCGTGATCTGCCACTTATGAATAGCATAACTGGTAGATCACGATTCTGAAAAGTCGCAGGTCGATATCATGTTCAAAACAGAGAGCTGATTCCACACTCGCAGACATTCAGTCAAAAATGGAAATTCTGTCATCATTTACTCATCCTCATGTCGTTTCAAACTCGTAGGCTACGACTGACTTGCTTCTGCAGAACACACAAGAGTTTTTGAAAGAATGTTTCAACATTTTTCATCCATATAATGAAAGTCAGCGGGGTCCAAAACGACATTAGATAACATTGACTTAATACAAAGAAAGAAAAAAAAAGTTTCTCCAAACTTCTGATGTTGTTTAGATTGTTTGCCTGAGTTTAAAAGTATTTATCTCATATCACACATATAAAATAATTTAAAGGCTCACTGAAGCAACGTGCGGCAACATTATTCAGTTTATTGACGTAATTTCCACTGAAAAAGGAAAACAGGATGGGACATATCAAACAGCCCCTCCCCTTTTTTTAAAATAGCCAAAAGTGTTTGGTTTATCTCAGCTCGGCCATAGCCGTTGAGCTCGGTAAAGCCTCCGTTTCCTCCAAATCTCCTCTGTATCGCTTTAAAATATAGCATTCTGTGCAGAATTCAAATGGGTGCAAACGTTTTCTGGTATGCGCCGACTCGCACATATGATCCACTTTGTGCTTTTGAGAAAGACACATTGTGTTTCCTGATTAATTTAATTAATTACAACATTTTAGTGCTATTTTTTTTAAAACTTGTAATCAAGCAAAAACGTAGACTGTTATTATCAAATCAGTAATTAAAAATGAATTGGTTCGTTCTGAGCAAAAGCACTGGGATATTTTTTCATTCCATTTCCAGAGTTACCAGTTCCTGTTTGAAGGAAATAAAATATTGCTTCATTTATTCCAAAACAGAAGCCATCTAAAATGTTATTTGTATATTTTCATTGTATCAGTCTAATGTAAATGGGACTGACAAAACTGGAAAGTTTTAAAGAAGAGCTGCAAAGATATTCAAGGAACTGTCTTTCCTATTTCCTCAGATATATCAGATGTAGTTAATGTATATTTAAAATTATTTATTTAAATTAACATAATTATTAATATTAATATACCGATTGCAAGCGCTATGCACAAACATACACTGCAAGCTCACTCTCACCCGTATCCAAGGTAAATCGTCACCACTATCATACCTTACATGCATTTTATTGAACTAAATACATTGTAATCGGCTAAAACGCATGCGCAGGTTACTTTACTTTCTGAACAGGTGCACACCTTGCTTTCAAATTCACACGAAACACGTCACAGTTCAAGTGCAACCGAACTCAGACCGCCCCTCCAGGTAGTCTCAGGTTCGGTATGAGCTCCCAGGTCCACATTGCAGATTTCACATTAGCAATTTTTCATGTCAGCCGTGCCCCGTTCCGAACTAAACTGCCAGTGTGAAAACACCCATAATGTTATTTTTTAAATTACAAGTAACTCGAGTTACGTAATCAGATACTTTTTACAAGCAACTAGTAAAGTAACGCATTACTTTTAAATTTAAAACAAAATATCTAAGTTACTTTTTTTCAAATAAGTAATGCAAGTTACTTTGTTATCCCATTTATTGACTGACAGCTCTCCTGACCTCATGTTGAGATTAATCGGGGGTAAGTGCAAAGGCATTGTGTGTAAACATGATGGGTATTGTAGTTCTAGACTATTTAGTAATCTCACTTGCACAAAACAAGATTCAGTATTCCTCAAAATTAATAAAATCAGTGAAATGCTAAATCAGAATACTATGCAAATACTATGCAAACCTCTAATATTTCAATATGTTAAGTAAAACAAATATTTGTATGCATTTAATGACCAACTTGCTGCTGACCCTTGATGATTCAGTTAATTAAACCATAAGCCATTTTCGAGAAAAAGTTATATAACACAATTAGTTATTGTTTGAGGAGTAACACAATATTGTAATGCATTACTTTTCAAAGTAACTTAGGCAAATTAGTGTGCGAGCACGATTAAAAAAAAGCACAGTTTGAAGTGGAAATTTCTGCGTGTGATCTACTTACGGCACATGCACATTATAGACCACAGATGCAGCCCGCTCATTTCCATAATGACCATCACAATCTACCAAGAGCTGCGCAAATTAGTGTCTAGTTTAAGACATGCTTTTTTGGGCATTAACTGATGGCGAAATACCAGTAAATTGACAAGCGCAAACCTTAGTAAATCAGCTGTGGGACCAGTGGCGGAACTAGACTTTTATACATTGGGTGGCCGTGGGGTGGCCAAGGCTACTATAGGGGGTCCATAGAACGTGAAGGAATATAATTTTCATTAATACTCATTTGTTTGCATCGTAGCATTGTATTCTAATAAATAAGCAACCACAATTTTAGATACCAGTACAACTGAATTATTGATTCCAACTGATATTCCACAGTTAAAACTACAAGCGTAATAATAAAAATTGAAAACGTTATTGAATAAAAGTGAACAGGCAGCAAAAAAGTTAGAACAGAGCTCAGAATTAAGTGATTGATGTTGCAGGTCTAACAGTAATTCATGTACAGAAATGAATAACAAATAACATTGGATAATTTTCACTGTATAAATGAAATATAGATTAATGCATGTTAAAACTGGCTAGAAAACTTATTCAGTCAAGATGAGTGGATGATTTTTCTTGTGTTCTTTGATTAACTTTTATGACAGATGGCAGGACTACAAGCTACTGTCTCTTTAAGACCAATTGCACAATATTGAATCCAATACTGACACGCTTCCGAATTAATTTGTCAACTGCTTACATTTGGTTAAGAGATAGCAGACTGTGTTAATACTCACTGTTTTTGGCACAGGCTACTATGTCCGTTCAAGCGCTCTGTGTGTGCGCTATGCATGAAACGCCATATGCCACATACCAGATGCATCGCGTTCTCATGTGTAAGCCGGCAATAAACAGTGAATCTAATCACCATACAGGCAAAAAGTTCACTTCAAGAATGAAAATATGTGGCGTCGGTGTGTTTTGCTGTAAGAAATGCACAAACGGAAATGTGGGAAATCTATATTAGCCTATATCGTTCCATAAGTACAGACTTTACACAGAAAGAAAAATACTGAAAAAGGCCTATACGCACTCTTCCAGGCTAGCGTGAAGTCATTATACATTAACAACGTTTTGAGACAAATTGTATCGTTTAATGGAAAACTATGTGAATGGTGCCGCAGGATTTTGAACAACTCTGCGCTTATGCGCGACCCTCTTTAATCCTCTGTTTGTCAACTGTTAATATTCTCTTATATATTCATGATACATGAACAATGTGCCACGCCGCGCTGCTGCACGTCAAAATAAACGCTTCTTTTAATAGGAGATGAAATGGAAATAGCGGGTGTGGCACCCAGGGTGGCCAGTCAGATGTCAGAGGTGTCCAGTGCCACCCTGAACACCCCTCTGGCTCCGCCACTGTGTGGGACGCTGTAGATTCTAGAGAACTTTTGATTAGACAGAAAACTGATGGGAAGCTTAAGTGCAGAGCGATGTCCTCAAAATCATTGGTGGAAGTGAGAGACTGTAAGTTTTGAATGCTTATATCTTCTAAATGCAAATTTTTGTCATTGTTTGTCATCACTGAAGCACACTAGTTTATAGATTACATTCAACACTGTACACCCACTGTGTCTCCATCAAAAGAGAATTTCATTCATGGTGTTGGAGGATTCCACCGCTGACGTCATCCTGGGACGCCCATGCTCAACACTCTCCTTTAGTTTGCTGTAATAGTGGTGAGATTCAACAGTGGAGTGATTATTGTTTTGAGAACGTTAAACCTTTCAAGAAATTATCCATCTAACACACCATCAACAGAAAAACCTCTTCTTCAGAGCCCATTGCGATCTACTCCCACCACCATTGAGAGTCCAGAAACTTCCATTCAGCAGGAGATCCCCCTTGAGGACCGGGCCTTCCAGGATTTTTTTTTAACAAACAGCTAGCAACCAAATTACCACCAGATCGGCCATGGGACTGTGCTATCAACCTGCTGGCTGGGCGATCTTACCCAAGGGTAAAGTTTATCCATTGTTCATCCCAGAACAGAAGGACATGGAGGAGTACATTGAGGAAGCTCTTAAGCAAGAATTAATTCGTCCATCAACTTCCCCTGCCACTTCGAGCTTTTTTTGTATAAAATAAGAACAGAGGCTTGCAGCTCTGCATTGACAACAACTCAAAGACCATTAAGTACCGTTACCCTCTTCCTCTGGTCCCAGCAGCCCTGGAGTAGTAATTGTGGAGCTTGCATCTTCACCAATTTGGACCTGACGAGTGGAAGACCACCTTTGGTAAACCATCGGGCTACTACAAATATCTTATGCCATACAGGGCTGTCCATCTCACTCTCCATATTCCAGGGATTCATGAAAGAGGTGTTCCGGGAGTTCCTCCTCTGCTCCATCATCGTCTACATCGACGATATCTTAATTTACTCCCAGAACCTGGCCGACCATCACCATCACATGACACAGGTCCTTCACAAACTTCGGGAATACCATCTTTATCTGAAGCTTGAGAAGTGCGAGTTCCACCGTGACACCAATTACTTCCTCGGATATGTCATCAACAAGCGTGGCATCCAGATGGACCAGAGGGAGGTACAAGCCATTAAAGTCTGGACACAACCATCATCTGTCAAAGCTCTACAGCGCTTTCTGGGATTTGCCAACTTCCATAGAAGATTTCAGCAAAATCTGTTCACCAGTAAAAATCATTGCTTTGCAACGGGCCTAAGTCTCTGTCCTGGAATCTCAATGCCATCAATGCCTTCAATGAATTGAAAGAAGCATTCTACACAGCTCCTACCCTCGCACATCCCAAACCTGAACTCCCCTTCGTCGTTGAGGTCGATGCATCCATTACAGGGGAAGGTGCTGTTTTGTCCTAGCGGCAGGGTGAGCCTCCAATTCTCCGCATTAGAGTGTGGCCCGTTTATTGGTTGTGAATCTGCTAAAAGAATCTGTGTTTGGAGTCTGAATGAATCTTGTTTTGTGAATAAATATAGGCCTACTAATGCACATACATGTAATTTATTCTAACGATAACCTGTCTTGATTTTGTAATTGCAGACACCAAGGACAGAAACTTGAAGTTGTAAACAAGAAACATTGAGCGGCTGAAAAGAAGAAAGCCAACATTGAAGGTAGGTTTAGTGATCTTCAATCATTAATATCCTTTGAATGCTCACTTGGAAAATTGACATTGATAAGAAAAACCTAAAGAAAAAACAAAACCTATTCTGTCAGGTTTACTTAATAGTTTAGTGATGTTTGTGTGCTGTTAGTATTTTGTTCCTTCATAAAAGCCTATATTGCAACATATTGTGTTGCTAAATAAGTTTATAGTGCATTATCTCTTCTTTTTTTGCGGAACTAATAGTATGAATGCCGTTACAGTACCTGTTCATTTCAGTAACCAAAATACATATGTGCCACTGTCCCATATGGTGTAAAACATGCCTTACGATAAAAATTCTCTGATTCTGGTGAATATTCAGCCATGTTAACCCTTCAATGCAGGATCATGTGTTATGATGCGCGTTATGCACTCTAAAATGCCATTTCACCCACAGGTCATGACACAATCCTATTTCGGAGTATTCAATCTCCACTCTATGGATGTTTTGGAGTGCCACACATAATGTAAGTCACCCTTGGACAAAACATTCATCACATTCATTTCTCTCCTGAGGATGCTGAGGGGCCCTGCATGATTGATACCTCATCTCCTATGGTAAAAGGTTAGGGAAAGGGTCTGTGCTCAATTATGTAAAATCCAGCCCAATACAACGCCCGTTCTTACATCAGCCTGTTTCCCGAGCTGTCAATCATATTGGTGACTCAGCTGAAAGGAACGCCAGCATCTGCTGCAAAGCTTATCTGTACTGCTCAAATGCCTGGCCGCTGTCAGGTTGGCTAGCCACAGAGACGTATTCGCTCACTCTTTCTCACACAGAACTCGCATAGGCGATTCTAGATCTTTCTCTGGTGCTTTCAGACCTAGTTTTTTTTTATCTCAGTCCCCCTAAAAATCTATTAGCTCAGCAGTTAGCCCAGGTTAGTTCCGGTTAGTTCACCCAAAAATGAAAATTAGCCCATGATTTATCCACCCTAGGGGTATATGACATTCTTCTGGGGGGGTAATAAAGGCCTTCTGAAGCGAATTGATGCATTTGTGTATGAAAAATATCCATATTTAAAACTGTATAAAGTAAATTATCTGGCTTTCGTATTACCGATTCCTTTCCGTATTCAACTGTATGATAGGGCCCTTTAAATCATTCATTCAAACTAATTCAACATCTTCAGCAATTAACATTTTGTTAGAACTTCTAGAAAATTGCATGTTCTCTTCTGTAATTGTCCATTCTGATTTGTGTGAAATTGTATGAAAAACAAAACAAAACAAAACAAAAAAACAATTGTGATTCTTAATTTATCCAGGATTGTGCAGCTCTAGTACAAAGCAGTTTAATATGACTCCTCTTGCGAGGAATAAGTGTGCTGTAGACAGATTGAGACGAAGCTTGCCAGTGTCATTTGCTTTGATAGTTGAAGTTATGACAATTACTAAAGCTTTAGATCATGCTCCTAAATGATATGAGTCATGGAATAGTGACAGAATCAGTTTGCTATTTCTATATTGAACCATATGAATTCATTTCATGCTGCACGAGCAAGTGCTCATTAGCAGAACTGACTCATCATGTCCCTGAAGTCAGCTGATGCTTTTCAAAAACTGCCAGAAATACAGCACTGACACATTATGAAATGACTTTATCTCCATCATAAATGCATTACAGAGGTTAACCTGTCTGCTTTGCATATTATTACAGTAATTCATCAGATTGGATTCCTGAAATCACATAAAACTTTGAGCTTGTTTTTTTAAACTGCTATTATTTTTAAAGGTTTCAGGTTTCCTACAACAGGTTTACATGCATCTGAGGTCAAAAAACTGTTTCACTTTCACATAAAATACATTGCACATCACCACATTTTTCAATGATTTTCAAGTGACTCGATGGTTGAATCAGTCTCTCTAAATCCCTCCTTTCCGCAAGCTACCTTATTGGTCTACCATGTACAGTGCGTTTCAGAAGCTAAACGCCCATTACCGTAACTGTTCTTTAGCTCCGTCTGGAGGCTTCCTAAAGCTTGCATTGTACACTGTAAAGATAGTAACGATGACGTTGATTTTACCATATCAATCCGAGTGCAAGTCTGATAATGAAACATTGGAAGAACTAGTTATTCAATACGAACTTCCATTGCAAAGACATCTTGAGCAGGATGCTTCTCAGTGATACGCTTATTTGAGGTACATTATGAGATGTTGCAACTGTAATTCATCACCATCAGCATTAACAAGTGTATGTCCTTCAACAAACCAATATTTCAAACTTATTGCAGTGCACATTTGGGAACTGTATCAATAACGGTGTATACGTTAGCCCAGCACTAACATGAATGACTGATGTAACATAAACGTTTGTAAAACAAATCTTGCTCCACCCTCTATCCCTACTCAAAGTTGTAAGAATGACAGACAATCTCCGTTAACAGACACAGTTTTAGGTAATAGTGGCCCAAAGCTGATTAGCAGAAGACAGTGATAACGTGAGTTAGCCGGAAACTTACACAATATAAAGCACAAAACTAGATATTTGTTTACCTGGTAGAAAATAAATACATCAATAATTATTCATACTTACAGGTTGTGATTTTGAGGTGCAAGCTGGTCCAAATAAAGTGGGTACTGACCCATCTTTCAAGAGCAAGTGTTTTGCGAATTTCGCGTTGAACTCCGAGATTTAAGATTGACAGGTTGCCACAATTTGTGAAATTTCAATTTGTGAAATTTCCTCACCCCTAAATATTCCAACAGTTAGTGGTATTATAACAACGTGGAAGCAATTGGGAACAACAGTAACTCAGCCACGAAGTGGTAGGTCACGTAAAACCACAGAGCGGGGACAGTGCATGATGAGGCACACAGTGCGCAGAACTAGGAAACTTTCTGCAGAGTCATTAGCTACAGACCTCCAAACTTTGTCTGGCCTTCAGATTAGCTCAAGAACTTCATGGAATGGGTTTCCATGGCCAAGCATCTGCATTCAAGCCTTACATCACCAAGTGCAATGCAAAGCATCGAATGCAGTGGTGTAAAGTATGCTGTTACTGGACTCTAGAGCAGTTGAGACATGTTCTCTGGAGTGACAAATCACGCTTCTGTCTAGGAATCTGATGGATGAGTGGTGTTTGGCGGTTGCCAGGAGAATGGTACTTGCCTGACTGCATTGTGCCAAGTGTGAAGTTTAGTGGAGGGGGGATTATGGTGTGGGGTTGTTTTTCAGGGGTTGCGCTTGGCCCCTTAGTTCCAGTAAAAGGCATTCAAGACATTTTGGACAATTTCATGCTCCCAAATTTGTGGGAACAGCTTGGGCATGGCCCCTTCCTGTTCCAACACGACTGCTCACCATGCACAAAGCAAGGTCCATGAGCAAAGAACAAGCGTGTTTGAGCAAAGAGGAGATAGCAAGAGGAGATAGCAAGAGGATGAGCAAAGAACAAGCGTGTTTGAGCAAAGAGGAGATAGCAAGAGGAGATAGCAAGAGGATGAGCAAAGAACAAGCGTGTTTGGTGTGGAGGAACTTGACTGGCCTGACCTCAACCCGATAGAACATATTTGGGACGATTTAGAGTGGCAGGCTGTGAGCCAGGCCTTCTCGCCCAACATCAGTGCCTGACCTCACAAATGCGCTTCTAGAAGAATGTTCAAAAATTATCATAAACACACTCCTAAACCTTGTGGAAAGCCTTCCTAGAAGAGTTGAAGCTGTTATAGCTGCAAAGGGTGGGACAACTCCATATTAAACCCTACAGATTAAGAATGGAATGTCATTAAAGTTCATGTAAAGGCAGGTGTCCCGAAACTTTTGGCGATATAGAGTAGGTGGGCATTATGCAAATGTATTTTCTAGTGACGTAGAACCGTCAGACAGTGAAACAAATGATACTCATACAGGCAGTTTAGGGTCGATTATTTCTTTTGGGAGACAATAAAAGACAAATAACATATGGCATATTATATTATATTATATTATATTATATTATATTATATTATATTATATTATATTATATTATATTATATTATATTATATTATATTATATTATATTGTATTGTATTGTATTGTATTGTATTATATTATATATCTAGAAGTAACCTGAAAATGAGCCCAATACCATTAAAAATGATGGTGCTCCCATGTGGCTGGTCTTGTCTAATTTGCAGAGGACCACAGTGCTTTCATCCTTTTGTTAGGAGTGTTACAAGGAGGATAAGAAATGATCTGTCCGCCTAACCCATGCCCGCATGACCAAATGAGCTTTTGAAATATTTAACTGCTGCAAACCTTAAAGGTCCCTCTGCTTTCAAAGAGTAATGTGTAATACTGTGGTTTTCCACAAATGGGTCAGCACTGACTCTGATGGTCTATTTCCAGAACGTCCTTGGTGTGCAAATGTAAAATCACAATGTGATTGAAAAAAAAAAAAAGTCTAGATAAAGAGTAAAAACATGCTGACGTCGACAGATACGCGGCACTCCAATCAATCTCTGTCACGCACCAGCTGTTGTCACTGAGTGCTGGCAATTTCCTATGTAAAGGGGAGATGGATTTGTTTTGGACAACAACAGAAATCAACTGCAACATTTTGTTGTGAGTTAGAAGTAGGCTACTCAAATAAACTGCTACTCTTGGTCCCAGGATGTATTTGTAGTCAGTGGATGAATGATGGAATCAGTATAAAGCTTTAGTTAGTTGTTGATCTAGTGAGACTGTTTTAGCTTTGATTGCAAATGCTTTAACAGACCATAAAATAACTTAATTTTTTAATAAAATAAAAAAATAAAAAAAGCTGCTGTGTATTAGGCGTGGTTCATGTGCATTTTGTTTTGTGCCTACACTGAATGGCAGAAAAGCGATTGAGAGCGCGGTTGACAACTGAAAAATTCAAAATAACAAATTCTAGTGGCACTTATATTGATACAAACAAAATGAAAACACCTGCCTGAAAATTGTAGATGCATGCCTGCTGTGAGGCATTTCGTAAAGTGGTGGGGACAAAAATGACTATAGTGAAAAGTGGTAGGTTAATTTAAAAAATAAGTTTTGTGACTCACAGCAGTGGTGTCCATGTGGATGAAATAAGTGATGTGTTTAGACAGCGTGTTGTGTGTGATCTGCTATCAAGAATTAGCTAAGGAATTAGCCTTATTCATCCTTAAATGTACTGCCAAGACATTGATTCCTTTTCCTTATATACACTGCCAGGCTTGTGTGATTTGATGGGAATTGAGACATGCATTGTGTTTATTTAAAGGAATCTCCACCGTTTTTAAAAATAGGGCTTATTCAACTTCTTTCCTACATTTAGATATGAGGGCAAATGCATTTTTGTCTAAGTGCATGCATTGTTTTAGTTTGGCAGGATCACCGCTAGCTTTGCTTAGCATAATGAATGTAATCCTATGTTGCATGTCCCAAGCAAAAGTGATTAAAAAAAACCCCACCTAATTATTTCTTGTGGCCTGCGTATTCACAACGAATACAAATAGCGATGCAGATTAAGACTAGACGATTTCCTAGACAGATATTAACTTGGGACTATATTATGGGGAAGCACAGGCGAAGCACTGCTACTTGGGTGCAGAGATATCACGCAGCACATGCACAACATATGCCGGATGTTTGGGGATTTCATGTGTTGCGTGATATCTCTGCACACAGCAAAGCAGTGCTTCACCTGTTAGGTTATGCGTTGTACGTGCAGGGTTGTGCAAATCTGTCTTTTGTCTGTCTATCTTACTTTAAGGCTTGGTGGCTAGTCAACTTCCCAACAAGGTTTTGTCAAAGCAACACTCGGATTGTCTTTGATTTTAAATTACAGTTATATTCATTCATTTAAAGCTGCAGTCCATAACTTTTTTTGGTTAAAAATTAAAACGACTGCGCCATTGACCTACAAAAACCTGGTCTAAAGTCAAGGGAATGGGAAATGAGACTCTGATTGGTTTATTGCATATCTCGCCCAAAACACACCCATGATTCATTAAGATACTAGGTAGAGAACCTGGCGTGCCAGTCGTTTAAACTAGCAAAAGTGGAGTTGGACACACCCTAAGTGCATCTGCACCATGCTCTATGCTCTCTCAGATAGGGCCCCTCCATCAAGACCAAATACATTACCATTGCCATATTCAAAAACATGCTAAAACTATCCCAAGAGTTGTCATGATTGAAAAAAAAAAACTTTGATTGACAGTGTATAAAAACCTTTTAGTGAAGTCCCAGACAGCAACATAGTGTTGGCCCAGATCTGGGGCAGACACTATGTTGCTGTCTGAGATGTAATTTTGTCTATGAAGTGCATTAAAGTGCAACTAAATTGTCATGAAATACTGCATTTTGTTACATAATTTATTTAGTCCACAAAATCAGTAGGTTACTCCAGCCGTGACATACAATGGGCCTCATTCATGAAACACGAGCAGAACGAATTTGTGTGTAAATCGTTCGTAAAGCCGTACTGACGTACATTTTCGGATTCACAAAAGAAGTTAACACCTGCTCCCTACCACGAGTAAATGGTGCGTAAAACATTTGAATGTTCTGTGTTCTAATTTAGGCAAACTGATGACACTGCATTTTGATGCACAATGTTGGGCAGGCCTTCCATAACAATATTTCAAGAGTTGATTTGCGCCGTCTTTTTTTGTTTTGTTTTTACTGTTTAACATTGGGTAATAGGCAGCACTCGTCACTGTCATTTCTTACCAGACAGTCCAATCACAGTGGAGGAGGGGCGGGACAAAAACTACACCGACCAATCATCCCACTTGTACACCGACTGAACAACAATAATGAAGCAGTTGATACTGCTTTTTACTGCATTTGTAAATTCAGTAATATTCTTCAAAATTAGATACTAGTAACATTACTGCCATGGATATTCTGTATCATTGCAACCAAAGTATCTCAGCTGGAAAAATGCTGTCCTTGGAAAGCGCTTTCAAGTGCCACCAGCTGTCAGTTTTCAGAAAAGCACCAGGCATTTTTTTAGCTGGCTAAAATACAGATGATAATTTAATATTTATTGCTAGTCATATGGCCAATTAGTATCTTTAGCATTTATCCAAAATACTGGATCCAAACCTGAGAAAGAATTCCAGAAGAGTCCACAGCTTTCCTGGCCATGTCATTTGCAGTTGTAACTCATGGGCGGGGATTATGCGAATTATGAATGAGCGTGCACGCATCCTATTTACGCATGTTTGGAATTCATTAATATGCACACGTTTAGCAAACGTATCTGTGGTATACGAAGCGTTTGTGAATCTAGAGGAGAGTTTTCGTAAAGGTCCATTTTACGCGCAAATTACTCAGAACTTGCTCAAATATTTACAAAGGTTCATGAATGAGGCCCATTATACGCACCGGGGGTTCACTCTGTATGTGCTGAGGACCCTAGTGTTCAGTTTTTCAGTCCCAAGCCTGACCTTGACAGTTTGAGCTCCTGGGCCATCAGGTTCAAAATCCGGTCCTGACAGAAGCAATATGTATAGTAGTGTACTTTAAAGACATAAAACTGTACCTTGTGGTTTGTTTGGAATGAAAAAGTTTTTGAAAGTGGATTAATTTTCCCAGAGTGTCACACAGATAACCTCTGAACACCCCGGTTTGTGAGGACTGAGACAAGGAGAGAGAGGTAGATGTGCGATAAGGAGTTTCTATTGTATTCCCCCTGCTCAGCCACCCTTATGACTTATTACAAAAGATACTGACACCCTTCCTGACGTGTTGTTACTATCATGAACCTCCACTCTCACAGCCCACTATAATTTGGATGCTGGTGATGGCTATATTTAGTCCATGCAATGTCAGTTAAGGACAGGGGCATATCTACACTGTAAGCATAATGGAAAAGTGGCTGATGTACACTGAAGACCTCTCGCTAGTCTCACTGCATCTTCTGTTTAGAAGTATAGCATGATTCATGATGCCGACCTCTATATGGAACAGCATTTTATAGGTTGTGTATGCTTTGCATTTATTTGTAAATATAGTGTGATTTGAATAAGATCTCTTGAGAGTAAAAAGATGAATGAACATGTTCTTTGCCAATGTTTGTAGGGTATTTTTACAGTCATTTAATTTGATTTAGTATTCGAAAGTGCACTTTTCTGATTGAAAAAGTTTTAATTACAGATATTCAAATGGAATTGATATTTACCCCTTCTTAATGCACAAAACATTTATGACTACTACAATAACTGAGCCATTGTGGAGGAATGAAGATGACAAATAGCCAATTTCACATGACAGAACTCAATCCAAGTGATGCATTTTATGGCCGTAAATGAGAAAAAGACAAGGGACATGAGGATGTCACAAGTTTATGTGTATTCTTTTGTTGTGAGAGCTCATGTTTGACAGCTTAATTATGTCAGGTTTTATACATCACATCAAATCTGGGCCAAAAACAAATGGGGTTATGGTTTAAAGGGGTCATTCTGTCATCATTTCTTCCCCCTCGTGTCATTCCAAACCTGCATCACTTACCTGCAGATATTTTAAAGAATGTTGGTAGGCAGACTGTTTTGGATATCATCGACTCCCATTGTATGAACCGAAAAACACTGAGATATTTCTCAAAATATCTTCTTTCAGATATAGACTATTCCTTTGGTGGCTTTTACATAGGCACAAAAGCACTTGATAAAAATGGCTATGCAAGTCACGTAACAGCTTTAGTTGTGAGAGATTTTCCCCGTTTATTGGAGCATTACATTAGTTGTACAATTCTTCTGAGCAGACAGTCTTGGCCTTTGCTTCTCAGCAGGTGGTTTTATACAGCGCAGGCGATGCAACTTAAAGAGTTCTGTCTGTCTTGTCAGCTCTTTCTCCTTATGTTGGCTGCTTTCTGCTGTGTTTCCGTGCTCTTATAAGGTCGAGCTATTTGGAGCATCCTTATTTTTTGTTTGGCCAGTATTAAGAATTGCTTACTTTCTTTTGCTGGCTTTCACTATATATTAGCAGGAAAGTTTTCAATTATATAAGAAAAACGTATTTAAAAAAGTGCTATATCAGAATGAACCACAACCAGGGTCCTGTTTTTAAACGATCTAAGCATATGGTCTTAAGTGAGTGCAAGTGCACTAAGGGTTGTCCGATTCCACTTATGCTAGTTTAACGACAGGAAAAATGGTTGGCGCTGGCGCATGGTCTGTTCTCTTAACGAGTCGTGGGTGTGTTTTGGGCATTATGTGCAATAAACCATTCAGAGTCTCATCTCCCATTCCCTTTAAAAGCCAGTTGCACTTGCACCATGGTGAATTTGCTATTTACATGGTGGAATATACAACCTCAAATCAGAAAAAGTTGGGACAGTATGGAAAACACAAAAAAAAAGAATAAAAGAAGTGATTTCTAAAGTTACTTTGACTTGTATTTCATTGCAGACAATATGAACAAAAAATATTTAATGTTTTGTCTGGTCAACTTCATGTCATTTGTAAATATGCATCCTTTCCTGTCATTCAGACCTGCAACACATTTAAAAAAACAGTTGGGACAGTAAAGCATTTACCACTTTGTAATGTTGCCATTCCTTTTCACAACACTTAAAAGACGTTTAGGGACTGAAGACACCAAGTGATGAAGTGTTTCAGGTGTAATTTTGTCCCATTCTTCCTGCAAACAAGTCTTAAGGTGGGCAACAGTACGGGGTCTTCGTTGTCGCATTTTGCGCTTCAAAATGCGCCACACATTCTCTATTGGAGACAGGTCGGGACTGCAGGTAGGCCAGTCAAGTACCCGTACCCTCTTCCTCCGCAACCAGGACTTTGTAATGTGTGCAGAAAGTGGTTTTGCATTGTCTTGTTGAAATATGCATGGACGTCCCTGGAAAGATGTCTTCTTGAAGGCAGCATATTATGCTCCAAAATGTCTATGTACTTTTCAGCATTAATGGTGCCTTCAGAGAAGTGCAAGTTACCTTTGCCAAGGGCACTGACACAACCCACATACCATGACAGACCCTGGCTTTTGGACTTGTTGCTGGTAACAGTCTGGATGATCCTTTTCTTCTTTGGTGCGGAGCACACGGCGTCCATTCCTCCCAAAAAATACTGATTCATCTGACCACAGTACACGTTTCCACTGTGTGATGGTCCATCCCAGATGCCTCCGAGCCCAGAGAAGTCGACGTCGCTTCTGGAGACTGTTAACATAGGGCTTCCTTTTGGCACAGTACAGTTTTAACTGGCATTTGTGGATGTAACTAAGTATTGTGGTACTTGACAAAGGTTTGCCAAAGTAGTCCTGAGCCCATGTGGTGATATCACTTATAGATGAATGACGATTCTTGATGCAGTGCCGCCTGAGGGATCGGAGATCACGGTTGTTTAGCTTAGGCTTGCGCCCTTGTCCTTTACGCACCGAAATTCCTCCAGATTGCTTCAATCTTTTAATTATGTTATGCACTGTTGAATGGGAAATGTCCAATTCTCTTCCTATCTTTCTTTGAGGAACATTGTTTTAAAACATTTCAATAATTTTCTCACGTATTTGTTGGCAAACTGGCGATCCTCGGCCTATCTTTGCTCCTAAAGGATTAGACCTTTCTTGGATGCTGCTTTTGTACCAAATCATAATTACAATCACCTGTTGACATCACCCGATTCAAATCAAATCATTATTTAACCATTTTACCTCATTACTAGCCCTAAATTGCTCCTGTCCCAACTTTTTTTTAAATGTGTTGCAGGTCTGAATGACAGGAAAGGATTCATATTTACAAATGACATGAAGTTGACCAGACAAAACATGAAATATTTTGTGTTCATATTGTCTGCAATGAAATACAAGTCAAAGTAAATTTAGAAATCACTACTTTCTTTTTTTATTTGGGTTTCCATACTGTCCCAACTTTTTCTGATTTGGGGTTGTAGACACCCTCAACCTGACGAGTCAGTTTAATGTGTGTATTGCCACGACTAGTCAAACAATTAGCTAATTTCATTCATCATTACTGCAAATAGGTAATTCTGATACATGCAGTGACTATCCATTATGACATCACATGTAGGCATTTTTATCTTTATGTACACATTAATAATCTTTTACCCGCCTTAGGCGCACATTACTAACGAGCCCTTTAAATAACACAAAAAATACCGAGCTTGACTTTAGACCAGGTTTCAGTTGGTTAATGGCGCAGTCGTTTTCAGTCGCCTCAAAATAGCAACACGCCAACAATGCGCCTGAACACACCTCATTTTCAGACCATGGGCGCACAAATAGGCACAAATGCATTTGGTATTTAAACAACGTGGCGCAAGACACAATAATGATAACTGCGTATGGGTGAAACTAGCAAAAACACTTGCATCGTGTCTGCTGCTGTATTGCACCGGGTGTATGATAGGGCCCTATATGTGTGTGTGTTCATGTTCTTCTATTCTGGTGGGGACTTCAACCTGAATGCGCACTGAGAAGCTGTTTTTGACCGTTCGTTAAACAGCAATGTTTAAAGGCAGACTTTTGAAAACAGTCTGTGTATAAACAACAAAAATGCGAATCCGTGAAAACAATGACGTCATGCACATTCATCGCCACCTATTGGCCCGGCACCAGAATACAACTTTTTTAGCCTTTTTTGCAGATCTGTGTGAATGGGGATCGGTTTGACAGTGGTCTTGTATGTACGCGGAAAACTCGAAGGAAAACCTTTTTTTTTAAGCATAACGTTGTTGTGTAAACGTTATGCTTAAAAGGGACTCTGTGAGAAACTAAACTGAGGAAACAAGCTTATAAATCATACAGAATTATTTTTTTATATGTATTTTTTTAATGTAAAAATGCAGAGTTTTCTTTGATGGGTAGGTTTAAGGGTAGGGTTAGTATAAGGGGATAGAATGTACAGTTTGTACAGTATAAAAACCATTACGTCTATGGAGAGTTCCCACAAAGATAGTGAACCAGACTTGTGTGTGTGTGGTCCTGGTAAATCCTATGTTATGAGGACAAAATATCCCTACAAGGATGGCAATATCCGAAATCCTTGTGCTTGTGGGGATTTTTTTTTTTTGGTCCCCATGAAGAAAACAGCTTATAAATCGTGTGAAAGTGAAGGTGTTTTTTTGTTTGTTTGTTTTTCAAAAAAGGGGGTAGGTTTAGGGTTATGGGATATAATATACTGTTTGTACAGTATACAAATCCTTATCTCTAAGAAATGTCCCCATAAAACATGAAAACACAACATGCTGATCACTGATTAGTGATGATGCATGATTAAAAGACGTGGCATGCATCATGTTATACCTATTATAGGATAAGCAACATACAAAGAAAGAGGTTTAGGTTGTGGGCCTTTTGTATTACCTGTCCTCATGATGAAGCATTACATAATTTTAAGTGGACACCATCAGTGTATTCATAGAAGAATGTTTTTAATGTAGCATGTACAGTATAATATCCAATTCACCATGGCCTCATCTTTCTGTGTTATCGCCCATGGACCATTATACCTTTGCTTCAGTAACATTTCCACCACATTTGCACGGGTGAGTTCAGTAATGTATTAAATTGGGCCTTATCTTATGTATATTGTACATTACATTATGCTAAGAAATATCACATCTTCAAAAGAAACTGACAAATGCTTGTTGAAACGCTATTTTCATAAGTCTTATTTGGTAACTATTTTCAGTTAAAAAAGATGACCTTTACTGTAAGCACAAGTCTTTATGCTGTTACGTATCTTGTTGCTTAGCGACCAAACTCGACTGACATAGGTTGAGGTTTGTTTTTACACATTGTTATCATTGTGCAAAATGGAACAAGCATTATCCTGACAAAGTCAATGCCTCTGTGTCATGTAAAACATAGGGGGACATTTTTAAAAGTTGATAATTAGCTCGAAATGAAAGAACCTCGAGATCATGTTATGATAAAAAATATAATACAATTTGATTGCTTCTGTGTCATTAGTGTGTAATATTTGGGCTCACGCTAATTTGACGCTTTCTCATTGTGGGCATCAGAATTTAATGGGTCTTACAGATGGGACCAAATTAATATTGTGAGGTCTGGTCACACATCGGTGAGGATGAGATTGTCAGATGACTATTTTGTTTACAGGGCACCAGCCAAAGAGTTCCACCTTGACAGTAAAGTGCAATCCGGGAAGATGTATGAAAAAATAAGAATGATATAAATCTGACTTCTGAATGGTGTGGAAAGTCATCCTGCTTGCCTGCTGTTCACGACAAGTGCATAATCTTAGGAACAAACGGCACCATTCTTTGAAAAATCTCAGCAGATGGCTTTCTGGCTGAAGGTCAAAAAACTGTGTAATGAAAGAATAAAGAAATCTCTTTTTCATTGTGCTACTGACATCAAGCCACATTTTACACATAAAACCTTCTTTAAGTGATTTTGAGCCATTGGGAACTGCCATTAGAATGCACTTATGGAAGGTTAATGGTGTCATCTATAGGAAGGCCGCATCATATAGTCACTGTATTACTATCTAACATTCAATAGAGGTTCATCAAGTCTTCAGCCTCTACTGGAGCATGGAGCATAACCCTAGATGGCCCTGATTCTTATTGATTATTAATCAGTGTCTCAAAGACAGCCTGGTCTGGCACCCCCGTGTGTGATTGGTGAAGATCCAGACGTCTTGACATTTGAAATGCCAGTGGATGAGTTGGAAAGAACAGTGAGGCAAAGGAGATGTGTAAAAGGCTTTCCCATCTTTCTTGTTCCTCAAAGGAAACTCCATAATGGTGGTTTATTCTGCATTTGCTAAGTTTTCCATTTTTGCCTGATATTTTCCATTTCAACCTGAAAATGCCTGTTTCGCAGAGTAGCGAACAAACAAACAAATCAACACAAAAGGAGGAACAGTTTATTACTTTGAGATTCTGAGAAACAAAACAGAGAAATAATCATAACAAAACCTGAATGAATCTTTTCACAGTCTGAGTCAGAGTGAGTCACTCAATATAATAAAAAATAATACTGGAATAGAGTAGAGGATGATACCTGCTGAAATTGTATGATTTTATGATGGCTGGATGGAAGCATGAATGAATGGAGGTATGGAGATCAAGGATTTCTTGAAAGATTAGACAAGTAATTTTGAGTTTATCATTTTTATAATTAATGTTAAATGTTAAAAATGTTTTTTTTTTACATTGTTAGATAATTTAATATAAATTGGTAAATGCTTGATGCAAAATCAGTTGAAGACTTATCGGGGGAGGGGCATTTAATATAAATTTGTGTTTATGTTTGTGTTATGCAATATGTTTTTATCTGTGCCGTTTTTGTGTATGCCCCTTTAAATGCAAATGAACTTGTGCTCCCTGCCACATTTCAAGAAGAGGGTGGAGCTTAGAGAACTCAAACCGGTGTTGTGTCGAATCCTGTGACCCTAGTATGCACTGTCACAGAATTCGGCACCGCCAACAAAACAGGACAATCTCACACACTGAAAATGTCGAACTGGAGTCGGACAATGATGTCTGCAGAGCCTGAGAATATATGCTGTATGGAGATAGAACAGGTAGCCTATAGTTAATTTAACGGAGTGTCTATTCACACCAAGTGCAAATAGCGTGCTTTGTTGGCAAGTGCTATGCGCACTAGCTCCGCCTAACGATGCCTCATTAGGCCAAACAAGATTTAAAACAGCGCATTGATTTCAATGTTTTAAGTGGTGCAATCAGTTAAACGTACGCCTATGAATTTTGATTTTGAAGCGATTGACTGGGTTCGAATCCGCCTTTTACAGAGTTTGTTCTCATCTCTTTTCTCATCACAAATCACACCAGAAATGCATTTACTTTCAATAAAAATTAAGAAAATCTTCTAAATGTGGAAATAAAGTGCCTAACGAAATGTTTAACAATAAGAAAAGCATTTATTGGGTAGGGTTAGGGGTAGGTTTAGGGAGGGCATTTATTGTCCCATTAAGGCGGCATCCATTTAATAATTTTAATAAATATAATCTTTACACTCTGTTATTATTGCATCATGTTAATGTACAACAATACTGAGGTGCAAATAGTATGCATCTGTCAAAATAAAGTATAAATTACATGTAATTACTACACATATTACAAAGAACTGCTACTTTTGTATGGTGTAAATAGAATATATCAACTTAGTATGCTATTTCACTTAGTAAATAGCATCTACAGCTATTTGCACTAGTGTAAATATCATCTATCACTAAGAAAATATGTTATTTTCACTGAGTGTAAATAGAATCTAGTTGCTATTAACACTTGGTGCAAATAGCCGCTGCCTAAGTTTAATTATGGTTATAACTTATGTTGTCATCTTATATTCGCTTTTAGCACAAGCCGTTTGCAGCGGACCCTGTTTGAAAATTTTGAGTTTTATGAAGTTTATCACCGTAAGAGTTGAATAAAACAGAGTACAATCCATCTCTCTCTCTCTCTCTCTCTCTCTCTCTCTCTCTCTCTCTCTCTCTCTCTCTCTCTCTCTCTCTCTCTCTCTCTCTCTCTTTCTCCCTCACTCCTTCGCATTATCATCAACATACACAGCGAATTACACAAAAGAAAACACTTGTTACAACTAACAGTAAACAAATATATACAGACCTTATGCCTTTTCGGGGGGTGCTTAATAAACTGGTAAACTTTATATCCGTAAAAAAAACAACTCAGATGAACTGTAATAAAGTGTGCGTTATCCCTTTCATTACTGCTGTGACCAGTATCGCTCCGGAGACTGTAAGCTGGATCACGAACAGTAGGTACAGATCCATCCTTGAGTAACAACTTTTTAGCAACACTTGTATTTTGTATTGTCCCTTTGTCTGCTGTAAAATGATTCACGTTGACTTTAGGTATGTGGTGGATTCCCTTCAAAAATAAAACTAATCCACTGTGTCTTCACCGGGTCAGATAGCAGGAGTACATGAAGACTGTTATGTTCACTCTTATTTCCAACAACAAACACCTGATTTGCCTATATATGAGTCATTCTTGTCGCTATACCTGATCTGGCCTGCAGAAAATGGCGGACAGTATATTTATTGATCAGGGCGGGGTCTATGCTGAAATGGCAGAGTCCTTCGGCACTCGTGGGTGATCTTATTCAAATAGCTATCTTTGTAGAAACCGGCTGCAAATTGAAACAGCTCACTGTATGACAGTTTCAGATTCAGACAGCCCCCAACAAACTGGCAGACACGCCATAAACATTTCATCCGATGTTCCCTTTAACACAAAAAATAATGAATGCATAAGTATTCATGCCGTTGCTTTTCCCGTTGAAATCATTTCATAAGTAACCAGCTGTCACATGTTTCACATAATATCATGTATTAATTAAAACATACATATTTGAATCTTGAAACATCTATGCTTTATGCATTTCCATGGAAACACAGCTCCAGTGTAGACTAGATTCAGACTGGATTTGTGACAAGGTTCTCAGAGCTGAACAATTAGTGAAGATGCCTGGATTTCTTCCATTATAAGTACTTCAGAAATGTAGAATGCTTTGTGTTGATTAGTGAAAATGAGAGGAAACACAGTACACTGGAATGAATACTTTTTATGGGTACCGTATTATTTTCTTCAAAGCACAATTAAAGTGGATAGAAGCTTTTGAATAGCCCAATGTAACCTATTATAGCATATACACACAGCACAGCCTACGTTTTCTAAAGAAACACTTTTCCTCTTCTAATGCTATAATTTAATGAAACTGCAGAGGGCTTGTAAAACATGCACAGTGATGTTTCCAATAAATAAAACATATCTGCAATATGAGATCAGTGCTACAACTCCATGAGCAGGATCCATTATTTGTTCACTTGCTTGTACATCGGCTTGAATGCACTTAACTGGATCCAAGGGCAGCTTGAAGGATCCACCTCCAGAGGAAGAAACAGCCCTGAGGTAGTGATTATGGTCACATGTTACTCTTTTCTCATTGGCTGGTGGTGCAAAAAAAAAAAAAGGCATTCACGCTGTATGGTTTCAAATGTTTGCTTGCTTTAACCAGAAATTAACAAATTAAATCCATAAACACAAGGACCTATAACCAAAGTGTAGTACATGCAGAGAGAAAGTAGTTTAAGCAATGTCAGAGGTTAAACTTTAATTCAATCTGCTTTTTCACAGAATGCATGGCAAAGCCTATTATTTCTTGCTTTGTAGTATTACCGTTTTTCTCAACCGCTTTGGCTTAGTTCCTTAATGAGATTTTTTTTTCTCAAATATCAGATCAATTACTAAATGCACATGGCTTGCTGATTCTCAGTGAAATTGTCATACTCTTCACGACTTCTAAACATTCTTTCATCAGGTGAGCCATCACATGCATAGTTTTCATAACCTGTCAGACATACATGCATATTCCATAAATATCTATGGCGTTGCTTGTAACATATTGCTACAAAGAAAACTGTACTGTATTCATCCAAAAGTGCATATTCTTCTTCTGTGTGCTACATTGACTTTTCCCAGTTGACTTTAGCCTACGGTTCAGCTAGACAAAACTGTACAACTGTACATGTTATCATGTCCAGCACCACGTTGTTTAAATAGCAAATTCATTAGTAATATGCGCCTATAGGTCTTTCCGCTCGCAAATTCCGCCATGTAAATAGCGGATGCGCTATGATGCAAGCGCAACTGGCATTTATAGGGAATAGGAGATGAGACACTGATTGGTTTATTGCACGTTACGCCCAAAACACACCCATGACTCATTAAGAGACAAGGTACAACCCTTTTGGACCGTGCGCCTGGCTCGCCGACCATTTTTTCCATAGTTAAATTAGCAAAAGTGCACCTGCGCCATGCGCTTCAAACCATGCGCTCACATCAATAAAATAGAGCCCTGAATGTGAAAAGTCAAGGACTAAGCCTGAAGAAATGCCTGTCAGCAAAATACACTGAAAAGTGTTTGGCACTACACACTCACCTACATGTTTTTTCCCCCCTACCACAACTTTTTACTTTATAATATTAGGTTGAACTGAGCCATTCAGTATTGGACATGCTTTTACTTTATATTACAGTTTTTATTTATTTTGTATTCGCTTTGGTACTAAGTATGGTGTACATTTTTTTACTAAAAAAAAAAAACCCTGGTATCATGCGTTCATTACAGTTTCAGTCTGTATAATCATTGTTTCAAACAAAAGATTATTGTGATATGTAATGAGAACATTTGGTTTAATCACTGAAACACAAAAATATGATCCCCTTTCAATTTAGTACTTTTAACAATCAGTTAATTCAATTGCAAACAATGCAAGATACATGTTTCAATTCACCCATGTTGCTGAATTAATTACAGTAGAAAATACACTTACATTACCTAACTTAGGAGTACATTACTTAACTGTAGTAGTATACCCAGTGTTATCAAAAGGTGTGATGAAGGACACAGCCATGAGGTTTTGTGCTAAAACAGAGTTTGCTGGCAATAAAGTAAATGTTCTTACTGTACCATATGACTGAATCTATACTGTGGCTGTAATCTGCTCTGTTCACGAATTTCAAATCTCTCTCTCTGTCACACACACTCACACACACACACACACACACACACACACACTTGTGTTTTCATGTTTTATGGGGACTTTATTGACATTATGTTTTTTATTCTCTACAAACTGTTATATCCCAAACTGTATATTCTATCCCCTTACACTAACCCTACCCCTAAACCTACCCATCCCAGAAAACATAGTATGATTTATAAGCAGTTTTTCTCATGGGTAACCTCATATCCAAGGACAAATATGTTGGATATTGCCATCTTTGTGGGGATATTTTATCCAGGACACACACACACACACACACACACTTTGAACATAGTGGTAATAATCTAATACATAATGTAAAAAGAATTTGGTTATCAGTAGGCTATCTGAAATTGCAAACAAAGTAAAAACTATATCTATGGAATCAGTGTAGCAATTGTGGCCGCAACAGACACAACTGAATCTTACAGATGATTCATTCAAACATGAGTCCACACAAAATTAACTCAACATTCCAGGGCCATTTACGGCCTGGACCCCTCTCTCTCCACAACAAGCGGACAAAGATTTACGACACCTGTGGGACCAAGCTTAGGAAGGAAGGGACGTCTCATTGGTCCACAGGCAGTTTCTTCCCTTCCCCATCGACAAAGTAACTTCTAAGTCCGGCTCTGTGACACCATAAATTCCTTAAGATCCCAGCACTCAGTAGAAAATCAAGGAAACCCACAGAAACCTTGATACGTATAAACTGCATCAAATCACTAAACCAGTGATTGTCGAACGGACGGCAACCCAGCCATCTGTCGAATGCCCAAAGACACTTTACACCCACACGACCCATGTGGTGACCTCTGAATCATCCCCACAGTCCCAAGACATGCGGACTGTCTCTTTACACCCACATGAACACATATATGGACCAATTGGACAACTGCCTTTTCAACGTATTAAAAATATATATTTTGTTGATTTAATGTCTTTATACGATGTATTAAAATGTCTAGGGTGTGTACTTTATGTAAATCAAACTATGTATTCTAGTTACTGTGGAATTCTTGTATCTCTGTACTCTCAACTCTTAATATTATAGTGTTTAGTACCGCCTCAATCAGAAAAACGTAATAGTACAGAATCTTGTAAAATAGTTTACAGGAAAAGCATTATTATTAGAATACCAGCTTTGTACGGATAAACTGCTCCATCTGTACACCAGCCAGGAGGCGTAACCGAACTGAACAAAGAACTTTTGCGCGCCAAAAAACTGACAGACACGATTGGGTCAACCCGAAAGTGGGCGGCACTCGAATCTTATCTATAAGAGCAGAGACCCCCTTTCTGCATCTGCCTGATGTTCTTTTGTTCGTGAGCCTGCTGTTCGCCTGCTGTCCTTGCATTGTGTATTCCACCTCAAAGAAGGAGTTGGAGAACTCCAAAGGTGGCAGACCAGAATGGGTTGAATTTCATTCAAGCCATCTAGAACTCTCACTTTCCTTTCTTTTACTTAAGTTTATTTTCTTTTCGCGAGTCTCGTGTTCTAAGTTAAGTTTCGCCGCAAAGCTTCTCAACGAATCTCCAGCGAGCGCGCTTCAACTTCAAACAGCCACGAGACCCCCTCATCCAGCAGCCAACACGCCACGTGGTTGGCTCCCCAAGACGCCCATCAGAGACACGACAAGACCTTTCGCAAATCACAAAGAACCGGGAAACCCCTTTCCAGCCAGGATCGAGAGGGAATCCCCGTTCAATGATGACATGCGCGACAAACGCAAGTAACCTCCAGATTCTAAACTGAACTGGTGCATTGATATCAAATTGAATAACCCCGCCTAAGCAAAGATAGGAGGGTTTAAGTCAAAACCGGTGGTTCATTCAGGTCATGTGTTATAAATGCAGATACTGCTAGAAACTTGGGACTTCATCTCTCTCTCTCTCTTAAAACTCACTCTTTCCTTACTTTCCTCCTTTCTGCAACGCGTGAATGTGTGTATGTTTGTTTTTGTTAGATTCTAGTTTTACGTGTTAGAGTAATCAATAAAGCTGTGTTTATAAATTAAAGATAAGTGTTCTTGTATTATGTGCTTACGAATTTTAATGTCTTGAACTGCCGATCTTATGTTACCTGGCTATTAAATAGTGTTTCACTATTCTGTGGGTATTAATAGCCGCTGCAGAGTTGATAGTTACGGCCCGTTCAAATGAATGCTAGACGAGTCATTTGCTCGGTTGTAAAATAGACTCCTGCAAAATTCTATGAATGAATTAATTCATTACTTTGAGCTAAATAGACCTGTTCCCTTATACAGAGTCCCCTTGTTACATATCATATGTACTACATGTTACATCAGTATAGAAATCTATAGCTGTATGTACAAAATAATTTATTGACTAACCATTAAGATCAGTTGATCTCATTAATAGAAAAGAAGTGTTATATATTTTATATTATTTATATAGTTTTTATAGTTTTCTTT